>AP028430.1:10778175-10854575 GCA_036509395.1 Antheraea yamamai
ATAGTAGTAAAAAGAGAAGCAAAATACAGACAGACAAGTAAACAGGTTATAAGTCCATTAAAAGGAACAGAAAACAAAGCACAGACACTCAATTTCTATGTAATAATTTCCATCCATTTTTCTTCCATGCTAAAGTAATGAATATTATTTCACTGACAGTTATTGATAGTTTTTGTCACCCTCACCGGAGCTTATATTAACACGAAGCTTCGTTAATGATCTAACCATTCGGTTAATGGATAGATAATGTAAAAATTATATTTGTTTCTCAGCCTGGGAAATTAATAACGTCTGTCAGTTTGCTTGTTCGTTAGTGTGTTTATAATTCGACAAAATTATCCGATTTATATGTTTTGCTAATGCAACTCCCATACCTGCGTATATCAGTACAAAGTTTTGTCTATGTTCATAATAAATGCAGGCGTGGGAAGACATTATCGTCATGCGTTAGGAACTATCGAGCTGCTTGATGAAAGACGCAACTCGATTACTAGGTCCGCGGGTCTTACACACATCTTGGGAACAATAATTTTGAGTTATCATTCGCAAGACAAAGGTGTGTGAACGTTTTTGTGCGACTTTATCCGAAATAATTTTGAGGTTAGTTTTTAGTGCAACAAGTAGCTGAAACTTCGTAGCGTAGGTATTGGAGTAGCATTAAATAAACTTACATATTATCTGGCCAAGCTTTAGTTATTTTTAATACATTTGTGAGTGGCTACGGAAAAAGTGACCTCAAGTGTAAAAAAATTGATTTCGAGTAGATCGCATTAAAGTTTTGAGTCGAAATGACTTTCGCGTCAAGTGTGGGGGAGGGACGCTGTATGTTATGTCAGTACTAGAGAGAAAAAAGTAAATACTGATTGTAGAAACATACCTGACATCACACAAACTAATGTGCGCTGTGTGTAAGGTGTAATTTTTCCAAAATCGTTAAGGCTCACAAAAAAATCTTTAAAAAAAAATTACGGCACCTATTCTGATTAGACCAAAACAAAGCTGAAAGACCACAGAATCAAAACTCATGAAAAAAAACCCGTTGCCAATCCATTCAGGTCTCTTTTTGCCTAACCACTCACTTTTGGTAAATTATTCTCAATTCGAATATAGATTTCGTTATTTTATTGAAAACTTAAATCGTAATTATTCTTTGGTAGTTATTTTATAGGCAGTTAGTTTTGTTTTTATCCGTGAGGGCAACAACTGTTTCTTCCCACGCCTAGAAATCCTTTTCATTAACATACCGCTGGAGGGCGCTGCGCCTGCGCTGCCCTGATTATCACGCGATCGTGTGCGCCGCCATGCAAGACCGCTCTGTGCCGCGAACCAACGCAAGCCACGCCGCGAGTGAAAATCGGACGCTATACCGTTTTTATTCGGCGCTGTAAAAATAATGCCTCCACCGCAGCAGCAAACCAGTGATTGGACGCACATCTGCCAAGTAAGTGTGTATGTGTTCTTTTTCCCATCTCAATCGATTGTATACCTTTGATTCACCCGATTAAGCATGTATCCGAAATATTGCCCTCGCAGACAGCAAAAAATACAGTCCACATCTCTCCTTATTTTAAAACCGCAACCAATGGAGGTGAAGAAACAAGCGATTTGACCACACTAACTACCGGTTCAAGCCACTATTCCCACCATTCTTCCAAAGATTAATTTGCAATAACAGAATTCACGATGTAATCAGACGAAGCTGAAGAATAATCTTATTATACAAAAATTCAAAGAAACAAAACAACAAAACTCTGTTTTCAATTAATATTAATTACGCAAATGAACGAATTACATTGTAAGTCGGCGGGGGTCCCTTCGGAGCTAATAAGGACCCCATCGCGTGAATGTTTAATAAAATCAACGCGAAACCACAATAAAATCTAAACGAACCGTTGTAAAAGATTATTAAAAAAATTGTATAAAAATATTATCGTGAAAATTCGTGAACTTTTAATTTATTTCATTTCTTTTGAAAGTTTTGACATTTTAATAATAGTCTTTTATGACTTTTTGTGTATTGCGTAGATAAAGAAGATGGAATTAGGCAACCAATGTTTATTTTTAGGCACTTTAAAATAACTACATGAATGTTACTTTAAAAGATACTAGCCTCTGCCCGCGACTACGTCCGCGTGGAATAGTTACTTTGAGCTAACGTTAACACGCAGCGGGAGCTCTCAAAAAGAAAAAAAATTGAAACATTCTTCATTGGTGCTCCGCTCCTATTGGTCTTAGCGTAATGATATATAGCCTCTAGCCTTTCTCGATAAATGATCTATCTAATACTGAAAGAATTTACCAAATCGGATCAGTAGTTCATAAGATTAGCGCGTTCAACCAAACAAATAAGCTATATAATATTACTACTCCTCTCTCGTACTTACCTCGAGCCGTCATTCAAATTACAATAACTTTTGATAGAGTGGACCGGATAAATTAATTCCGAAGATATGCTTTATTGTAAATCCTGTACTTTAGTAGGGATGCGTTGTCATACAAACAGACAGACAGACATTTTCAAAAATGATTGAAAATCAAAAAAGTACAGACACGTTAGATTTACATTCTTATTATATGTATAGATATTATAGATTACTTATTATATGTATAGATGTTATATCATTACATAGTATAAAGCAAAGTCCCCTACCGCGTCTGTCTGTCTGTCTGTTCGCGATAAACTCAAAAACTACTGAACGGATTTACATGCGGTTTTCACCAGTGGATAAAGTGATTCATGAGGAAGATTTTGGTATATAATTTGTTAAGGATTGTTTTATAATCAGGGCGGGACAACGTCTGCCGGGCCCGCTAATAGATTATAAATATTTTAAATAAAAGCAATATATTTAATATATTTTTATATTAACTCTATCCACTTTCGAAGGCCAATACAGAGTTCTATTTACGCACATATTTTATTTACATAAGTGTTTTGATGCCCGTTATTTGCTCAAGTAGATGAGGAATAAAATTGTTACATTCTATACATATAGTAATGTTCTTTACTTACTGAAAAAGGACTAAAATTTGCAGTTGCAAATTCAAACTATAACAACATTTTAAACCATCAATTTAACTGCCCAATAACATAATATGGACGTGTGATGAAAACGTTAATCAACGACAAGTGGAATACATTAATCAAATTGCAGAAGTCGGCTCTGCGCATATTACACTGTAAACTGATTTATGCGAGCTATGGGGGTATCAATCCATCTTAAATATTTGTTTCCTAATATGACAATAAAAACTGACAAAACTCATAGATGGTTTATAAAATATTTGAGGGTTGAGAATTAATCTTAACTGATTCTCCGTTCATGAAAAAAGTTAAGTCATAAATAGTGACACTTAATCTGGAACCGGTCTATATAACGATCAAGGTACATTCAAATATTATAACGAGACTGAAAATTCCGATAAAAGGAAACATCCTGATCGAACTAAAGTAGTAGGGCTTTATCTAAAGCTCGCTTGACTAGCTACTACCCTTAATTTAAAATAAAAATCTATCCTAAAGTAAATGTAAGCGTGTTCCGGCAGTTATACTTAAGAGACAGTCTTTTTCAGTTTAAGGTGTTACCATTTTAAGCTACGAGTTACGCCGTCAAGTGAAATTGGTGTCCAATGCCATCCATAATTTAAAAATAAACCAGTTGACTTTAATCGGCTTTATTCCAATATAAAGAATATCTGCATATCTTTAGACAAATGTCTAGCGGTTAAATAAGACGTATTTAAAAGTCAATCCCGTGCTAAAGTTGATTTAACATCGTAATTACTGGATTATGGAGGATACTAACGAGATAGGATTGTGGTCAAAGGTAGTCAAACTTATGTAAAAACATGAGTTCCTGTCCCTACGATGTTTACCTTTATCCTCAGCTAATTATTCATTTACGAATGTATATGAATTCGGAATACTTTGTTCAATGAATTCTATAGTTTTTTGAATGATTTCTTTCATATTCCACGTAATCGTATTTTATATTTCTCTTTTTTCATAATTATTTTTAACCAATTCAAGAGAGGTGAATCTTATCATCGTATAATTTGTATCAAAACCTCTCTCATTGAATTGTACAGATATGGAACTTAAAACGCAATTTCATTTTATATCGATTTTGATACTGTAAAATCAACAGGAAAAGAATTCTCTAATACATGCCCATTTGAACCAGTAGCCATGGACTAGTTATTACACTTGATTTGACCACCACGGTTTGTATATTTAGCTATCGAAAGCATCGCTGCTACATTTAGTTTGCGCAAAACAAAAAATTCGCGCTGCTGTGTTCCAGTCTAAAGGCTACGCTTTGCAACACATGGCTTGTTTCATGAGGCGCTTAAGTTAAATCTTCAGGAGTAACAACCTTCTTATGACTGAAATACTGCATAGTGCAGTATAGTTTGAAATGAACTGATGATCTGCTACTCAGTTTTCTAGAAAATAGTTTAATGGCTTCATAAATTGAAATTAAATAATTTAATTAAAACTCACTATTGTAGCTTAATAGAATACAATTGGCGTTAAAGATATTTAGAAGACAAGACAATTATATAAAATCCAGATAGGCAGAGCTTGGTCATAATGCCATAATAAAGAAGCAATCTATTCATTCTTTGTTCTAAATTCCTTCACGGAACTCAACTGCCAGTGTTTGACCTTACCTGAGTGTACTACTCTAAGTATTTTCTCTGGATTCATTATGAATTGCCTTTCGTTTTTTAATTATAATTTTATCGTTACTAGTATATAAAATAAAACTTCTACTGATTAAAATAATCTACTTTGTACTTTATAAGTTTCAGTGTGTGACCATAATTTCACCTGACGATGTGAGTCAAGGTGGTAAACACGCTAATACCTAGAGGGACTGGCTCATAAGTACAGCTGCCGGAATACACCTATAGTGGTTTACAAAAAACCCTCCTACCACCATGCTATGATGTCATCCCAATGTTTTCCTTCACTGAATGTTCTGGCAAGGATTATTTTTTAACGTGAGGAAATCGTATATGAACACACCACCCTTCCGGAGTAGAGAAGGGTTAGTGTCGGATTCCTACCGACTAAAATCCCACACTGTACCCTCTACCGCTATAATGGGACGACAAGTGATGGCGATGCACTCCGCATGTCGCTCTAGCGGACGGCCCAGTCTGTGCTGTGGCAAGTCTCCTGCATTGAAGAGAGATAGCCTGGTATATCCCGACTGTCTCCCAGACAGCCGAACCAATGCAATGGAGAGATGTATCCCTGACGCATCTTCCCTTGCAAGGACCTATCGGAGCTATGTCGATGAACACTGTGTCTGGACAAGCCACCACTGAGCCATCAACGCTTCAAAATTTGAAGGCTAGCACATATAAAACCTTAAGTCGGTTCGCAGATAAGCCTGGACAAAAACAGACATCAATTTTATTAATACGTGTAGATTAAACGTAATGACAAGGCTATAAGACTTTTGCTACTGTCGCAAAATTGTATATTTCCTAAGTTGACATAAGTAAGCGTGTATAAAATCGACTGCCATAAAATTGTCGACAAAATACAATTTTACATTCCCGTAAAATAATCAAAACCGAATACCATGCCAAAGGCAATGACAGTTCTAAAATATTAATCATTTGTAAACGCCTAGATATGTGTAAATTAAATTGGTGGATGATATATACGCGAATGTTATCACAGACGAGGTCCGTGCTCGCTCGATGTCTTTGTTCTCTGACTTTCTAGAAATGATATATGATTTCTAATATTCAGAAAGGAGGAATGAAATCAAAATTTACATATATATTTAATGTATAGTGTATATTACTAATTTTTAATTTTATAATCTAATTTTTAGCGTTAATTAAGCTGAAACTAGCCCACTTCGTATTGCGCCTCATTTGTTTTTGTTGGCGGTAAAAATTGTTCAATAGTTTTGAATTCGTTGTGCCTCAAATGAATGTGTATATAGATTATTTTTTTCTATATACTGTATTAATTTAGCGTTTTGTTTTTGTTGATATTTTGCGAAAGATTCTCAACACTGTGGTGGTAGCTAGACACTAAAATGCATTACTTTAGTTTAATTCAATTTACAAAAACACATACTTACTGTATTTTAGAAGAGTGTCCAAAATAAATTAAACTTGAATGATATAATTTTATCGCCATATCATAAACTATAAATTTATAAAGTTATTCCATTATCTAACTGGTTTAACATAGCGATACAAGTTGGAACAATAATCTCTATAATTTATCACAGTTTAGCAAACATCGTTCCTGTGTCTCATTCAACTCGCAGAAGTCATCTGCTCACAAGTATAATAAATACAGTAACGCATATTACAATGGTATGCATGTCAACCCATTTCATAAATGGGACAATGTTTTAAATTATACTACTTACGTACAGATGTGAAAAGGTTTTCTTTTCCTGCCTTCTTTTTTTTTCTTTTTAGTTGGCTAGTCTACTCACAATACGTGCACATGTTCATGAGATACATATTACGTTACGCATTGAGTCTCATCGCATATTTGTATGGTTAGCTTGCATGGATAGTTCAGTTCGATACGTGTTATTGCATGTAAAGCAACAGGTCAAGCCGAGGCGCGCCCTTGTGCTCTTGAGCTAGTTTCCAAGCGACTGAGTACCCTGAACGTTCGCCCTACAGTTTGGTGAAGCTATAAAAAGCCGTTAGGTTGCGATAATCAGGTCGAATACAAAATTATGCTACGTCTGGGCTTAGTGCTGTGCGTTCGAATCACACACAAGACAATTATTGGAGTGATACATAAATGTTTTTCTGAATCTGGGCTTACTTTCTACCCGTTAATTGTATGTTTGTAAAGTCCCCTTCGACATGTACCATACAATGCGCGATTGCGAGAGCAAGTAAAAAAAATAACGTCTCTTCAAATCTTATCACATAAAAATATCATCAATCAATGTGAGTTAAGCAAAATATATATAATGTAGAAATGTACGAATTATTGTTTATCTTCGTCTGTGAGTTTTATAAAATTTCACGACTAACTCGATTCGAGTCGTTCAAATACTGGTAAAAAGTACATTCTAATAAGTTATACAAACCGTAATTATCTCAGCTTACGACGTTTTATTTCTTGGTGAAGTTTTTCACGTTAACAACTTTCCTATAACCTACCATCACATAGCGACAGCCTGTATTTTACTGTTATTTAAGTTTTATGTAGAATTTTAACTTGAATTAGCTATGCCTGCGACTTCATACGTGTGTAACCTAATGCAATAAAACAGTCTTTCATTTACCGTGTCTTGAGATTATTTATGTATTATATAATATACTCTTTTATAGGAGATTGAATTGCATTCACTCACCTACTCTTTTCTCGTACTAATTTCGACCCGTCATTCAAATTACAATATTTTTTGATAGAGTGGATTTTAATGAAATAAAGACTAAATGTTAATTGAAGTTGAGGTTTTATCGTGAACCCTGTAATTTAGCAGTGATGCGTGTTTATACAAACAAACAGACAGACACACACATTTTCAAAAATGATTGAAATGTATTCTATTACTTATTCCTAGATAGCTACAACAATTTTTTTCAGGACAGTCAAAAAAGTACAGACACGTTACATTTACATTCTTATTATGTGTATAGATGAAGTCGCGATAAATTACTAGTCCTATATAAAGATAAAAATCTTTAAAGACGAAATATAATCATGAATTAAAAATTATATTTAGATTTAGAAAAGTGTACCATACCTTTTTTAATATATTCGGTTTCAAAAGAAGCTTTTTGTTAATACACCGCACCGAGCCGGTGACATGCCGTGATTAAGTTGTCTTACCGTACACTTTAATTACAATGGCTCAACTTTAGCTTTAAAAAGTCCAGTAACAAATTAAGAAGAATGGTTCAAGTTAAATTAAAATCTTAGTGAAGCGAGTTCCTCAGGTAATTTATGAATGTTGTATACCTTTTAACTGGCATCTTAAAGGCATGGGTGTTGTTAACCTCGTTTCAGCTTTCACAGTCAAAATGATTTACAATTTACAACGAAATTTTAAGAGATTTGTTTGTTAAAATTCTCTATTACATAATAATTTACGAAATCATTTATGACCACGGATCGGATATTCGGGTTTAAATATCAATAAATCTTTTGAAATAGTATATAGTATACGACGAGTAATTTACATTATACTAACAACCACTCGCGAGTTCGTATACTATAAATTACAATATACAAATTAATAATATTAAGGTCTGAGGTCATCCATAATTAAGTAGTTAAGTGAACTATACTATGCACTATCGCTCTTTGAACTTTCATGTTGATAAGAACATTTACTTTTTGATTAATTTATTGATAGAGACGTTACTTTGCGGATATCCATAATTAAGTAGTTAAGTGAACTACATACTATACCATATATGCACTATCGCTCAGAATTATGTATAATATGGGACCTCGTGAATAATTGAAAACGAAGTTCCAGGAATTCGGTATCCTAACTCTACCCTCCCAATACATTCTTGATAATTTAATGTATGTCCGTAAAAATTTTGAAAACCTGCATTTTGTAAAGGACCGGCATGATCTAAATACTAGAAACTGTAACAAACTGGTCGTCCCATGTTTCAGACTTAGCAAAACCAGTAATAGTTTCTTAGGTAATAGTGTTACGTTGTACAATAAAGTCCCAAAACATATTATCGATTTGCCGGACTGTAAATTTAAGCACCATGTCAAGCGGGTTTTAGTGTCGAAAGGCTATTATAGAGTGAATCAATACGTGAACGATGGTGACGTCTGGAATTGACTCCTCTCTGTGTATCCACTAAAAATGGTATTGTAACGTATAATGTATTCGAAATATATATATATATATGTTAAAAAGAAGTACCCGATCGAGTTTCTTGCCGGTTCTTCTCGATGACTGAGTTGTTTTCCGAACCGGTGGTAGTTTTGACGTTCATAAGCGCCTTATTAGGGCCTAAACTGAATAAAGTATTTTTGATTTTGATTTTTTAAATAATTGACCCTTTACCACGTCTCACTGCAACGAAAAACGTTTTTAATTTATTCGTTTTACATGTACCTAGACAGTTAAATCTCAAACTAGAAATAGAAAGAGCATAGAATTACGCTATTAATTAGTGACAGAGGCCAATTAATTCCGAGCGGAAGTGCAAAGTAGCGTTCCCTTAAGTCCTTTTTCTATTTTTGTACAGACTATATATTAATAATAATATTAATGTTCAAGTAATTCGATCTGTTTGTTTGTTTGTCACGATTAAACGATGGCAATGAAATTTTGCATAAAGGTAGCCTGTAACCAAAATAATGACAAGGTTACTTTTCATGTTGAATATGCAGAAAAACAAGCAGGAGAAGTCACGACGTAACAAAACTAGTACAAAACAAAATAATTAATATATATTGACGTGACAACGTCTTATAAATCGATGAACGCCGTCGGCACACACGAAAAAGCATGACTCATTGTCACGTTCCGCCTGAGCCGAGCGTGCAAGCGAGAGCGCGAAACAAGTGATAAAAAGGCGCGATCGGCCTAAGCGTTCGGCTTGTGACGCATCTGTTTCTTTCACACCATCGGCCGATGCGTCCGAGTCGTTATCACGTAAAATTATCGTCCGTGAACCAAGTTTACAGACAACCAATTTTTTTTCAAGCCTTTATAGCAACATAAAGTGTGAACATAATATTAAATCTGTTTGATATATGTCTGTTGACAATATTTTGAGTAAATACTGCTTTATTTATATCCGTCAATTCATATTAATAGCCGGTTGGAGTTAAAATAAGACGAATACGTAGCAATTCATAGCAATGACGACCACGAGCGTCCGTTTGGCTTGAACAAACACAAACGGTTTATATAGGCTTAGCGTGTTTCCATAGTACGCTATCAAAATATTTGTTGATGAAGCGTTTTCCAAACTTTATTTGTGAATTTGTTTAGAAAAATAATCACAAGGTTATATTTACGATAATATGTATGTTTTATGTCTATAAAACTGTACATAAACTATGTATATTCGTGTATTTTGTGTAATAAACAACTGTATTTAGACGCATAATAATAATCTGTTGTTTTTTTCATAACAATTTATAATTAACAAAACTGATACCAAATTTTCTTAAAACGAAAGATAAAGTACAAATTTGCTGTTTTAAGTGTATATTGCTGACAAATTTCAAGGTTAGTTTCTTGTGATCTGGTCATGTCTGAAATTTTTTTCTATTTTATGTATATGTGTGTGTATATGTGTATGTTTTTATATATATCCTTGTGTGTATGTATATGAGTATGTTTACGTTATATATGTCTTATTGGCCCCCCCCCCCTCTCCCCTTTTTTTTTTTTTTTTTTTTTTTCCTCTTCCCCTTATTTTTTTTTTTTTTGCCCCCCTTCTTTTGGCACACCCCCCCAGTTTTATCCCCCTTCATTTCTCCTCCAAATAACAAAGTTATCTACCCATCCCTTTCAGACATAATAAGTTCTCATCCCCGTAGCACCTATTTACACCCTCCCCCTTATTCATTTTATGTATTCAGAACACTATGTATTTTTAGTTATATGTCAATGTTAAAGTAATTTTATTATTATATTTTTATTTATTCATTTTCTCCTTTTCTAATTTATAGAAGGTACCTACGATAATTTTTATTCTTGGTAACAATAACATTGGCTAGCTGGAAGAAAATACATTGGGGCATTATGCTCGCCATTGTACAAACTACAAAGTGCAATAAAATATTAATTCATGCATTTCGAGGTGTTAGGGATTTTTCATTAAAATAAATATTGACACGTTATCGTCCGTCAATGGATACTATAGCAGAGGTGGTTGCGACCGCATCGGGAGCTGCAAGTTCTCATAATAACAATTGTTTTACTGCTCAACCCCTTTTGGCCGGTGCGCTGTTCTAATAAACACTATGAATGCAAATTTATCCCGCTTTGGGGATTCGTTCCGTGAAAATTTTCCAGTTAAATTATTATAAAATTTCGGTTCGAATTCCTAGAATTGTTTAATATAATGCTATAAATAAGATCATGTATTTTACTGAGAATAACTTTATATTCGATACCAAATATGTTATTCCAAAAAATACTTGTAACATTTGAATCAAATAATAAGATGCGCATACCATAGATAAATAATTAATGTGTAATATGCAAATTGATGCATGAGTTTTTTCATTTATAACTATTCTCTACAACTTTACAATCGTGTATTACATACGTCGCACGTTTTAATTCATTAATGTATTTTGATAGCTATTAAAAATTGACAATAACACATTTTCAGAATAATCTATAACATTATATTATTATTAATGTCATATTATTATATAATTATATTATTAATAATATCTATAACATTATAGAAATTAGTTTGAACTTGAATATTAATGAGGTTAGGAGAGATTATATTATTCTACTTAGTTCATTTTAAAATCATTGTATTTTTAAAAATGATTTTTAGACTTATGTATGTTACATTTCGTGGTATTTCTTATCCCATAGATAAATAGGTTGTTTTAAAGCACGGATTTAATTATAAGTTAGTTAATAAAGAAAAAAAAACATATTTAAGTATTAGAAAGAAGAATTAGGATTTTATAGTCAAATTATTTTATATTCAAACGGTCGAGTCACTGGAATCTCTATTACTATATTCGGTAAATATCTAGTAATTTATCATAAACTGCATACATTTATTTAACCCTCCGTGTACGAGGTGAGGTATGACATACCCCAGCGGTTGGAAATTCGTAATATTTCTTAAACACCAAGTACGCACGACTTGATTTTCTCAGTAGCTGCAAGTGAGATATTACCATTGTGATCCGTGTGTGATGTGTCAAATAAAATGATATTTATTTGGTCCGGTGACCGCTTCAAAGTGCGTTTGGGTATCTCAAGCCGTACCGTACCTAGTATGACGCGTGGATGAAAAGGTATGGTTGACTATTTTTGATGTTTTTTTATTGGTTCGTATATTCGTATAAAAATAATATTCTTAGGTAATAATTTCATTAAAGGATGTCCAGTATAATAAAATATGAGCACTAACTCAGGAAGAGGATAATTTTCTTTCAAAGCATATGTGGGAATATGATGATCAAAAGTCGAGTGTTTTTTAAGTTTATTAAAATGTAAACCCATTTTTTATGTTATTACATTAGTTATTATAATATACTTCTTATTAATAACTGCAATAAAATAAAATAAATGTTGATTTTATTTCATTTTATTTTCGGAGTACGTCACACCCCACCTTGTATTATAGCACGTGACATTAAGTCACCTAGTATACGGAGGGTTAAACATTTGAATTTAAGGAATAAGTATCGCCGTACAATGCTGGTATGCAGCCTTGACTTCTAGCTATGTCTCCATATGGTCATGATCATGTAGTTGGATTGCATTCACTATATATATATATATAGCGTGCTGGGCGGACGTTATCGTGCCTTGATAATAAAATAAAAAAATCCAAAATTCAACCGCAGCGCCGCCTACTGGGTCCAATTTTAAATCTAAACCATTCTCGGATCCACTGGAACACGCACACAAAATTTCATCAAAATCGGTCTAGCCGTTTAAGAAGAGTTCAGTGACATACACACGTACAGAAGAAATTTATATATAAAGATAATAAATATTTTTTATCTGTTTAATTTAATCATCCATTAATTGGCAGAGAGAAAGTAGTTAAGGACACCTTCCTTCTCTGTTTCTCAACCGATTTTATTTATTTTTTAATTAATTATTTAGTTAGCTAGATATTGTCGAATTTAGTGTTGTCAAGAAAAAAAACCGCAAACAAATCGTTTTTTTATTCTTTATTATTGAAACTTGAAATGTACAAGAATTATGGTTGAATATCGGTCACTAGACGCTCACTAATTCTTTAAGATAGACAATCCGAGTACAATATTACCAAGACTAAAAAATTGACGTTGAAGGAAATCATTATCAACTAATCGCTTGAGAACTATTTTTAAAACATCACACCGGAATGAGATAAATAGTTTGTGAAAATTGTGAATAAGTGTTGAGGTAGCACATAAAGCCCACATATGCTTCATAAAGTCCAATGGAAATAATATATAAAAATCTTATAAAAAATGACTAGTTACCCGCTCCATCTTCACACGGATGCAATGTACCTATTAATATGGTATCATGGCTTAGAAATAACCGATCCAGATTTAACACTTTAATATTAACAATTCATAAAGTCAAATCATTTTTTTTTGTGCGTAATTTTAAGTATGCAATACTTTCTAACATATTCATTGGAATGATATACTGTTAAGGGTAAGTTTAACATACATTAATCTATATATATATTAGAGATTCCCACATATATATTGACTCATCACGATATCTCTGGAACCATAAGGCGTAGCGACTTGAAATATGGTAGGAATATTCCTTTCGCCGAGTAGAGGTCAGCTAAGAACGGATTTTACGAAATTCCACCCACAAGGGTTGCGGGGGGGTAATCAGGGCGGGACAACGTCAGCCGGGCCCGCTAGTTCTATATATAAGCTTGTTTTATTGGACAACCATTTTTTACTATATTCTCTCTTCTCTTGAGATCCTATGTCCCCAAACTGTCGGGACAGAGGGCAGAAGTTTGTTTCAGTAATCCGGTTTGTTTCAGTAATCGGTTTGATTTCAGGTATGTTGGCGATTAACCCGCAGTACCCTAGACATTGGTCCCATTGGGTGGGGCTGCCACCTCTAAGCCCATGGACGGGCTCGGTTTTATTACGGGAATCCTCCGAGACGTTTCTGTTTTAAGGCGCAGAAGACTCGCCTGACGCCCTGCATCCTTAGCAACTACAGCTGACAGATGACGGTCGCTTAGCTACGCGGCTGTAGCAGGTCCCAGAGTGGACGACAGGGACGTGAATGACGCGGACTGGCCGAGGCATTGCTTATAACAAGTGTTCCGCCATAAACATAGCAATTCGTTTCTTGGCATTTTGTAGAGCACGCTAGTCTCACCATCTAACGTGCCCACCAAGACCTCACCTCGACTTCCCACCCCAATTACTATTTTACTATATTAATATGCTGTTAATTTGAAATTACGTTTGAAATTACGTTTATTTATCTAATACCTAGATATTTGTAGTGTGCGGCCCACGTCACCAAGGGTGAAACGTCTTTGTGGCAGGTTTAAAAAAAGGTTGAGTATCGCTGATTTAGACAATCCTCCAAAGAGATTTTACTATATAGAAAAAAGAGATACTGATAATAATATTATAATATAAAGATAATAATATAAAGACACGTCTCATGGCAACGAAAAAAAAAAAAGACGTGTGGCACTCGGAGACTGCCGCGGTAAAGCTATTGCATAGAATTTTTTATCAAGTTATGAAATTATAATTATTTATTTATTTTATTAATGCAGTATTTAAAAAAAAAATATTTAAAAAAATAAATTAATTTCTTTCTTTTTATTTCAAAAAATAATACTGCATTTGTGATAATAATAATAAAATGAATGTATATAGAGTACTAACTCATTTTCTTTCACTATTTTTTCGTGACTTTCTTCATTAATAAATGCACTTTGTTTATTCATATTTAAAACACTTTGTACACAAATTATACGAGTACAGATATTCACTGTTGTACATAGATGATAAATACCTATACACCTATATACTTTCTCACAAACAGCTGATTACGGTAGTTTTCCAATACAAACAATGCCACCTAAAGGCGGATTGCTGAACTAAAGAGACAAGCGTGATATTTCAAAAAGTCATTAAAGTTCTGGTATTTATCGATAGATGGAAAAACTAAAAAGTATCACCGCTGTGCCGGTCGGAGTGGGGTGTGTTAGGTTTTTTTCGTTACGGAATTTCTGGATTCGGTCCCCACGCTCAAGGCCCGCGATAGAAGCTATGCAATAGCTTAAAACGTTTGATTTTATTTACGCGGGGTGTACCTGAGAAAGTTAAATCCGAAGCTAGTAATAGAAAGAGCGAAATATCAGTAGGTAACTAAAACAACTTTCAACTTTCTTGCCTGTCTGTTTGTTCCGGCCGATCTCCGAAACAGTTAAACCGATTTTGTCGAGACCTATCATTGGCATATAGCTGATCTTATAAAGAGTAACTAAGACTACATTTGTATTGGAAAAATGCAGACTAAGTCGCGGACGGCCGCTAGTCTATAAATAAATAAATCCCTAATTGACACATATATTGGCTCGTAGATTCGGTACCCTTGAAAATGTAGTCGATTATGAAGGGAATTATATAAATACAACGCACATAAATACACATAAACAAATTGATTGTCAAGTCAAAAATAACTTAACATAAGCGTCTTTCTGCAATTTTTTATGTAAGTTCAAAGAAACAATATAATAAATTGTTGTAATTCGCAGACAAGATATTAAAACGAAAACCTTATTCTCTTTAATCGTGGTATTCCCTTCGGATTCAGCTTACAAATTTAAAATAAAGACCTTTTACGTTGTAAAATGCTCGAACGTATTAGAGATCTATGATTGGATTATATTGTAAAAGAAGAAATATGACATTATCACTGTTATTCTATTAAAATATGGTGGCATCTATCACTTTTTCAATTACACTTTGCGTAAATTAATATCTAAATTACAATTTAAAAATTACGAAAATCGTCCGGCCCATCCTTACGAGAATTAATGATATTGAGTTAGTAAATCACACAATATTCAGCATTACTAGATATACGACTTAAATTGTTACCTACATTTTATTATACTTCATGTATGCACTTAATTCATACGAGTTTTTTAGAAAGTTATAATATCTAAACCTGACCAATCTACTACAATAATATTTTTAATTGATTTCTAATATTGATCAAATAATATTGCACACCAGTAACAGAAACATTTTCGCGCAACACATAAAATAAAATCCGATCAATTTAAGAATCACTTTCAACTCTTTCAATTCAAGTTTACATCTAATACGCTGAAGTAACCCTATCGTTTAAGGCGTAAATAAAATGTTGCGTGCTCCATTCTTTTGTTTATTATCGCTACTCAGTAGTATATTATTCAATACATTGGACTTATTTCGAGTAACGATTACCTGGTAAGATGTCGTTCAACCTGGAAACATAAATTATGGAAGATGAAAACCCGTTTTTAAGCCCAGGCCAGAGTTGTCTGTCTAGATTTTATAAATTTACCTAATTGTGTTTGTAGTAACATTAAATTTTCGGTTAATAAAATCTTTTTAAATGTATACCCATTCATTATAATGGTTAATTTTTAACTATATGTTTGTTTAACATTCGTACGATTGCTCAGCAAAATGTCTGGCAAAACTGAAAAGAGTAATTTACGGCGCAATAAAATTGTTATTGACTTAGATTAACTATTTACGGGTTAGTTATTTGCTGCATGCGTTTTTCTTTATGTCATACTAGATTTTGCTCGTGACTTCGTCCGCGTGCAATAGTTATTTTGGGCTAACGCTAACACGCAGCGGAAATTCACATAAGGAAAAAAAGAAAACGAATTTGAAACATTATTCATTCACTCCGCTCCTATTAGTCTTTGCGTTATGACATACAGCCTATAGCCTTCCTCGATAAATAAGCTATAATAATAATAATAATTTATTGAATTCAGATATTACATCCATTTGTTTTTGTTAGTAAAACTTATCCTATGTTAAAGGTAATACAGCATGTTTTAGTACTATTTACAAATTTCTTCACCCACATAATCAAAGTTATTAATTTGTATAGGTGCACACACTTTTAACAGCTATCTAACACCGAAATAATTTTTCAAATCGGACCAGTAGTTCACCCAAACAAACAAACTCTTCAGCTTTATAATATTAGTATAGATAAAAATTATTCTAGACTGTTTCCAAAGATAGTGTGTCTTATTTTTTTTCGAACTGACTACGCTATTGACCTAGCAAGGTTTTAACAGCTTCACCGGACTACTATAGTATGTCTTTTAATGCAAGCAACTATACGTCATCTTATAGTACGTGTCTGCTAAAGGGCTAGGTTCAAAATTACGACCAACAAAGTTTTAATACAATCTAACATATTACTTTTTCTTGGATTAGTCCCTCCTATGTTTTGTAATATTGGTAGCATCTTGCGTAATATACTTTTTTTTCTTTTTTTTTAACTTTATTTTTGGCAACCATTCTTTTAGAATATTACTGCCATTGTCAAGTAGTTAATAGTATTACAAGTTCTTCCTCTATTCCATTTTCGGCAACCAGTCTTCTAGTAGACTATTGCTGCATTGTCAAGTGAGTATCGATATTACAAGTTTCTTGATATAATTTCAATGAATGCCATTGTCGAGTAGTTAATAGTATTTCAAGTTCTTCTTCCATTCCATTTTGGCAACCAGTCTTCTAATATACCATCACTGCCATTGTCAAGTGAGTATCGATATTACAAGTTTCTTGATATAATTTCAATGAACTAACAAGATGGTGGCCATCTTGTTAGAACTTTCCATGGAATTTTTGTGGCATCTCAGAATTCATGGTCCGTGGTATTATTTTCCATTCACTTCACTTATGCACAATAAACAAACTATATTACATAAAACACCACCAATTTTACACATTATATAATCAAGTAATACAAGATTATGAATAAAAAATAAAATCCACTACATGACAGACCAAGATCCCGCCAAAAACTCTCGTAATATACTTTGGATATTGTGTACAAGTGGAGTGTATTATTATTAACCACGACGTATTAATTCCAAGATATCACAGAAACTATGTGGAAGGTTCTAATAAGGGTAGCCACCATCTTATTGAAATCGCCACGAGACACTTTTAGTAATATCAACTTGAAAATGGCAGTAATATTTTTAACTGGCTGTTAGCCGTGACTTCGTCTGCGTCGTTTATTATCTTACTGATCGCTAAACGCGTACCGTGTTGTTACAAAAAAGTTACATACGTGTTGAATACTTGCTTTAAAAAAGTTTGATTACAAAAGAGTATCTTACCCTTGTTTACAGACGGACATTATTTAAATGTAAATATCCCCTAACACTTGTCTACGTTGACAGTTCTTATTTTATTATTGTATTTCTATTTGCCGGCGAAAGACGGTTCGTAAGAAATTATGAATTTCCTGGGTATAATTGATTTGGAAGAAATAAATAAATTACACAATTTTAGAGATTCACAAGTAAATCATAACTACTACCTACTATATGACACTATTGACATTTGTTAATGTATTTGACATTTTATTAATCTGACATTATGTTGTTATTCTACCTCACGCACCTTCACGTAATATATTAATATTATCAATTGCTTATTTTAACAATTACACCATTTTGTTTTAACCAAATTTTCACAATAATGATAAACAATTTAACTTAAAATAAGTAAATTTTGTTAATGAAAATCTGAACAAAAATATTATTCATGAATTGAAATTGGTCGCAAAATATCTGTATGTAATGGAACGTTTTCGAATGATGAGATTGAATAGAACGAATGCTATTCAGAGTTGTGAGCATAAAAACCTTACACCAGATATTTAGCTAGAGACCGCTTAGACACGCTTTTGTAATGAAGAATTTCAAATATGTGTTCAACTAGGTTTACAACTTTAGGCACTACTTAGCAAAATTCGTGTAAAACCTGTGTTCATTTTGTTTTTGTAATAAGACCATCCATATTTATAAAATTATAGTTTTTTAAAACTTAAATAACTTTATATTAAATGAAGGCATTGTTACATTTTTTTAGATAAGAACCAAGTATCTAATAGTAAAATAAAATTAATTTGATAGAAATCTATCCAGTAGTTTTGAGTGATACGCGAACAACAGCAAATCTATTTTATATAATATTATATAAATATTTTAAATTTATAACTAATAGATATATATATAGTAATAATGTATATTATCTATATCATTATTACATATAATAAAACTGTAACGAGGCAAAATCTGTACATTAAATATTTTTTGAAAATTTGATTCGGGTTAGACTTTGTTATCGATACAGAAGCCAAAAATAATCCTTTTAAAAGTTTTGTCTGTCTGTCTGTCCCTGTGAACACGTATCACTTTGAAAGTACTAAACTAATTTTGACGAAACTTGACACAGTAATAACAAATATTACAAGATTACATCTAGGATACTTTTTATCACAATTTAGCAGATAGATTAGCTAAAAATTGAAGGTATATTTCATCTCCTTATGCTCCTTAAAAAAAAATAACAAAGAAAAAGATTGTTGGGTTCCAAACCAACGCCTTCGTCGGTCCGTATAATGTCCAGTACGTTATAACTGAGCTACGGCTATATGACATTTCTATGCGTAATTATCAACCTCATATGAAAAAAATATTTTTAAACGAAACTGTCACTTATATGTTGTTACATTTATTTTATTGTATAAAAAATGTTTGCTAAACAAAGGTGACAAGATTTTTTCCTAAAACATAAACCTAGATAATAGTTACATTGCATTGTAGAAGATGAATCTCAACTAGAGTTCTATCAGTGCGTGTGTTGTTTCGATATTTGATAAAATTAGTTTTCTAAATGTTGTTGAGTCTTGAAGTAGTTGGGTTCAGGTTTGTGAATCTAAGATTAAAATAAATCAGTTGAGGTGTATGCAGTTATTTTTTTTTTCTCGAACTGACCACGCTATTGACCTAGCAAGGTCTTAACAGCTTCACCGGACTACTGTTTGCAGTTACTATGTTGTATTTATACTAATATTATAATGAGTGGTAAAGTTTTGTTTTCGAGGAATGCTTGGTACCTACTACTGGTCCGATTTCAAAAATTCTTTCACTGTTAGAAAGGTATATTATCCCAAGTTCAGTATCTCAGTAAAAAAGGTGATTTGTATGTCAAAAGTAAAATAAACGTGACCAAATTAAAATTGAATGCAGATTTCACGTATACTTTACAAATTATTATAAAACAAAGAACTAAATAAAAATGGAATTTTAATGTCGCTAATGTTTAGTTTTACAGTATGTGAAGTGATGAAGTTACAAGGGGTACTGGGAAGACATTTATCGGCAATATACGTAGGTTAGTTTTTATCTTAATTGCACCCTTTAGGTAATGCTGTGAACGGGTTCTAGGCTTATTTTAAAAGATTTCTCACATATCAACTAGGTATATGTTTGAGTGAGTCCCTGGATAGTTTGGATTTACAATTAAAAGTGCTAGATGTCGCTGCAATCGGGTTTTAGGTTTTTTACGATTATTTGCGTTTAAAAATACAACTGAAACCAGTAATAACCGATTTGGTGCAGACGAAATTGCAGGAGTCAGCTAGTGTATAATAAAGTAAAGATTAAAGAGGATTGATTGCCAAAGTGATAAGAAAAAATGGGCCAACATATTAATACAAAACAAAAAAGAGGTTTGGCACAGATAGAAACTCTGTACAACTCATTAATTCCGAAAGTAAAATAGTTGTTTAATGTTTATTTAACTAATATAAACCTAATTTAAAATTTATAAAACTTTTATTCACGAATCGATTATCCACACAATTGGAACAATTTCGATGCCTACGGTTTTAGTGTTGAAATTTCATTTACGGAATAATCTTTGCCTAAAGTATTTGCTTTCATTAATGTAATAAAGTTTAGTGATCTATGTTTTACAGCTTTTCTTGAGAATTTTACTCCTTGATTAGGAATCTTTATTAAATTATCTACAATTTTACGTTTATTTTGAGTACTATATTTTTAAGTAAAATAATGCAGGTTAGAATTAACCTTACTACAGTTATGATAGACGATACAAGTATTAAATTTTAAGAGATACTTAAAACGACATTTAGGTTTTGGTGACAAATATAGTATTTATTTATGAACTAGCGATTTTCGAAACGATCATGCCTTAGTCGATAGCGTGGTTGAATTAAGCTTCGATGGACATACATTCGAATCCTATCAACAGAATCGGAGCTTTCGGTGAAGGAAATCATAGCATGACGATAGGGGTTTTTTCTAAGTCCACGGCCCGCAAGGCTGTTGGTGTGTTCCAGCAGCTACACTTGAGAGCCAACCCCCTCTAAGTTTAGTATGTTTGCCATCATAGACCACACTCAACATCAGATGTTCAAACGGTAAAACCTACGAAGTATAAAAAAATCCAGCAATAATTTCACGTGAAAAAGCAAACATATACAAATACGCATCACAAAAAATGTCAGTCATACCTGAGTTAGGTTGCGAATTGCATGAACTAGGCAACAGCCCTTTTTTTTATTAACATGAGGAAATCCCTTATGGCTACGTCGCCCACTCGGGGGAGAGGGTGAGTTATGCTCGACTCGCACGGACTAAAACCCCACGGTGTACCGTCCGACCGCATTGTTGGGGCGGCAAGGACTCGAGCTATGCTAGTCCCGATAGCCGCCCCAACGGTCCGCCCGGCTTACTGACAGACTGAGTACACCAAGCTGCCTCTCCTCATCCGCCGGACCTGTGCAATGAGATGGCCCCCCCCCCGGCCCATCCCTTCAGGTCCAGCTACGGTGGCGGGAGGAGCCCGAGAAATCGCCGCCTCCTCCCTCTGGTCCACCGGAGAGGATCGCTCAGAGGGTCATCACATCAGATTTTCGCGGGCCCTCTCCACCGCCTTTTTCTGCGAGATGACGTCCTGACAGAAAGAGGCCAATCGCGTTCCATACCTCTTCGCTGCCGAGCATGGCCGAAACCACACTGCACACTGCTTCATATTCATACATATATAAGTTGTTGAAACATATATGTGTACCAAGCATACATACCTCAACAACTCTTATAATATATGTTTCGTATCGGATAATTTTCTAAACTCTTTCAGTTTGATAAGGGAAATAAAATAAAACTCTTCCACTTGCATGTGTAAGCGTGTATGCGTGCACGTGTGTGGAGGTGACATGTGTAATGTTGTCGCAGTGATGTAAGATTTCACTCAAGGGCTCCATGCCGAGGGAACGGACCTAGGCTTGGGCTGCTGCTGAGGGGGGCCTAATCTGGTGTGCGGGAGCGAAATTGACCCCCGGACTACGGCGGCGTGATCTGTGGTTACGCGGGCGTGGGCGTAAATACGTCTATTTGGAAAGACAGGCTGGTACTGATCGTTCACTACCGTTATTTCATCTCGAGGGTCGGTAAAAATATGTCGTGGACGTCTTTTATAATGCGCAGCGTTCGGTACGGGTTCGTATTTTGCGGCTGATACCACTAACGGACTGGTCACCTTAGTAGTCCGGTGAAGCTGTTAAGGCCTTATAGGCTAATAGCATAGTCAGTTCCAAAAAAAGGTCAGTCATATGGTGAAATAGAATGCTTGGCTCATTATTAAGATTTTCGGTCACTATGTCACAAGTTCTATAAAATTACGACACCTTTGCAATAAACAGACTTCTATCTTGAAAATACAAATTTCTAACTTCATTACAGTTGACAAAATCGATTTTTATTAAATTCTATTGAATGAAAATATCTACAAATACATAGAAACGGCTAGTCGCTCAAAGATAAGGTACAAAGTTATATTTTAATTTGAATCGAATGAAGTGAATTATTACGTATTTTTGTCACAAAGAGCATTTAATTTGTATTTGTCCCTTTCAAATAAAACATATTAGCGGGACAATTTCATAAATGAAAGGTATCCATTTACAATATTTAGATTCGCAGCAAATTACCAATCAGAGTGTTATTTTCAATAAAAGCATTTCTGTTTCCAGCCGAAATTTAATTAACATACATCATCATCATCAAAAAAGTCTAAGCAACATGTACTAATTTAAATTTTAGGATGATTCTTCACATTATAACGTTGTATTTTATTTTTAAAATAATATCTTTAGGGTTCTATGATGTAAAAATAACAGCTGTTGTTTTTATAAGTTCTTTTAATAACAGAAATGAACAATATTAGAATATACTGTAGAAACTAAGATACATAAGAAACTAAACTTTCTTCTTACAAAATGAAATTTCTAAAGAAAATGTATTTATTGTGAAAGAATAGAACAATTTAATACAAAGTATGGGCTCCTCTGCTATTCGGAACTTGTCGGCAACGATTATTCATTGAATTAATGAGACTGTTTATGTCATCTTGCGGTATTCGCTCCCAATGGAATTGTAGCAAATCCTTCAGCTGTTGGGTTGTTGTCGCTCCGTCCAAGTCCTTCAAAACACGTCTCTGGAGCATGTCCCATGCGTGCTCGATGGGGTTGAGATCTGGCGATTGTGCAGGCCAGGGCAATACCCGGATGTTCTCCGTTGCAAAGTATTCACTGGTTCGCTGAGCTGTATGTGAACGCGCATTGTCATGCATTAACCTAAAATCGGAGCCAAAGGTTTGTGCAAATGGGTAGACATAAGGTCTGAGAATATCCTCAATGTAATTTTCAGCATTCATGTTTCCATTTACAAAAACGAGCTCAGTTCGCCTGTTCTTCATAATACCCGCCCATAACATAACTGTTGAACCGCTGTATGGATGAACTTCCTGAACGCACCTGAGCCTTTCAGTATTTCCGGGCCGACGATACACTCACACCCTTCTTGTATCAGGCTTAAACCCGAATCGCGACTCATCGGAAAACATAATTTTATCCCATTGTTCCTGGGTCCATGTTATGCGTTCTCTACACCATTCATATCGACGAGCGCGATTCCCGTGACGTATCGGTGGGCACCTGATTGGGCGTCGAGCTCGTAGGCCGTACTCATGCAGTCGATTTCGCACAGTTTGAGGAATTACATCAACACCACTTGAAATTTGTAGCCTCAAACTTATCTCTCGAGCGGTTAACATCGGCTGGCGTCTTGCAGTCAGTTGTATGTACCGGTCTTGCCGAGTGGTTGTACTCCTTTTACGGCCTGGATGCTGTTCAGCGGGTTCTCCTGTATTATTGTAGCGCTGCCAAAGACGACAAATAACACTTCTATGAATGCCAAAATGTCGAGATACCTGAGATTGATTACTTCCCGCTTGCAACATCCCTACAGCTCTTTGCATTTCATCTGCCATCAAATGACGTCGCTTCGTGACGTAAAGAATATCTAACAATTCAATTTTGTCGCTAACTTTATTTAAATGGTTGGTAAAATTATAAAATCAAGACTAAACGTAGCAATTAAAACGCACTTAAATTCAAACAAATTCGCATTCATTTGAATTTTATGAAAAAACAAAACATAATCAAATTTTTTTTTTTACAACCAGCCAGTATTGTCATCAATAACAAAAAAGTTTACTTACCTACGCACTTTGTTTGAGTAAATACTTAGAAATTAATTAATATAAATGATAAAATTTATAATATCACGCATGTTGCTTAGACTTTTTTGATGTGTGTATTTTGTTTTATTTTTGTTCTAATTACAGTTCTGCTATGACAAATATTATAAAATTTTACATGTGCTAATATTTTAGGATTTCTTTATAATTGACAGATATTAAAAAAAAGTAAAAAAAATTCGAGGCAGTCGTAAGGACTGCAGACAGAAGTGAAAACTCAAAATAATGAAAATGTTCTCTAATCATTTTTTTTTAATTAATTGTAGTGTCAATTACAATATTTAAATGTTATAATCTGTAATCATTTAAATTATTAACATTAGTCTGGTTTTCCCATTTATTGGTACTCGGACCAAAAATTATATAAATTTTAATAAGGTTTATCAACCAATCAAATATATGCTGAACTGTAATCTCGATACAAAAAAAATTAGATGTACACAAGCCGCTATACTACACGTCGCTAGTCTGACGCAAGCCGCGCAAACGCAGTACGGTCGGTCACACTTACTATCATGTTGCTGACGCGAAAACATAAAATATCCGGCCAAAAATACCGCTCAACGCGCCTAACAAAATTTTCACTATGTTTATTTATTGCTATCAAAAAACAAATACTATCGATACCATAAATTTAGTTATCTGATCCCGTACGTATAAAATAAAATGTAGTTTTTCACAGTTCAATTATGTTAACAAAACAAAACATACGCACTTGGAATTTCGTTCCGATATGTCCCACTCAAAATGGCAGATGTATTTCATTTCAAATGAATAAACAGAGATTTTAAAACGTTATGAATAATTCATAGCATTGATACCGTCCGTGGAAAAAATATCACACGGTAATAAATATTTTGTTACTGATGACGCGACACGACGTTTTGCGATGCCGATATCTGTTGCAGAAATTATTTTCGTAATTACTAATGGCCAGTATATTGGTGGAGGTGAAAAAAGTTATTTTAAAAATGGAATTTTGAATGAAGGAAACAGGTCTGTAAAACATAAAAACTTTTTAGTTAAGTATATTAATGAACTTTAAATCGCTTAACTGGATATTAATAATAAATGCTTTATCCTTCCTGTGTTTTATTTTAACTGACGTCATAACCATACGTTTTTTCCATAAAGATGAATACAAAGTGGAATTATGGACGAGGACGTGGAGAAAAAAACTATATTAAATATTGAAGACAATGTAAAAGAAAGATTCTATACTTTTTTATACATTAACCGTTAATTAAAAAGCGTGCTTAAGACTAGAATTTAATCAACTAAAAACGCAAAAAATAGATATCCTTACTAATATTATAAATACGAAAGTAAGTTTGTTTGTTCATTATGCTTTTACGCCCAAACTACATGATCCGTTGTTAAGGGTACTGTAGGAGTACAGAAAAGGGTACCTTTCGCCCAGAAAAAATGTACTGTTGCAAAAGGACAGATCAAATCAACATTCACACGAGTAAAGCCGCGGGCAACACTAGATATGTTATTGTAACCAACAAGAAGATCTATTATAGGGACAAATTTTCTTAATAACTATAATAAATAACTGTATTCTCTTTTGAATTTATAAAATTACTAGCGGGCGCGGCAGACGTTGTCCCGCCCCCATTATAAAAAAAATCCTTGACAAATTATATACCAAAGCGTTCCTCATGAATCACTTTATCCACTGGTGAAAACCGCTTGAAAATCCGTTCAGTAGTTTTTGAGTTTATCACGAACAGACAGACGCGGTAGGGGACTTTGTTTTATACTATGTAATGATTATAGTTTTAATTATTTACATTTCATAATTTCTATACCCATTGAAATTATTAGATAACATTTTACTCTTACGTTCCACTTACTTTTCTTCATCCAACATTCAATATTCTTAATATGATTTCGTTCCATACCTTTCATGCCCTTTGAAATTAACTGGTCACGTTGTAGGTTAATTTTATAATAATATAATACATAATATGTTAATTTATAATATACATAATAAATAATTGATAAATAATGTATCTTCAGTAAATTTCTGAAATCACTGAAATAATTATTATTCCTTTTTTTATGTCATAGGAGGCAAACGAACATGTGGGTCACCTGACGTTAAGTGATCACCACCGTCCATAGACACTAGCAATACCAGGGGAGTCGCAAGTGCGTTGCCAGCCTGTGTTTGGGGAAAAGGAGGGATGGAGGAGATGAGAGGGATGGGGAAGGGAGATGGGCCTATTTTTATTCTATTCTATTTGGTCTTATTGAATGTCAAAATGAATTTTGGTCGAATTTCGACCACTAGGCGACCAACTAGTACTAGTTAGAAACAGCAAAGGTTTTGCTGTCGCAAAATAATTTGACATACTAAGGGGGTCGTATCATGAAAAAGGTTGAAAAACACTGCATTATAGCATACAATGGAATGATTTATGTGATCCACAGAAACTAATGTGTGAGAACTAAATAAATACCTATTTATATTTACAGGTCAGTGAAAACAAACAGATATTAAATATATGTGAAAGTTGCAAACAGGATGCAGTGCGAAGCAAATGCGAAGATAAGTTGGGATATTGTGTTGACATGAGAATTTGGGAGAAAATTCATCAACCTTAAGAGAAAAGTTTCAGCGCCGTCTGTTCAACAATATCTATTATTTGTAACTTGATACATCAAAACAACGTTAAACGTATTTGCGAACTTTATTGTGAAAAGATTTTCAAAATAAATCTTCTGTACATATTCTTTTTCGATTATCGTGAAAAAAATTGTCGCAGGTGTCTACGAATAAGTAATAGACTACATTTCAATCGTTTTTAGAAATGTCTGTCTATCTATTTATATGAACACGCATGACTGCTAAATGACTGGGTTCACGATAAAGCCTCACCAACAAAATCATAAAGTATATCCTCGAAAATAACTTAGTCTTTGTTTCATTAAAGTCAGTCCACTCTATCAAAAGTTATTGTAATTTTAATGACGACGCGACTTAAGTACGAGAGAAAAGTAGATAAGTAAAGGCTTAATGCATTCGAAAGATTTTATTAGTCACTGATTGTTTACATTAGGTTCTACGCGGACGGAGTCGCGGGCACAGCTAGTTCTAAATAAAAACTTTATTTGGTTAATATTAGCAAAGATTCTTACTTTTTTTTCTATCATAGAAGGTAAACGAACAGGTGGGTCACCTGATGTTAAGTGATCACCACTGTCCATAGACACTTGCAACACCGGGGGAGTCACAAGTGCGTTTGTGACAAATTTGGTGCTCGTTGTCAACGGTACAGAAAAGGATATAATGTACCTTTCGCCCACAAAAGGTGCAGTTTTCAATAACTCACACAATACTCAAACAATAACAATAACTTAACTTTGGGGTGTAAGGGATGTCGAATAACATCATAAGACTTGAGACATCCAAGCCAACCTCATCTGCACGTGGTGCATCCTGCTGAATAACGAACGAGGCAATGGCGAAAACGGGGTAATAGGGTTCCACAGCCTGACTGGGTCGCAACCACTATGTATATGGCGAAAAAGCTCGTCATAGTGATTTGCTTCTGCGGGTCGCGTTTCGAGATCAGCCTGTGCATATCCAGCTTTTTGCAGGCCGGCATGACAGCGGCGACCGGCGATGGATAGTGTGTCACTCGGTGGTCCCATTGTTTTTGGATTGTGCTGTGCTTACCATCAAGTAAAATAAAACTCAAATCTAAATTAACGCGAGAGAAGCAGTGGGTAAAAGCTAGTACTCTAATATTCAGAGGTAAACGGACAAGGTGAGATTACTGTCATAAAATATTGATGGCGGAAATATGGGCGAAAGTTACATGGACCGCATAACGGAAACAGTTTAGCTCGCCGCAACCCGGTACGCAAATAACAGGGTTATTTAACTATACGCGGACTGTGTATACAGAATTCTTGATATCAGTTGAATGTTTGTAGTGTTATGGTATAATTTATATACACTCGATAATGTAATATCATTTGATATGTAACCCAAGAGAGCATTTTTATTGGTAAGGGTATACCTTCAAAAGTAAATCGATACATATTTATTGTATGGGTTGCAGTGACCGAAATGAAAATCCAATTTTTTAAACTTGCAGAGTAAGCCTTTTTTTACATGGGGAGATCCCTAACAGTTACCCATCCCGCCGGGCAGCAGGGTATGGGTTATGTCCGATTCGCATGGACTAAAACCCATGGTGTCTTCATACTACTTTTAGGCAGGGAGCAGGGACTGCCCACTGGTACTGGATCTGCTCCTCCGACGGGTGTTGGCCCTCCGAGGGGCCCTGACTGCGGTCTGAGGGGTCAGAGTAAGCCTGCTATGTCAAGCTGAGGTGACGAGCTTTTACAGCTCCATTAGGCTTTAGGGCGAGCGCTTAGAGCAGTCAGCTCAAATGACAACTAGCACAAGAAAAGCGAAAGAGGACAAACCTCGGCTTAAACTGTAGCCTTGCCAGTGCAGTACAACACTTTGGAACGATTTATCTTACTTTCTCATTGTTACTTTCAGTAAACCATTACGTCAACAATAACAAATTTTTAATATTACAAATTCAATATAAACGAAGGACAAATATATGTTATTCATCTGTCCTCAACATTTAAACTATTTAAAAGCAATGGCTTCGTAGGAGTTCGTGAAGATGTCTTATTTCTAAAGTAAAAAAATATGACTTAAAATCGAATATAAAATTAATTTAAAAGAGTTATTATTCCTATTAGGAATACTAGCGTTTTTAAAATGGGGTCTTTTAATGTGAAATAAAGTAGGGAAAGCTCTCTACATTCATTATTTTCAGTACAATTATTTCTATACTTGACTGACAATATTGGTAAAAGCAGTTCGCTATAAAAGTAACAGATAACGATGATTAAAACTTCTTAGCATTTTAAAAAACAACTATTTCCTTTTCGCTAAAATTGTAACAAATGGCATATTGCATAATTTAGTATTTGAAAAGAAAATGATTATGTTACTCAACATTTTCTAGAAGAAATAGTTACATATATCAAATCTGTACAACAAATTTGAATAGTTTATTTAGTATTTCATTCATATATATCACAGTGTTCAAGTGTTAAACTCAATTTGTTTACTCATATTGTCCAAAAGTTAGTCTCAAAAATATCGGTCAGTTATATGCGGGGTCTATAGGTGCATGTGAGACATACGAACATTACAAGGAATAAATATTATTCATATAGTAGATACAACTATATAAAATATTCATCTTTCTAGACATGGAAGAACAGCGCTAGTCCACAATCAAGCCAGAACAATGATGATTCACAAAATTATCACCTAGACGAAGAAAGTATTAAGAGATAATTATTAGCATATTTGTTTTCACATTTGTTCCTAAATGTATTAGTATTCTAAAAATCATATTTAAAAATATTCTATTTAATTTAGGCCCTAACAAGTAACTTACGAACATGAAAACTACCATAAATTCACTAAATACACAAGTCATTGTGAAGAACAAACAGTAAATTCGATTTGATTTAACTTTATATTGTTATAACAAAGCGTTGAATTGAGAATCGTTTTTAGCGGATATAACTGCCTATCACTTCAATTTTATCCCACAAATCGGTAATGTATTTTGGGTCCTTACTGTAGAACCTCACACTACTGCATAATTAACTGTTACTGATTTTAGTGAGCCTGAGAAAGAATAGTACATTTACTATTGTTTCCACTATTAAAATGTAAATTATCTAATCTTTTGCGGGCATAAATCAAAATATAGGAGTAGCATTCTGACCAGTTCCTCTCTGGGGTAATAAAATATAGGCTTCAAGGAATAACCATGAACAAAAACATCACATAACTGAAATACGCAAATTACATTAAGCTGGTGGAGTCACACAACGATAAGTTGCATACGGAATGTACACAAAGTATGCAACCACTAGTAAAAAGCTTTCAAAGTCCAAGCCAAGATAATATGGAGACGTAGTTAATCACATAAAGGAAAAGCCTTTACATGACTATAAGATCAAGAGGACGTGGTAGCTCGAAGACTTGACTGACAAATATCTGTAGGTGTGTTTAGAAGATCGTGAAATGACTCAGCGTGCCCTATGCAGATTTTATACACATAAAAAGAAGAGAAAGCAAAGAAAACTTATTAAATTAATTGTAAAAGCAATAGCGAGCTCCAACGATGTTTATATAGTATTGTTAGCACTCGCCGTACTATTGACTTGCTATTGACTACATCTGAGATGTTACTAATGACCTGAGACGCCATTGGTCAAAAGGCATGTCGGTCAAGTTATTCGGTGATTCTCGCTCAGACAGTTGAGCTAGTCACATCTACGCGACGTTCGTGGTTCGTGGTAACTATACCAGTGTTGTATTTCTGTATCTGCTAACGTTGTATTTGGTTGTTCTTGGTAAACTGGAACTGACATGACCCGACGATATCGGAGGAATTAGTCTCGATCTGACCTGGCATATCGGAGGAGCTGGCCTGTGAAGAGCGTGGCGAAACGTGACCGTGGGTCATTCTCGTGTGGAGCGTCGGCCCATCCGTATCGAGTATGGTATTCATCTGTGTTCAATAATGTGTTGTTAAATCGGCCAATTGGGGTTAAAACGTTTCTTTTAAATTGATAATTGCTAATAGTAAGTTATTAAATATTGAAAATATGGTTTCAGACAATTAAATGACAAATGATTTTGAAAGCACTATTGGAAAAGTAGCAGTTGTTCTTGATGACCGTGTGTAAGAAAATGTATACAGAACGATGAATCCAGAACTATCGTCGATCGAACTGATAGAAAACAGTTCGTTTCAACGTTTACTCTCTATTCCGTTTCAAAGAATTCCATTCAATTTCAATATTCCCAATATCGATATTGTCGGCATACGTCAAATATTTCGAAGCTAGGTTATTTCTCTTCTTTCAAATCGTTACATTTTTTTGAAGATTGCATATTTTATTTTACTGTCGGTTATAAGAACTTTTCTCAGGCTCTTAATTAATAATTACTTAATTTCTAGTACAGATGTATAGTCTATTATTTTCTGTTAACAATATATGGATCCTTTAGAAGATTTAATACACAGAAAGACAATCACCAAGTCCAAAATATTACGATCAAATTTAATATCGTCAAATAAAACTAGACTCATTATTTACACGACTGTATTATAGCCACAAAGTTAAATAAAAATTTATATTAAACCATAAAGCAAGCCTCAAATAACCAATATTACTACTATTATACTGTAAAAACTACATACCCTATATTTTGGGTCATACGAAACTTGTACTTGAGTCTTACAGCGAATGACTTTCAAGATGATAATGACGAAGAGATGATTCAGTTCAAGAAATAAAGCAACTATCGAAAGCTAAAGACTTATAAAAAAATGACTAGCTACCTGCTCCGGCTTTGCACGTGCATTACCGAAGGAAATGAGATCAACTCCTTCCTTTAAGTATACCATATAATTAAATAAAATAGGGAATAAGTGAACTGACAATTCTGTCAATATTTTTGAATATTTCCCTACTGTCTTCTAACTCACCTACGTTTTTAAATTAAAATTTGCTAACCTAAATTTTTAAAACCTTTTCTACATGCAAAATTCGTTCTAACAATTACACACACAATAAAAAAATATTTACCCAAGTAAGTACAGCTGTTCTAAAGTGATACGCTGACAAACATGCGGCAATTGATTTTTATTCATATAGATATATCTGGTGTTACACTGCAAACAACTCTTCACAACGAGGTAAAACGGGAATCGATGTGCAATTCTATACTTATATCAAATTAAACCAGTTGTTCTATAGAAAGATATATATAAATAAAATAGAAAAGTTTCTATTACGTAACAGTATATGCTTAAACTATAAAGAAATCACTTAAAGACACTGAAAGCCAATGGAACTGGCCCGTTCATTACTATTGTGCGGCGGGGTGCTTCAGTAACGGTTTGCTAAAAGGTTTCCCTCGCAATACGCATTCAAGCCTACTGCTTAAACGTTACTAATAGTGATATTATCCTCTTATACAACTATATTATAGTCACTATGGATAAGGAGTTTTAGAACAGGGTGACAATGGTTTTGATAGTAAACGGATTTAGAATTGAATCATTTACGTTGTAAATGTTTAAGAATTTATATATCTATCATGTTCTCCGCATTCTATTTATTTGACCAACACGACATCTGTATGAAACTATATTTCAACTTCAACATTTAAATAATGGCGTCTCGTAGATGCGAATTCTGTCAGTGTCAAGTTAGTCATGGGAGTCACTTTATAGGTAGTATTAAATATTAATTGTATTTATTGTATTAAGTATTAATTGTATTTTGCTCTTCCAGATTAGGCCAGTGTAATATATCCAAGGACAAATACAATAGATATTATGCTTAAATAAATAAATATAAATTTACATAATAATTAGTGTTAGTAATGTTAAAGTTTAATTTTGTTACTAGTTTGTACTAGTGGTTTGTTTAGTGTGTAGTTAGTGCAGTAGTAGTTTGTGTAGTGTAGTAGTAAAATTGGCCAAAGTGTAGACAAACGGAGAAAACACATATAAAAGCAAAGATTTAAAATCAGCAGGACCGGGTATACTGTCAATATATGTTTCTAGGCTGTGTTCCGCGGTTGTATGCAAAAAATTCGGGAGTATACATTTCCATGTAAGAAAAAACCACGAAAAAAATATATTTAAAAAATTGGATGGATAAATTTAAAAAAGCCATATTTTCTATTCTCCATACAACCTTAACTGATATTATGAATGCGATAATGAGTCTTGTTTGTTGTTACGATTTCACATCGTAACTACTCAACCGATAGTCAAGAAATTGTGAATACTGTTACCTAGGGATAGGTTAAATCTATATTAAAACGAGCGAAACCACGGGTAAAAGCTAATTTTATGTATAAAGTAAAGGCACGCGAATATTCGGCTTTAGAAATGGTTTCTCGATGAATAAGAATCAAATAAGTTCATTTTAATATTCGACGAATCCGAATAATTTCATTCGCTCGAATATTTCAAAAATAATAAAAAAAAATATTTAGTACTGTTCAATTTTTTTGATTACTTTGAATTATCGGAATCGCTCGAATGGTTTCGAAATTAAATTAAGTTAAAATCACATAGAATTATCTGTCTTTTAATTATTTGTTTAACCTTACAATAAACATTAGTGTGAACGTAAAATAACACCGGAATCGTATCACGTCGATGTTAATAATTATTACACATACCTGAGCTATATCATATAGATTTTTGAATAAAACATTTATTATGTAATTAATAATAAACAGATCATAATTTTACTTAACATACTGAATGACAAGAATAAAACATACTCTGCAATAAAATTTCCACGTTTCATAAACAATTTTGACACCACAGGCATATGTCAGCCACAAACACAATAAGAGCTTCCGACATGGATTGCCATTTTATTGGTTAACGACTTATTTATACAGGTCTACCCTGAAAACATGTATCATTTGGGTAACTCATTGTTTTATTATTTTTCTTACCTGTATTTATACAGCATTTTCTTTCAATTAGAATACGACAAAATGACGGCGCTGTGTCTAAATTGAATTTAAAAATCGAAAGGTTCGACTGATGGAATGTCAATTCGATGTCCGAAGGTTCGAACCCCGGTATGAACATATGAATTAACTTACCTTGTGAAGCCTGGACCTGAGAGTTCTTGTAGTACAACTGTGTGTAGGAAAAATATGGAACTATGGATTTCTTGGAGTTTGAATTCGCAAATACGTCTCAAATACCTTTCTTCTGGACGAGGCCTATGGTTCTGCGATGGGTATCTTAATGTAAATGCATATTAAGGCAATAATACATTGACTAGTAGACAATACCAAAAACCTGTTATTCGGCAAAGATAAGTCGTAAATAAGGTTACCCTTAAAGCCTAACTTTCCCAAACTAAAACGAATTATTCTAGAATCCCTATAAAGACTGGTACAATATTAAATTTAATTTGAATGGACTGCAATCGAAAAGGGCGCCTCAGATAATTTTTAGTAACAATTAAAAAGTTGACGTCGTTGTTGTTGTCTTTGTAAGGCTAACTTAGCTTTTGTCTCGCAAATCTAATATTCTATATTCATATTTTGTCTTTATAACAACTATTTAAAGCCACATTTTATCATTTCAATGAAAACTGCAGCTTAATACTGACGATATTCTTTTTATACTCTATGCTTAAATAAATAAATATTATAATTAATTTTATGGTTATTGAAATATCTTTTAAAGAATAATCATAGCAAATCTGAAAAAATTTACACTCCACAATCTATATATAAGTAAACAAAGACAAAATAGTTAAGTACATTATCCTCCTCTGTGTCTCAATCGATTTCCCGTATTCTCGAAGATACACTTCTTTTAGCGCGTTTGCGAAAGATGAGGAGAGTGGATTTGTAACTGTATGTATTGTATTTAAGAGTTACTATGAAATTGGTTGGTTGGTTTTTCTGATACCTGATAACTTTATTTAAAGTAGTTATCACTACCTATTATAAAACCAAACTCCTCTGCCACGTCTGTCCATCTGTTCGCAATACTCTCAAAAACTACTGAACGGATTTTCATGCGGTTTTCACAAGTAGATAACGTGATTCATCAGGAAGGTTTCTTTTGGTCATTTTGGTGGGAATTTTTTTTTATTTACCGCGCTTTCGCCTACATAACTCAGTAACCATAGTAACATAAGAATATTGTATCGAGTTCAATAAGAACTATTTAAATTGTCGAATATTAAAAACTGCTTAGACAGATATAAAGTTTTCTTATAAGGTATTTATATATAAGGTATTTCTAATAAGATATTAGGCCATAAACGTATTACTTATTACATGGGCATATTATATCATTATAATAACATCTTTAAGTTTGTTTTATTACAGTGTAAGTGAGCACTGAGGTAGTTATATGGTGGGTTAAGGTTCCAAATATGTTGCTGACGATAAAACTCATTTGACACACTGTTAGTATTTATATATGTAATGTATACGTTACTGAAAGTGCCGTGCGTGTCGTACTTACAATTGTTTTTAAAGAGCATTTTTATAATTGTACATGTTCTCACAATTTTATATCTCTTTAATACAATTTAAAAAACCGGGCACGGAGCTGCGGTTACAGCTAGTATATATATATATATGAATCTACAACACGTGTTTAGTATCAGTGAAGATAAAAACATATATTCATACATAAATATGCATGTGTATTTGTATGTATTTGAATGCATGTGTATTAGAGTGTGATTTTAAATTAGATGAAGTGGTGAATAATCATTTATTGTGAGCATTCTTGATAAATGTATTTTTTTATATTACAAACTTTTAAAACGGGTTTATAGATTCGGGGTTATGTATCCTTTTTATTTGTTTATAATAAAATTATTATTATTACTGTGAGCCACCTCCGAATGGCTCACAACTATAGCGATGATTTGCTGATTGCGAACTTGAAATTGAAGAACGTTGAGGTTTTCTCGAAATAAAAGATTTATTACTAGTGAAGCAGCGAAAGATGCGCTTGTATGCAGACTCGTTCAAAACAGGCTATTCACTATCTAACGATGACTAACTATTAATATTACTGCGTAATTACTATACTGTGACGACAACTATTAACGTTCATATATTATAAAATCTATGAATTATTTAAGACAACACACTATAACACTACACACGATTAATATACACTACTATCTAACCAAATCACTCTAAATTGTTGCGAATAATTACATTACTATGTGATAAATAGTTTATTCTACTTCTTTTTGTTATATTACTTATGTATACTGATATATAGATAACTTTACTTGCATTTATGAAGGGTAGAGCCACGCTGAAGCTGTCGGCTCCCCAGGGGTAGTACCACCCTCTCACCGAAACACCGACGTAAAGTAACAGTGCTTGCATTGTTGCATTTCATTCGGTCAGTGAGAGCGCCGGAGACCCACCACCCCTACCTCCTCCCTCCACCCACACAGGCTGGCAACGTATTTGCGACTCCCCTGGTGTTGTTGGTGTCTATGAACGGTAGTAATCACTTAACACGAGATGACCCACCTGTTCGTTTGCCTCCTAAAAAAAAATATTTTTTGAGTTAAAGCTAAAGAGCACTTACGTGCGTACATAACTAGACACATGCGGTTTTTTTTAGTAGCAATTGACAAGTCTTACTGTTTAACAATAACAAAAATTGAGAATAGTTCGTTTTTGTCTTAATATTGGAATTTGAAATATTAATTAATAATGGTCGAATTCCGAAAACTAAACTATTATTTCTAGTATGTAATTATGACAAGCCTGAGAAATAACTAAGATTTCGTGGTAGAGGTCCTGAGGTTAGTATAGAACCACTAGTGACGTATTAACGGACAGAGCCCGATGGGGAATTTTAATTGGATCCAGTTGAAATGCGGATTAGACGTTGGTTTCACTCCAATTGGTTTAACTGACTGTGAAATTGTTGAAATATTTGCTAGGAAGCAAAATCATAATAATTATATTAATGTTTAGAATTCTCAACGATGTCGGAAGGAAATATACATTTGTCTCCAATTGTTAAGCTTTGTACGTCATCGTAACTATAGTAATATATAAATATGAATGTGAGTTTTCACGCCTTAATTACTCGACCGATTATCATAAAATTTTCATATCATCCAGAAAATATGAACTATCTCCATAGAATAAACTAAATCTACGGTAAGCCGTGCGAAGCCACAAACTGAAGCTAGTTCCCTATAAAGTATGACTGTTATATAGGAACCCGATTACGCGACTGGGTCACGCGATATGCTACCCACATGAAAGTTCTACTTGTTAACGTTAACGTGTTAACAGATTGTGACGTCTGGAATTGACGCCCCTCTCTGTGCATCCACTAATAACAAATGTAACCATTTATGTTTTGCAAAAATATGTAACGTGAAGAGATTAACCAGATCGAGTTTCTTGCCGGTTCTTCTCGATGACTGGGTTGTTTTCCGAATCGGTGGTAGCTTTGACGTTCATAAGCGCTTTCTCAGGGCCTAAATTGAGTAAAGGATATTTTGATTTAACGTTTCTCGTCATGCGGTTAAATCTAACCTCGACTTCCGATTATTTCGCCCGCGCAATATATTCCGATTGTAGTATTACTTCGTTCTCTCCGTACTTTAAAAGAAATAATTTGTACGATAATTGCTCTGCTCTTAATAGTTGTAACGTGATGTTAATAACTAGTCACCTTTTTCAGCAAATGTAATACAACACGTAAAGAGTTTTTGGAATCTGACTGCTACCAGTTCCAGAGATTAAACGGTTTCAAAAAAACAAACAAATAAAAATCTCTTTAGCTTCACAAGTGCCCTTCAACATATGAATTAAAACGAAACGCCTAAATATATTTTTTTTAATATTTTGGTCTATCTGAGCCAAGTTAAGATTATTGGATAATATTTATGGAGTCCTTCTAAAATATATTTTAAAGAAAAACAGTTGTTGGTTTCTTTTCGTAAATATTGAATCATTCTGTTTAACACTCAGCACAAAGTTCTCGTGCAGTTTTATGCAACTTGTGCAATTTGAAACTTTTAACGTTTCCCGCATACAGAAACTCTGGCGTGTGGGACATATTTAGGCGAACGTCGGAGGAATTCGTTTAACCGTGACTTGAACTTACTAACCCAAAATATAGTTTCAGTTACGTTTTTGACTACGTATAATGGGAGTATCACTAATAAATAAAAAATATTTATTCTTGATTGTTCACATGAATTATCAGAATACAATTAATATTGTTAGCAATTATTAATCGTCGAGGATAAAATAATAATTCAGCAACACAGTACTGAATACAGCTATCTATATACCTCACTCGACAGGGATGCGCCGACGCTCCGCTCGAGAATGACACATGCTCCCATTTCTCTACGCTCTTCACAGGCCAGCTCTTCCTACGTAGATGTTATTAGCCCAACTGTATGTGCGAGAATGACCCGAATGCTTTTTTTTCGAACAGACTACACTGTTAACCTGGCAAGGCATTTGCAGTTTCACCGGACTGCTATAGCACCGAATGCCTCGACCGACTCGCCTTTTAAAGCATTCAGCCAAACAGTTCTAACAATATAGTTTAGTTGTCACAAAGATTTTAAATATTGCACAAATTAAAAAAATATATGAAAATTCCATCTCTTTCAATTTTATTTTATACCGTTGTGTTCCGTTTAAGCCCTTCTGTTTTATTTTACTCCACCCCATTCCTCTCTACTCAGATCCATCTCATTCCAACCCATTCCATTCCACTGTAGTATATTCTATTCTATTTACAACAAATGTTGCGAGCGGTTACTAATTTGTAATACAACGATTTACAAGTAAAACTTCTTTAGGCGCGACTAGGAGGTAACTGGACGACAATGCAACGGAAGTCCGTTACGGCAATATGGCGTTACGTTTCTGTACCATTCGGTTTTTAAATATTTTTGATTTTGTTAATAACTAGTTTATAAACAAATCAATCAAAAATTTAAAAAGTATAATTATATTGAAAAATAATAAAAATTATGCAATAGAAATAATTATGTATAAATGGGCGCACGACCGTGCTGCCATCTGGTTTAAATGTAAGTAAATAATTTAAATAAAAGCTTCACTATCTGTAGTGCCATGTATCGGCTAATTCGGAACTTAAATAACACAGGAAATATTATTTGCAACTTTTTGTTATAAAGTAAATAAAATATAAAAAAGTACGAACAGATTACCATGATAAATAACGAATTAAATCAAAATAGAAGTTTTGCTTATATTTACACCAAAGAAGTTTTATTTCAATCGCGTGTGACGGTTACACGCACTTATTTTTTTTCCTGAACCCCGAGAATCAAATCATTAGATCCAGATCTTTGAAGATATTACAAATATTAAGTAACATAAGAGAAATATTTAGACGTAATGGATGGAGTTATGGATTTATCTTCCCACAAAACTTTTCTTTGTTATGTACGTAACGCTTTGTTAAAGTAAATAAACTATAATAGCATTATAGCCATGTAAGATCTATATAAGTTATAGACAATCTAAGTCTATTGTACACCTCGTCGTCTAACGTAATTCCTCGGTAGAGAAGCTCAGTTCGTTACAATAATCTCCTTCACACTATCTCGGCTTGTCAAAGGATATCGTGCAGCCGAGCGATGGAATGAGCGTGTAATACGCTTGAATGTACTTATTATAATAGTTACACTTTATTGGTAACTTGATTTCTTATATTTATATGATCGTCTATGATTGGTCATCGAATGTTTCAGTGTCATTAAGACTAGTAACAGCTTTTCTAGGTAATAGTGTTAGGTTTTATAATAAAATCCCAAAGAACATCACCGATTTGCCAGATAGTACGTTCAAGCGTCATGTCAAGTTGTTTTTAATATCTAAAGGCTATTAGGATGAATCAATATGTCAACGATAGTGATGCCTGGAAGTGACGCCCCTTTCTGTGCATCTGCATGTTTGTAAAAATATATATGATGAAAAAGATAAGCCAGATCAAGTTTCTTGCCAGTTCTTCTTCGTGACTGAGTTTGTTTCGAATCGGTAGTAGTTTTGGCTTCCATAAACACCTTCTTAGGGTTTAAATTGAATAAAATCTTAAAGTTAGCCAATAGTTCACCAAAACCTTACCTATTACATAAGGCGCTCTGTAAGCTCAGAAAATTATAATGAATTAATTCAGAACTACTCGGGCTATTACGTGTCTCCACAAATGTACGGTAGCCACCATCCCGAGAAGAACAAAAAACTTTGAAAATTCTTATCTCTGTCGTACTGTGAAGGTGTGAAATCGCCTCCCAATCAGCGTGTTCTCTTTTTCTTACGTTATCGGGTCCTCCAAACGAGGGGTGAAAAGGCACTTCTGCGTTTCGGCATTACGACGACTGCTATTCATCATCTCATATTGACATTCGCCTTTATTTTTGAACTGTACCGTTCTTCACGTCAGGTGTCGTGCAATCATTTTGTCGAGCAAGTATAAAAAAAATCAGAATATATTGGCATGTACTTAGCCACATGCCTTCAACATGAAATCAATCTAACGTATATTAGTTTATATTATATTTTATTATATTATATATTATTTATATTAGTTTTAACCCAGCACTGATTTTTGAGCATCCCATAAGAAATGTCATGTCCATTGTACGTTTGGCTGGTCGATCATAAAGTACATAGAATGAAATTACTTTATATCTATTCTTCTATTACCTATTTTAAAAACTGTTTGGAGAGAACTGACTTTGTAAACGTCTACATAATTGTTACATCTAAGCAATTTGCCATTTCTATTAATTCTCAATCATTGTTATGGACAGTAAAAATATATATATTTTATCATATTATCTCAAAAGTTTACTTAACCGTAATGCCATTAAAATGTTTTGAAAGACTTGTTTCAGAAGGTTCCTCCACTTCCGTTGCAGTTAAAACTACCATGATGAAATTTAAATTGCAAATTATTTATGCAACAACTTGTATAAACATCGCTCTTACCTGGAACTAGTGTCAATATACGGTGTTTCCTTTCAGCTGCTATCGTCCTTTGGAAGTACATTTAATCACGTCGTTTTAAAGCCGCCTTAGATCAGTTTAAGTGAATATATAACTAGCAAATAAAGATCTCGATGTGTGGTACATATTTATAAAGAGATACTTCCCCTAAAGCAATAGCTTGTGCTCTGTAAAGCGTAAGTACGTTCTCATATGGACTACTGCTTACACATTCGAATGGCCCCTGCCTACCAGCTTTGCTGACTCCGTGCAAAGGTAAACTGTTCACAATGCTGATCATCGAATTAATATGTGATTTGAAGCCATTAGTATTTATAGAGAACTATTATAGAGACGTATGGAATTATAGATACATTGGGTCTCTATGTGTGCTTTACCACATATGCGATGGAGAAAGTGCTGGAAAACTTTAGATATAGTTGGCGTTTCATACTCGTACGTCAAACCGCTGACTAGTTGCTTATCTACACACCCAAAAACCTAGCAGAATAGTGATTACTGTAAGGTTCTTTAGTACTTTAATTATGCGCATGGTAGCGTAATGGAATAGGTATGGTACGGTTTTCCAGTGTTAAGGCATGGAACTCATCAAAAAGGAACGAAATGCGCTCTTCAAGGTCGACACCACAACAATGCCAATGTCAGTGTCAGAATAAGCAGAAACAAGACTCGCAGCAACAACCATGCCCTTGGCAATTGAGGCCTACAGAACATTTTACAGGTTGGCTGTTATAACTTGCTCTGTATGCTTTTATGGGATAGCATCTCTGCAGTGTTTGTTTTCCACTGGTCATAGTGTTTTACAAGATATTTCGAGTTGTAAAAATGAATGACGCAGGAACAAAATCTATACATATAATAAAAATGAAGTGTCTGTATGTAACATCAAAATAACACTTTTTTACTGATTGGGTGTGAAAGTATACACGCAAGTGATAACAAAAATGCATTTTTTAAAATTTTTGTAGGTCTGTCTGTCTGTCTGTCTGTATGTTCCGGGTAATCTCCGAAACGGCTCGACCGATTTTGATGGGAATTTCACTGGCAGATAGCTGAAATTAAACCGGGTTACTTAGTCTAAATTAGACTAGCTATTAACCGCGGTTTCGTCTGCAATGCTATCTCCAAAACGGTTTCACCGATCTTCACGAAGCTTTCACTGGCAGATAGCTGACCTTATAAAAAGTAATTCAAGCAATTTTAGTTTATACTAGCTGTTAACCGTGGCTTCGTCCGCAGTGCTATCTCCAAAATGGTGCAACTGGTCCTCACGAAACTCCTACTGGTAGGTAGCGGACCTTATAAAAAGTAATTTATTTTATTTTAATTTAGACTAGCTGTTAACCGTGGCTTCGCCCGCTGTGCTATCACAAAAACGGTGAGACCGATTTTCACGGGACTTTCACTGGTAGATAGCGAATCTTATAAAAAGTAATTGAGGTTATTTTATTTTAGACTAACTGTTACCCGCGACTTTGTCTGCATGAAACTTAGCAAGATTTCAACTCGCTCTTTATTTTTAATTAAAGAAATAATTATCAGCTTATTGTTTACAATTCTATATTATAATTATTAATAACTTAAATAACATAGAGGTCTTCCTAATAAGATCTTAGATTATAAACGTATTACGTAAAGAGTTCCATAATACAATTTCTTACGAAACAGATAAGCGTTTATTTTTGTATAGTCACAAAATCTTAATTATAATGGCAATGTATATTAAATGTAATGTAAATGTAAATGTTTATAATAATATTTTAAGTTATTATTTCATTAGTTCCTTATACAGTGCACGTGAGCACTGAGGTAGTTATATTGTGGGTTATGGTTCCATATATGTATGTTGCTGATGACAAACCTCATTTGGCACGCTGTTAATATTTATATATCTAATGTACACGTTACATGTTACTGTAAGTGGCGTGCGTGTCGTACTTACAATTGCTTTTATAGAGCATTTCTATAATTATACATAGTGTCACAATTTTATAATTCTTTAATGCGAATAAAAAAAACGGAGCTGCGGGTACAGTTAGTTATATAATAATGTGATATAGCTTTTCTATATAGACATAAATCCTAATGAACATCACATGCTTCCTAAGATTCTAGGCTACCTCAATGCCAAATTTTATTTCAATCGCTTTAAATATTTAGTTGCGTTAAGGTGACAAAAGGGAAGACGGACTTACTTTTACATTTATATTCTATACACATGAATAAAATTGAACTATCTGTTGTGTGTCTGTCCTAATCTCCGAAATAGCTGAAACCATTTTGACAAAGTTTTACCGACAGAAAGAGAGTTTATCAGTGTATCACCCAAACTTCATATCATTACGCTAGTAGCAAAGATAAAAAGTAACAGTTTAGTCAACTTAAAATTGGTGAACTGACGAACATATACTATTAATAAGGGGAACCTACAAAAAATCCACACAAAATATGTAATTTCTATGAAAAACGAAACCATTCTGATAAGAAAAAAATTAAGCCGTCACGGGACGTCTGGCAGATGTGAAACTCATGTGTAACGTAGTAAACAACACTGTACACACTACAGGTATGTGAGCTCAGTCCGGCAAGAGGTATTGCGCACAGTCGCTTGCGCAAGGCATCGCTTCGCCACGTCTCGTCACGTCAACAATCAGGTTTACCCTCGCTTATAGATGTTTCACATCAAAAAATTGCAGGTATCATCAAAGTTATATAATTAAAAATCAATTGGTTAATTCTTTTTCGTTGTGTTTGTAATTACTAGGACAAGGTTTGTATGAAAGATGTTTGAACAAACACACGGAAAAGTGAAATTTGGTTTAAGTCTTTATGGAAAAAGTGAGTGCCACGAAAGACAATAGAGAGTTATACAATAATATTGTCAGAATTAACAAAATTAACGTTCAGTTCCCATTTTACAGTTTACAGTAAACCCGGACAAAGCCGGGGCGAACTGTTAGTATTAAATAAGTGCAAATTTATATCCAACTATTGTTAATATTTGTTGTATATATATCGACTAACTACAAAATTTACTAACTTCTGCCAACGTATATCTCGGAAGTGATAATCTAGTTTCTGTAAACTTCACATAACGTCATTATAATTCAGTGTGTTGATCAGATAAATCCTAAGCAAATCTCGTATATGGCATAACTTTAAATAGCGTACAATCGATTCGGTTATTCTATTGTAGTCTAGTGAATCCGCTTAGTTCTAACAAACATTGGATAGTCAATAATTTTCTTATACCTCATAATACTTGCTATCTATTCAAACTTTAACACATTGTTGATCACCTGCAACAAATATATAGGATCTTGTTTTCTACCGAACAATTTCCAAACTCACCTGATAGTAAAACATCGCAAGCTATGGTTAGCAAGTTATAAAAACAGTGTGTGTATCAGTGTGTACACAAGGAGGAAATGAAACTTCTTTGGTTATATGTATTAAATTGTATATATAAGAATGCTCATACATTATATACTATACGAAGTCTCGTAGTATAAATTCTTAACTATACACTTTCCTCATTTTGGCTAGACTCAGACAGACACTTATATATACTTACTCATATATACCTTACATTTAACTCGTAACGCATAACGAAAGTTTTTGCCAACCGTGCCTTAAGTTTAAGTTTCATTTTAAGTTTCACTTAAAATATATTTCTACTAGGATTCGATGCCTGATTCACTTAAATATTTTATTCAGTATAGATTCGATTTGTTTGCTTATAGACAATCCACTTTTGTATTAGCCGTGACTGAAGTCTCTATAATTTCGTTCACGTCCCGACTCCATTACAATAGTATCGAAACCGAACAGAAACTTCTATTGACAACGGAGCGCTTGTCAAAATTTGATCGTGTTATCACTAGACGAGTTAGTTTAATCGTCTTATGTGTCTAAATTATCAATTCTGTGTCTAAGTTATTCTTGGAAGACGTCTCCGCAAGCGGTGCTATTGTTACGAACTTATCAGTATTTTATTGTCCCTAGTGCAATTAAATGTTTAATAGAACAATTAATTATTATTTATAATAATACACCTCGCTGACATAGTCTCACCCTGCGAAGTACATACATATAAATATGCGAAAAACCACGTGCGACAAACTCGAGTGTCAAGAAAAATAATTAGTGTATATAGATAAATCCAATCGCCGTATGTATGTAAGCGCATCATTTAAAAACGTCCGCATCTATAGGGCTTATTCTTTTTCTGTTGTGTTTTTACTTATCAAGTAAAGGTCTGTTTGGAAAAAAACGTTTGAAAATTCGTACGGAAGAGCGAAGAGAGCGTGTTAAAAATCTTCATAAAAAGGCTAATGAACAATATTTTAAAATTTAAGTTTTGGCAATCAGTCTTCTAGAGTATTAATGCTATTGTCGAGTAGGTAATAAATATTGTGTCTTGTGATTATTTTAATGTTCTAAACAACAAGACGATGCTACCTTAAAATACCATTAATATTACACAATATAGTATCAAATAACACAAGATTACGAATGAAAGTATCGGGCCCGGAAGCATTACCATACGTTCTCTAGCTCTGATTATTAAAAAAAAACGTAGACAAATAATACTCCCAAACCTTCCTCGAGAATCACTCTATCTACTGGTGAAAACCGCATGAAAATCCATTCATTATTTTTTTAGTTTATCGTGAACAGACATGCAGAGGGCTTTGTTTTATAATATACTAGTGAGCACGGCAGACGTTGTCTCGCCCTGATTATAAACAAATCCTTGACAAATTATACACCAAAACTTTTCCCATGAATCACTTTATCTACTGGTGAAAACCGCATGAAAATCCGTTCAGTAGTTTCTGAGTTTATCGCGAACAGAAAGGTAGACAGACGCGGTTGGAGACTTTGTTTTATACTATGTAATGATAATGATATATAATCCACTACATGATGGACTTACATCCTGTCAAATGATATTGACGGATCGATGTTCACTTGTCCTTTTGCTTAATTGCATATTCGTACATTTAACTGAAGCTTTGACCTAATTTCCTTCATTAGAAGACCTTTGCGAACCGAAGTGGACATTTAATAAGAAAAATAAAGTGAAATTATTAAATAATTGTTATTCTAATGATGCTATGCTATACACGGAACGATTTAAAAATGAATCTAGTAAACCGTATTCTTTGATATAAAACTATAGCACCATAAGTGCTTAATACTAATTGAAAATAATATAACAGTAGTGTAGAGAAAGCATTAGAAAAATCCACAAATCCCATTCCATTAGTGTTTACGTGACTGTCGGGTAGAGGCCGCAATGAAGACATATGGGAGATTTTACGTTTGCATAACAAATACCATGGCTGTTTTGTTCCCTTTAATTAAGACTAATTGCGGACTCCTTGGATAACGTAAGAATACAGATACGCACGAGGGGCGAATCGTAATGTTCAAAGAGTAAAAATGCATAGACCCGACATTTCTTTAAAAGAACTTTCTCTTCAAGGTCGGCAACATAACAGCGATGACTCTGGTGTTGCAGTTGTCCATAGGCGACGGTAACCATTTAACATCATATGGGCCTTTTACGGCCTTTTGGCATAAAATAAAAAAAAGAATAATATAGAATAACGGGATGATATATTAGGTCACTGTTACTTTGTCTCTGCTGCTCAGTTAAGACTTGTACCATCGGAAAGTTTTACCTTATCGGAGTCAAAAACGTCCAGCAATAATACTTTTAGCAAACATATTGTTGTAACTTTTCCTAATAGCGGATCTCTTCTTTTCTTTAAAAGTGGTTATGACAGAAACATGAAATCTATTAAGTGAACTACACAAATACATAGAATTGAAGTGTATGTTAGTATTACAAAAATAACAGCTTTTTAGAAATGAATTTGAATGTATACATCATGTATGCTCCTGGCCGTTTTCGGCCACAGCGACTGCTTCAACTCCGGCGCTCGTGTGCTTTCATATGGCTAATATAGCCGATTTTCTTACGGAAGGTGCGTGCACATTGTACACAAGTGAGAACACCATTCTCGTAGGTATAATTGATTGCCGCTGGTGGTCGGGCTTTCAATTCATCACGACTAATATCAACTGCAGCACGTCGATGTTCTTCGTAAGTCTGGACTCTAGTTGCCTCATGAGCTCTCCATTCTGGACGTTTAACTGCTAGAACCTCCCAGTTTGAAGGGTCTATGTTACACCTTTTCATGTGACGCTAAAGCACATCTTTGTATCTGAGTAGTTGACCGCCCTGCTTACGCTTGCCGTCTTCGAGTTCAGAATAAAAGATGCGCTTCGCAAGTCGCTCTTCCGCCATGCGTGACACATGACCGCACCAACGAAGGTGTCGTCGCATCAAATACGCGATTGTATACAAGGTACTTATAACAACCTGTTTTTCTATATGCCTTCTTACCTGTCATTTGTTCCGATTAATCTCTGAAATCATTGGACCGATTTTTATAAGACTTTCACTATCATATTGTTGATATTACAAGGAGTACTTTTTGTAATGGGACTCCGCGCCTGTATAGTCTTTTAAAGTCGCGGACGGCTGCTGTGAGCAACTTAGTAATCGAGTCAAATTTGGACAATCTTTGGACTGGAATATTTGGACGTCATTCAATTGCAGAAGCGCTATCACTATTGTCACGTATATACTGAGTAAACACAGATATTAGCACACGAATCGTTCCCACTTAGTACATAGTAGTAGCCATCTATACGTATATGTTTTTCGATAGTTTTATTTGTAATTGTTTATATATGCAGTAACGGCCTAAGTTAAGCTTCTCTATAAAACCATTATAGTATTAGGTAAGAGGTATTTTATTCAATAATAGTACAATGCGGTGATATATTAAGGTCAGTGTAATCTCTGCAACTCAGTCAAAACTAAATCTAACATCTCGAAATTTTGTAAATACCAATAAAAATATCTCCATCCTAGTGTAATGATTTCTATATTTATAATTAATTTTAATGACTTAATATAGCATTTATAATATTTTAAGCTAAACTGATATTTAAATGATTTAAACATTTACTTCCGGTACTGCTACAACACGTTCGATACGCGACCGCCACTAGCGCCACCTTATTCGAGAGTTCGGCCTATAAAAGGCAAGACGTCATTAGTCGAACATTTGTAGTCCGGTGAAGCTGTAAAGACATGTCCAGGTCAATAGCGTAGTCAGCGCGAGAAAAAAAATTGGACATTCATTTGAAACAATTTCTTTTAATCCATAATTTCCCCCCTTTAATTAATTTATTAATCAAAAAATATATTTGCCATCAAATGTGTGTTAAAATTTTAAGCTTTCGTAATTCATATTTTACCAAATTGTCATAGATAAAATTTACGGGACTGCAATAAAAAGCTATGGTTATTAATATTGATGCCACCATAACATGTATTACAAAATAATAGCCACAAGTCTGGACAGTTATAAAAGTGTCCGTTCTTCGACAACTTTGTTATTGTGTTGTTCTTTTGTGGTGTAACACTCTTTAGTCGCAATGAGACCCGGTTCTGTGTAATACGTTACATTGTGATTTGTTAACGAAAGTATGTCGAATAAAGGAATAAGGATTGTATTCTTGTTGGGCGATATGTCGTGTAACATACATAATAATTCTCACACTGTTTACGCACGTTCTGTATATTCTGTTATCTTTATTAAAATTTTATAAAGCTTCCTCTTAATATGTGCATTTATAAATAGCTATTTACTTTGATATTTTTGATATGATTTATTGTTAATTAAGGATAGACAAAGAAAAGAATAAAATTATATTTCAAATCTGAATGGTAATTATTCTCGGAGCATTGAAAAATATATGTTAGCTTCCTACACGCCATCTGTAGGGCAAAGTTTTTCCAATAAATTTTACTTGATTGACTAGTAACATGGTATCAAAGTTCTGAGGACAAATTGATTTAAAAAAATCCTACTACAGAAATCTTAATCGTAAAAAAAATGTCTTTAATACTTTTCCACGTTTATTTTAATGATTGAAATTATAACCAGCTCTAAACAAATTAACATTACGTAGGCCGCGGCGTGACTTTAAACACACTATTCAAATGCAAGTTGAAAATCCTTCGAATTTTTTCGCTTTTTTTTTTGAACTGACTACGCTATTGACCTAGTAAGGTCTTAACAGCTTCACCGGACTACTAAGGCGAGCGCTTAAAGCACTCAGCCGATTTTATTTGACAACTAGCTCAAGGGTGCACGGCACACCTAGGCTTGGGCTGTTGCCTGATACATGCAATTCGCGACCTATCTTAGCTAACCTAAGCTAAACTAACTATTCATATATATATGAGTTGTTGAAACATATATGTGTACCAAGCATATATACCTCAACAACTTTTATATATATTTCGTATCGGATAATTTTCTAAACTATTTCAGTTTGATAAGGGAAAAAAATAAAACCCTTCCACTTTCATGTGTAAGCGTCTATGCGTGCACGTGTGTAGAGGTGATATGTGTAATGTTGTTGTAGTGATGTAAGATTTTGTGTAGCTGTATCGCGTGAGCAGCGCACTCAAGGGCTCCACGCCGAGGGAACGAACCTAGGCTTTGAGCCGCTGCCGACGGGGGGCCTAGTCTGGTGTGCGGAAGCGAAATTTACCCCCCACACCACGGTGGCGTGATCTGTGTTTACGCGGGCGTGGACGTGCACACGCTCTGTTTGAAAAGACAGGCTGGTACTAATCGTTCGCTGCCTTTATATCATCGGAAGGATCGATAAAAATATTTCGCGGACGTCTTTTGTAATACGGGGCGTTCGATACGGTCTCATAATTTGCGGTGGTTACCGCTAACGGATTTGGGTGACTCGCGGCCTTTTGAAAGTATGTGGTAGCTAGTGATTTTATGTGCGCCCAGACACACGGTATCTCCAGATCCCTGTGGAGGCCGGTTCTCCGGATGTACCATGGGGCACCGGTCACTTTACGTAAGAAGCGGTTTTGAAGAATCTGCAACTTACTAAAGCATCGCTCTGGCATATGCGGGAAAACGGGACAGCTATATGTCAGAATAGGGCGGATGCACGTCTTATACAATATGAACTTGTGCCTGAGGGACACCTTACTCTTATGGCAAAGTAACGGATCCAGGCGACCCAAGACCATAGCGGCCTTGTTTCGCACTCTATCGACATATGACTCGAACGTGAGGCGTCTGTCTAATGTAATTTCGAGGTATTTGATCTCAATGGTTCAAGGAATTTCGATTCCGTATAGCCTGATGGGCTTATGTTTGTTAGAACGGCGCCTGGAATCAAAAAATATTGCGGCGCTCTTATCAGGATTAACTTCTATAATTTTAAATGTATATATGGTAGATATGAGAATAGGTCGTAAAGTATATTTTGTACCTCTAGGCGATTAGGGTGTCTGTAAACAGATTTTTTTTAACTTATTTTTGACAAATATTTTTTTTTGTATTTTTTTTTATTTGTCATCGAAAGATACCAACAACCCCAAATTTTCACCTTCCCAACTCCACCCTTCCATTATTTATTCGCGATTTTAGCATTTTTGTATGGATAATATCCAAATGATTCGACGGTCGTTCGTATTTCAAACAAAACGAAATTATTGATGTTGCTGAATGATAGATGATGCTACGTCCGTCTCATGGAAATTACTAGGTATGTATTTGAGTGATGCCTCGGGAAGCGGGCCTCCGGCGCTCTCACTGACCGGACAAAACGCAACAATGCAAGCACTGTTACTTTACGTCGGTTTTCTATGAGAGAATGGTGCTACACCGGGCGAGCCGACCCATTCATACTGAAACCAGTAATAGCTTCAGCGTGGCTCTACCACCTACACAAAAATAAATTTTAAAATTAATTAAGTGAGACAGCTGAAGGAAGATTATCAAAAATGTGGACAGAATTCACAGATCGACGTTATATTTTGTATTTCATTGCATATTCGTATTGTAAAAGGAAGATTGTCTTCTTTTCTTCGTTACTACGCTAGTAATAAAAAAGTATAAAAAACAATCTACTAAAATTTTTAAAAATTTTAACGTTTCAAAGTCCATCCTCCAAAGCCATTTTCAATAAGAGTTTATACATGCAGATTATTTTATTATGAATAAAGTTAAGCATCCTACGAAATCAGTAATTCACGTTTAAAGTGATAGGAATTTAATATGGCACGGGTAACCTCTGGGGAGCACATAAAATGAGCTTTCAAAATTAATAACCAACTTTTTCGGTTAAAAATTTCACCCGACGTTGACAACACACGCGAGGTATCAAGCGACTATCTCAGTTTGTACCTGAAATATTACTTCAATATTACCTCTGTTTATCTATATTAATATATATGTAGTTCTGTCTGTACAAGTTATAATAGATATCTAATTGATATGATATATAATGAAAGACATTAATCAGGAATATGAAAGTTAAAATAAAATAGACTATGTCTATTTGTTTTATACAATTACTCGCGGGCCCGGCAGACGTTGTCCCGCCCTGATAATGAAAAAATCCTTGACAAATTATATACTAAAACGTTCCTCAACAATCACTCTATCCACCGGTGAAAACCGCATGAAAATCCGTTTGGTAGTTTTTGAGATTATCGCGAACAGACAGACAGACAGACGCGGTAGGGGACTTTGTTTTATGTAATGATGTATACAAGAAATGTATCCCTCCACATTTGACACGTAATAAAATTTTGGAGAATAATATAATTAATAATTACAAAACGATGTATTCACTCTTAATCGATTCAGGTGACTAGTCCGGTGAAGCCGTTAAGGCTTTTCTAGGCCAACAGCGTAGTCAGTTGAATAAAAAAAGATTCACATGAACTTTTCAATGTGGGCAATTTGTATAAGTTAATACCGTAAATAATATGCTTCAAGATTAATCAATAACACTCGTAGTTTCAGATATAGATTAAATAATAATGGAACTCACTTGAAAATATTGCCTTTGTAATAAAAAAAGAATTTTCCATATCGTTTCATAAATGACGTAGTTCTAAGGTAACAAACATTTCAAAAATTACAAGCGAGTTAGTACCTCCTCTTTATTTAAATAGGTTATAAATAAATTAATAGCAATCGACAGAAATTAAGATTATTCTCCCAATATAATTTACCTATTTATTTTAAACTATGTTAACAAATATACCCGAACTTAATTTAGTTTGCTTTGGTAAACAAATTCTCATGTAATTGAATCTCAAAACTTAGTAGGGTAATTTATTAAATTAATCGAAACTTAGTTCATCCCCGGGCTAATTGCGTAGGAAGGTATATATAGATACTTGTTTCGACGACTAAATAACTGTGTTGGTTTTTGGTTATTCAAAATTATGTTTATTTGTTCACTTTAAAAGGGTTAATTTATTTCGTAACTAGCAATACCCGCGACTCCGTCCGTGTGGAATCTAATGTAAAAAAAACAGTGATTAATAAAATTATCTGAATATATTAAGTCCATTTACTTATCCACTTGTAGGAGCCTTTAGAAGGCTCACTACTATAGAAGTCTAGACTGACACAGACAGCGTAATAATAATACTCGGAGTGCGTAAAATAGACTGTTCATTCATATCTCCATATATGGTATTTATACAGAGAGGCGATCGGTCATTTGTATGAAAGACATTCTATTTACAATATATACAAAAGTTTCAGCCAATCTGACATACTCGGTAGCTACATGATTCCCTCTCAAGCGAAGCGTATCGGCATCTTGATGCTTCGACCGGAACGTGTCTTCTTCAGTGTATTCATAAAACGAATCATTACATAGTATAAAACAAAGTCCCCTACCGCGTCTGTCTATCTGTCTGTTCGCGATAAACTCAAAAACTACTGAATGTATTTTCATGCGGTTTTCAACAGTGGATAAAGTGACTCATGAGGAACGTTTTGGTATATAATTTGTCAAGGATTTTTTTATAATCAGAACGGGCCCGCCAGTTTAAAATAAAAATATTAATTCACATTTCATAGTTTACGTTAATTTTTGATATCACATGAAATTATTACGTATTCTAATATTTCATTCCATTTTCCTTTCTTCCATTGTTTATTTATTGAGAAAGGTATATTATTTTAAAAGATAATAGTTATACATAAAGAAAATTTTCAACTAAAATAAATCTACAAAATTGAAAGTGAACAGATGTAGGTGGTGGAGCCACGCTGAAGCTATTATTGGTTTCAGCACGAATGGGTGGACTCGCCCGGGGTAGTACCACCCTCTCATAGAAAACCGACGTGAAGTAACAGTGCTTGAATTGTTGCGTTTCGTTAGGTCAGTGAGAGCGCCGGAAACCCACCTCCCTTGCCCTCCGCATCCCAAACTCTCTTTCACCACTCCACCTCTCCCTAACACAGGCTGACAACGCACTTTCGAATCCCCTGGTGTTGTTAGTGTCTATAGACGATGGTGATCACTTAATATCAGGTAACCCACCGGTTCGTTTGCCTGCAAAGACATAAAACAAAAATCTGCTATGCTAATTTTAATTCGCCATTCCAAATCTTGTCTTTGTTTTTTTTTTAATTATTTTACTGGTTTTAGTGTATGCCCCCCCTTATGTTCAGTATCGATAAGGTCCAAGATAATAAAATGGTAAGCCTACAGAGAACTGGCCCTTAAGTTCAATATATACTTCTCTGTATTTCTATGTCATATGTCCCAATTAGTTGCGATTTTTAACCGACTTCGAAAAAGGAGGAGATTACTACGTTCGGTTGTATGTATTTTTTTTTATGTATGTTAATCGATATCTCCGTCAATTATGAACCGATTTTAATGATTCTTTTTTTTATATGTAAATATAGATAAAATATATATAAAACATTTTTCTTTACTATCTTTACTAAATTTGTCAATATATACATATAATAAGAATGTAAATAGAACGTACTTTTTCAATTTTCGAGAAAAAAAATGTTACAGGTGTCTAGGAAATATAATAGAATACATTTCAATCATTTTTAGAAATGTCTGTCTGTCTGTCTGTTTGTATGAACACGCATCACTGCTAAACTACTCGGTTCACAATATACCCTAAATACTCAACCGATTATTACGACACTTTGCAAACGTCTTTTCAGAAAAAAGACATAGGGTATATTTTATCTAGAAGAAATGATTTGTTTCCGAAGGATAGATCAATTTACATTAACGCGGCCGAAACCGCGGGTTTAAGCCAGTCTTTCAAAACACTCGACTAGCAAAAAGCAAGCTAATTATATTGTAGAACAAGATAAAAGACACCGATTTATACTTTTGTCGTCCAGAGACTATGGCGGGCGACACGACAAATATATATATATTTATTAAAAAATCAATTTCATAAAGTGAACTTGTACCGGCCAATTCAATTTCAACTCTCCAGTATAGAGTTTAAACCGGCGCGACGCAGCGGTCTCACGTACAAAGAAAATCGTATTTGCGCCGCGAACACGTGCACAATAAACCGTTAACTCCGATACATCGAAGTTGTTGTGCGGCTGAAATTGTATCGGGTCAGCGGTTTTTCTTTTTAAATAAAAACATTTATATTTGAGTTCAAAGATAGTTTTGTCAGAATGTGTCGTCCGCACAACTGTTGGTAATCACGGAAAAGTAACTAATAAGAAAACTGGAAGACAAATTGTAATGTTATCATATTCTATATTATACATACATCATTACACAGTATAAAATAAAGTCTCCTACCACGTCTGCCTGTCTGTCTGATCGCGATAAACTCAAAAACTAGTGAACGGATTTTCATGCGGTTTCACCAATGGATAAAGTGATTCATGAGGAACGATTTATAACCAGGGCGGGACAACGTCTGCCGTACCCTCTAGTATGTATAAAATTATAGAGGTCTGTCATTATACACCCATTAGTCAAAAACTACTGGATATATATCGATAATATTTATTTTATTTTACGTCTTAGATACTTAATCTTTCAAAAAAATAATCGCGATAGCTTAATTTAGTATAAAACTATTACGGTCTTATTACAAAAATAAACACGGGTATAACACGAGTTTTACTAAGCAGTGCCTAAAATTTAAAATCTAGTTGAAATCATGTTTAAAATACTTTATTACAAAAGCGTGTCCAAGCAGTCTCTGTGTTCATACATATATGTGGTAGTGAAATATATATGTGTACCCAGCATGTATACCTCAGTAACTCGTATATGTATTTCGTAGCCGGTAAGTGTACTGTTGTAGCCTTTCAGTCAGAAGAATTGTATTAGACAGTCTGTAAATAGTAAACAACACCTTTAATCTAAATTAAACGTACGATAATAAACGATAAGATGCAGTGTTGAAAAGCATAAAATAATTAAGGCTTGTCTGCATAGAAGACGGTGGGCATATTTGTCAGGTGGAAGAACGAGACGTGACGTTACTAAGGCGCTTGACAATGACGTTATTGTCTTAGGAGAAACATTTTAGAGGATCTCTAGTGTACATTTTGAAGTAATCTTACTAGTTTCCATATGCTTAGGCTAATTGTTTTAATACCATTTGCATTAATATGTTGCATTAATAAGTTCTTGGCTTATTAATATGTTATATAATAAGAGATTCCCACCTATATATTGACTCATCACGATATCTCTGGAACCATAAGGCGTAGCGACTTGAAATATGGTAGGAATATTCCTTTCGCCGAGTAGAGGTCAGCTAAGAACGGATTTTACGAAATTCCACCCACAAGGGGGGTTGCGGGGGGTAATCAGGGCGGGACAACATCAGCCGGGCCCGATAGTATGTTATATAGTATTTACGTAATTTTACATAGGTACATAATTAAAGTAGTAAAAATTTATGGTATTATAATAATTGAGTCCTCGGTTTTTTGATATGAAAATTTCTTGTGTATATCTAATATTTATATTTCGTATTGTGACTGTGCGGACCATCATGTTTGATGAATTAATTAACTGTATAACAACGTATATAATTACTACTCGGAGAGCCAATAGATGTGAAAACATGACTAATGATAATAGATTTTTTAGGTGGTAGACCTACGCTGAAGCTATTACTGGTTTCAGTATGAATGGGTCGGCTCGCCCGGGGTAGTACCACCCTCTGACAGAAAACCGACGTGAAGTAACAGTGCTTGCATTGTTGCGTTTCGTTAGGTCAGTGAGAGCGCCGGAGGCCCACCTCCCCTCCCCTTCCCCCTTCCCTTACTCCCCCTCTTCCCCAAGACAGGTTGGCAACGCACTTGCGACTCCCCTGGTGTTGCAAGTGTCTACGTGGTGATCACTTAACATCAGGTGACCCACCTGTCCGTTTGCCTCCTATGGGTATAAAAAAAACAATTTACTAATTATAAGATTTATTTAATTGAAAAGATAACACAGATATTTCATTATTTTGAGCTTTTACTTCTGTCAACAGTCATTATGACTGCCAGGACTTTTTGATGTGAAACATCTATAGGCGCGGGTAAACCTGATTTTGACTTCGCGCGACGTGGCGACTCAAAACACTTTGCACTATTAACGAAATACTCAACAACATTTGCAACCCTAGCTTTATAACCATAAGATTCAAATTGCTTTGTCTGCCACTCGTTATACTAGTGCTACGCGCACGCGCCGACGACCTACCACCCTTTGATACACTTTGATAAATACCGCCAAACACACCGCGCCTGCACCTAGTTGAATTTTTGTATTTTATATTTTATAAAAATGAATATTTATGTAATAAAATAAATAAACAGTCATTATTTTATGGAACAAACTTGTAATGCTTTATCTTTATCTTTTATCTTTATCTTTTATCTAGCTGATTCCTGTCGCAATCTGTTCTTTTAGGCATTTAACTTATACAAAACAATTTCGATGTTTCACATCTGCCAGGCGTCCCGTGACGGCTCAATTTTTTTTAATTATTCCTTGCAGTAAAATTACATTTAATGTTTTTCTGTCTAATTGATTACAAGGTTATTGATATTTACTGATCGGAACGAAAAATAAGTCTTCGTCAATCTTTTTGGCCGCTCTGAATATACCGAAAAGCCTAGACTTGCATATAATATAACCAAGAGTTTAAATCAAAACAAAGTTCAAATACTATTTAGAATTCTAAAATTGGCATTTATCTATCCTTAAGTTGTCTTGATGTTGTACAGATATTATCTATCACTACATAGTATAAACCAAAGTCGCTTTCTCTGTCCCTATATCCCTATGTATGCTTAAATCTTTAAAACTACGTAACGGATTTTGATGCGATTTTTTTTAATAGATAGAGTGATTGAAGAGGAAGGTTTATATCTATAATAACATCCATTAAATAGTGGAGAAATACTATTATTTTTGAGGTTCCTAATGTGATGTTGTAAATAATTACATTTTTTCCGCTTACATTGCAACAAACGCAGGCGGGCCACGGGCAGTAATGAATAAATCAAAACTTCTGGATCGATTTTAATAATTTTTTCAGTGAATGACATAGGCTGACATAGGCTATATAGTTTATACCCGTGCGAAGCCTGAGCGGGCCGCTAGTACTATAATAAAACTGTAACAAAGCCAAATCTGTACATTAAATATTTTTTGAAAATTTTCTTTGGGGTAGACTTTGTTATCGATATAGAAGCCAAAAATAATCCTTTTACAATCTTTGTCTGTCTGTCTGTCCCTGTGAACACATATCACTCTGAAAGCACTGAACCAATTTTGACGAAACTTGACACAGTGATAAATGTCCCATAAAACGCAAGTGGTTTTCCAGGATAACGAACGACAAAAATTTGTAGTTAATGTAACTAGACTTTTATGCGACACTTTAGTTCAAAAGCCAGCAACGTTGGATGAACGAGAATTTTAGAAAAGTTGGTTCTTTAATATGTAGATATGCCCTTTCAAATAAGATACCTGGTAGCCGGTTAACGTTGTGTTTTTTAATGCGCATCACACTTGTACAGGTCAAAATTATGATTTATAAATAATTTTAGGTACATTTTTGTAAAATCAGTAATTTTTAAACGCTACTAAAACATGAATTTATCACTCCCAGACAATGTTGTTATTCAGACAAAGTTACACAGGTCAGCTAGTATAATATATATTTATAACTAAACTTATGTTACGTGCATCTATTTACAGAGCGGTTAAAAAGTTCGCCGCGCATTGTTAAACCATTTATAATATTAGTTAGTATGTGAAAGTTTGTTTGGTACGCTTTCTTGCCTAAACTACTCAACCGAGCATCATGAAATCTTGCATACATGAAAAGTTTTGGGTACCTTTCGTTCACAAAGTGAATACCGTTCCCGAGAGAAAGGTCACATTTATATTAATGCGAGCGAAGCCACGGGTGAAAGCTAACAAAAAACAATGGTAATATATTATTTAAGCTGTCAAAAAAGCTATAAAAAGTTGTTTTGAATACATTTTCAGTCGAGTCGGATTGGATAATTGTCGTTATGGTCGACCGATTTAGATCGTATTGTACAACGTTGCGGGCAAATTAGTCACTGGTCCCATACGGACATGCGATATTCATAGCGACACAAAACTCGCGGCCCAAATGTATGGTACAATATAGTGACTGTAATATATATTTCAGATAAAAAATCTATTGCCATAAAGCATTTGTCGTTCGGCTCAAATAGGTGCAGTTTGTTGACAAGCCTATTCGCCTTTTGAATCACGCACGATTTTTCAATTTACTATAACAATCAGAGTTAACGATACACGATGGGTTGTGTATCAAAATAATAACAGCAGATGTAATTTATTTTGTCCTATCTCAAATATAGGAATATTATATATGTTAATTACTAAGTTGGTAAGAATGTCGTGCTTTAGTTTCGAGCAATGTCGATTCTGTGTTCGATGTGGGTTCAAATTACTATGTACTATGTCTTTCGGTTGACTGTGAAGTACTTTATTGTGGAACAAATGTTATAGATAGACGATATTTATATATTACATTTTATTTAGATAAAACATAACACTGTAGATATCTCAGCATTTAAATTTATCATTTATACTTTGTAAGCTGGCGTGGTGATTATATTTGTGCATGCCCTCGAAGAAAGGCTTATGCCCCTTAGGATTGTTAAGTTATTAAATCATAACTTATGTAGGTGGTAGAGCCATGCTGAAGCTATTACTGGTTTCAGCATGAATGGGTTGGCTCGCCCGGGGTACTACCACCCGACCCACAGAAACACCGACGTGAAGTAACAGTGCTCGCATTGTTGCGTTTCGTTCGGTAAGTGAGAGCGCCGGAGGCCTACCCCTCTCCTACTTTCCCTTCCCCATCCCTCCCCTCTTCATCCTCCCAAACACAGGTTGGCAACACATTTGCGGCTCCCCTGGTGTTGCTAATATCTATGGATGGCCGTGATCATTTAAAATCAGGTGACCCGCCTGTTCGTTTGCCTCCTATAATATAAAAAACAACTTTCACTATTGCATTAACTTTAAACTCACTGAACACGCGCTTTCATAAACGTTTAATACTTAAAAGTTCAGACTACTATTAATAAAGGTAGGCTTAAAAGAATTTCGAATATAGCACGATTGTTCCGTGAAAACTCAACCACGCGACTGAACCACGTGGTATGTAATTCACTGACATAAGCATTCACAGTTCGGTTTTTCTTATTACTTCATGCTCGCTTAGCATACCTTCCAACCTACACTTTACATATAACCTATAACTTATACTTATATATATACCTTAGCTATAACCTTTCTATTTAAATACGCTACAAAAACACTAAACACAAATTATGCAAACAATCTCTTGAATTTACATTGATAACCTGCACAGATATATAAAATACCAGAGGATAAAAAAATTAAATTAATACTCGTATTATCGCTTCATCTCGTAAATTGTAATATCAGTATCTGACAGTAATTTGACTGTCATTCGAGATAACGCGTGCACACATCCAGTTTGATTGCGGATCGTCAAATAGAGTAGACAAAGTTAAATGTTTGATATTTCAAGGCCTATTTCACTGTACCTGTGTTGTGGTATCGTTTATAAATTTGACTGTGATTTGTAATGAGTCTACCAAAATGTGTATTTGTTTGCTTTATGATTTGTGAGTATTGAAACGAGAATATGTAATTATAATGTTTTCAGTCAAACTGATTGAATTGAAGAAAAATCTTGACCTCGTCAAAAACACAGAGGTAATATAATAATAAAAAAGAAAGAAATAAATATTTTATTCATAACGCATAACAATATAAATAATAGAAAGAGAAATATAATAGAAAAGACCATAAATGACAACTACGTATTTTGAGGATAAAACTTTAAATTAATTTGAATATAAAATAACCATATCCAGGCTTAAAACACTTTACCTATACTGCAGAACAAGATTAAACGTTGAAAAAGTAAGTAGTAACCACATTACCGAACAAACAGTAGAAGAAATATTACTTTTTATCTAATATATAAAAATCTCGTGTCACGGTGTTTGTGTCTGAACTCGTCCGAAACGGCTGGACCGATTTTTATGACATTTTAAATATATAATTGGTAGATATGAGAATAGTTTGTAAAGTATATATTATACCTTTAGGTGATTAGGGTGTCCCTATCCAGTTTTCTTTTCAATTTTTGTGGCAATTTTTCTATTTTGTTTTGTTTACTGTCAAAATTAACCTATAACCCCAACGTATCACCTTCCTAACCCCACCCTCCCATTTTTTATTAGCGGTTTTAGTATTTTTGTATGAACAATATCCAATTGATTCAACGTTCGTTTATATTTCAAATAAAATGAAATTATTGATGTTACTAAATAACAGATGGCGCTACGTCCGCCTGAAATTTCTTCCACCTATGCCTAAGTCATTCACTAAACCAACTAGTTAGCAATTATAATTGGAACCGGTAGGTAACCGATTTCAAGCATACGAAGTTGGACGGGTCAGCTAGTCTATACATATAATAAGAATGTACATGTAACGTGACTGTACTTTTTCAAATTTCGTGAAAAAAAATGTTGCGGGTATCTAGGAATAAGTAATAAGATACATTTCAATCATTTTTTTAAATGTCTGTCTGTCTGTTTGTATAAACACGCATCACTGCTAAAGTACTGGGTTCACAATAAAACCTCACGAAAATCATAAAGCATATTCTCGAGTGTAACTTAGTCTTTATTTCATTAAAATCGGTCCAATCTATCAAAAGTTATTGTAAATTTTATTGACGACGCGGCGTAAGTGAGAGAGGCAAGTAGAGAAGTAATTGATACATTCAGATATCTTTATTAATCACTGTTTTTACATAAGATTCCACGCGGACGAAATCGCGGGCACAGCTAGTATTATATAAAATATGAATATTAGATGAAATATATCAATTGTTCCAACTTTACATTTGAAATCAATTGTATTACAGAACACAAGCCAAATCTAAATATTCAAACCCATACAATATTCTTACACAACAATACAACCAAGTTATAACTTTAGAAAATTTTGTATAAACGCCGAAAGAAACTTCATAAATTCCAGTTACAGTTCAAAGGGTTTTTCTTTAAGAAACGGTGGGGAACAGGTGAGCAGGAATTAACGAAGCCAAAAACAAAGGGGCTCTCATTTTCGAATATCTCAGATTTAAGGTCCAATTAAAAGTTAAGCCCTTTGTTAGACAAACCGGCTGCGACGATAAGTCGATCGGCGAACCCTTTGTTTGTAATCTTACTAAATAAACGGTTTCCATTCATATTCTTCCAATATCAAAAAAATCTAAAAAGATTAATAAAATAAATAAAATCAATTTATTTGACGGAATAACAGAGAATTTACTTTTGAAACTATATAAACAAAAATTAATTACCGAATGTAAGCTGTTACACCACTGCATGTGTAGAACGGATGCATCTATTTGACTAATTAGATTTTTTATGTTACTAATTATCTGGACAAGGTTTGTATTCAAGAAAATATTTGAAAAATCATAGGGGAAAAATGAAAAGTTTAGGTATTTTCATAGGAGGCAAACGAACAGGTAGGTCACCTGATATTAGGTGATCACCACCGTCCATAGACACTTGCAACACCAGGGAAGTTACGAGTGCGTTGCCAGTCTGTGTTTGGGGAAAAAGAGGGAAAGGAGAAGGGAGATGTAGGCCTCCGGCGCTCTCACTGACCGAACGAAACGCAACAATGCAAGCACTGTTACTTCACGTCGGTTTTCTGTGAGAAGGTGGTACCACCCAGGACGAGCCGACCCATTCATGCTGAAACCAGTAATAGCTTCAGCGTGGCTCTACCACCTACAGAAGGTACCTAGGTAAAGAAATTTCTATATATATACGTGAGTACACGAATGAGACAGAAAACACTTTCAGAAACAGAATGAACAGACTGTAAACCTTCATTTGTTTACATCCCATTCTATTTAATTAAATGGTCGTACTGTAAAAGCAAGATTTGATTTTATATTCTCTGTTAGTATACACGGCCGAAGCCATGACGGGCGGTTAGCAATAATTATATGTCGGTGAAACTATACTATTGACAGTGATAGTTTACTACACTGTGCAGTTTACTATTGACCACTAAATTGAGTATTGTTATTATTGACTATCCACTACAAACCAGTAGTAATCTAATACGGGCAATATAAGTAATCAGGCAGTGTTTATTTAAATATAAAATATAAGTAATCAGGCATTGTTTATTTGCATTTATTTTTCTATTATATTCTACTATATTTTCTATTATATTTTCATATTTTATATTATTATAATGGTTTATTGTATCTAATTGTTATATTATTATTACTGAGAAAACTGTGATTCCACGAATCCTGAAAAAAAAACCGAAAATGCAGTCCTCGGGAATAGTCTAAAGTTGCCTGGTTTTCTGTTACATAAAAATAGCAATATAGCAAACAAACTATAATCTTGAAGAACTTCATTTTTAACCGGAACGGTGGTGCTGCTCAAGCAGACACTATAAATAGCCTATCAAAGCTAAAGTCTACAGAAAAATTGTAAGTCTAAAAGATCTCATCAGACTTCGTAACTATATAATAATAATCATAAATACAGTCCTACTACAAAATAATCCCAAGGAGGGTTCATGTCAAGCAGGCGGTGGTAAAAATTAAGCCAAATCATATACCACAACATGACGAACATGTTGTACCGACCCTATTTACGTGGGATAAGGGTAATGAGAAGAAGAAGATAAGTAATCAGACAATAGTACCAACACTGTCAATAGTATGGTGTTAGTCGCTTATACATTTGTCACGTTCGTTCTTTAATATCTAACTAGTTTTTGCTTACGGTTTCACTCCTGCTAATATAGATTTATCCTATTCCTCAAGTTTAGTACTTTTTTTTCTATATAAAAGGAACTGTAATAGAGTGAGCAACTCACTCAAGTGCGTTAGATAGATAGACGATTATATAATTAGTAATAAGTTGTTTTTTCAACTTTCTATAAGAGGTGTTACGATAATCAGTATTTATTATTTGTTGGTAAACGCTACAGAAGCCCTATGTCCTTTTTGTGTATGTGAAATTTTATGTTGATCGGTTAAATCGTTACATCATGTAAGCGTAACAAACACACAAACTGCCATTATTAGATATTTCCCTTGATATTCTTTTGAAAAGCTTTTACACTTTAAAATTATTGTTTAGTTAATAAAATACATCGTCATGTAAATGTTATGTATATGTTTTGCTCTATTTTGTAACTAGATGGCGCTATAATAAGTATAACACATAACAGCAAACGATTATAGTTACGCTGCCTGCGTAACTACTATGAACTAGTACTACTAGTACTAAGTACTAAGTACTAGTACTAAGTAAAAAACTAGCACAACCAGTAGGAACATATATCTATCGAAACAATAAAAAATATATTTAATAGGAAACTGTGATTTCTCGTTTATCAGCAGGCGTATATTTAGAATCCAGTCACGTTGATCCCTCCGACCTTTGCCACGATTCATTGCCTTTATATCACTATTACCGATACTAATACAGATTACGGTTTTTTATAAATTACGGTTCACTAAACCGATAGAATTTCCCTATAGATTTATTATATTTTGTTTATACAGAAATATAATGTACATAATTTATTGTCATATATATAAATAATATATAATAGGTATTAATTATGAAATTGCCGTTCTGCAGTACTGGCCATTTCAAATCAAAATAATTTTTGTTTGGCTAAGAATTCTAATTTCAAATTAATTTTATTTTAAAAACATGGAATTCTTTTCCAAAAGTATTCATTTGTTTATTGATTAGTGTTACATTTTCATCGCATTTCAATCTTCTTTGTCATCATGGATACGTTAAAAATTCGAGTAATTATGGAATATGAGTACCGTCGTGGCAGTAACGCGGCACAAGCGGCACGCAACATCAACGACGTTTACGGAGCTAACTCTACAAACCAACGCACCACCTGTTAGTGGTTTGCTCGCTTCCGTTCTGGGAATTTCGACCTGAAAGATGAACCTCGCGGTCGTCCGAAGACTTTGGTCGACAATGACGAATTAAAGGCGATTGTGGAAGCTGATGATACACAATCTACGGCTGAATTAGCAGCAGCTTTCGACGTTAGCGTCAAAACAATATTGGTCCATTTGCGTCAAATTGGCAAGGTAAAAAAGCTTGAAATATGGGTGCTCCACGAACTCAATGATCGCCAGCGCGAAGTACGCGTCGAGACGTGCCTTGCACTGCTCAACAGACACACAAATGAAGGAATTTTGAACCGCATTGTTACCTGGGATGAAAAATGGATTCTGTTTGATAACCGCAAGCGCTCAGCAGGTTGGTTGGATCCTGGTTCAGCACCTAAACAATGCCCTAAACGAAAACTTACCCCTAGAAAAGTGATGGTCACTGTTCGGTGGTCTAGCGCCGGTGTGATTCATCACAGCTTCTTACCAAACGGGGTGAGCATTACTGCAGATGTGTACTGTGAAGAACTGAACACAATGATGGAGAAGCTGGCACAGCTCCAACCAGCATTGGTCAATCGCTCGTTTCCGCTGCTCCTGCACGACAACGCGCGACTTCATACTGCACAGCAGACGGTTTCCAAGTTGCAAGAACTGGGGTTGGAAGTTCTCCGTCATCCGCCCTACTCACCAGACCTTGCGCCTACAGACTACTACTTTTTCCAGTATTTGGATAACTCATTGGCGGGAAAAAAATTCAATACCCGAGAGGCAGTACAAAATGCCTTTGAAGAATTTGTTGCCTCCCGTCCAGCTGATCTTTAAGAAAGGCATCAATAAACTGCCACTGCGTTGGCAAAGATGCATTGATTGCATGGGTACTTCGATTAATACAAATAAAAAATACATGAAAAAAATTCGTTTAAATTTTTTCATACAAAACGGCAATTTCATAGATAAAGACCTAATATTAATACTACTACTAATATAATCTATACTAATATTATAAAGAGGTAAAGTTTGTGAATCTGTGACGTTGTGAGTTTGTGACGTTGTAGGGGGTAATCTCAGGGACTACTGGTCCGATTTGAAAAATTCGAGTATTATATAGCTCATTTAGCGAGGTTATAGGCTACATATCATTACACTAAGACTAATAGGAGCGGAGTAACAATGAAAAATGTTTCGAAATCGGGTTATTTTTTCCTCTTCGGAGCTTCCGCTGCGCGTTAGCTGACGCCCAAAGTAATTATTCTACTCGGACGAAGGTGCGGGCAGAGGCTAGTACTTTATATTAATAATGAAATTATTTAGAGTGTTATTGTATAACTTCGTTGTTATAAACTGTTTTCAATTATTTTGTTGTTGAGAACGCGTACAAACTTTTTCTTCATGTGTACATATATTGATATTATTAACATATGTATGCTATACTTATATAGCATAAGATTATAGATCTTAGACGTAAAGAGAGCGTGAACTATGATGAATGGAGATTTATAAATAAAGACTTAGAACCTGTCCAGATGAGGCGTTTTACGCGCGAGTCGACTCGCGCGCTTCAAAATATATTGCGTCCAGATAGCGCGTTTTACGCGCGTTTCTACCCTAGGAAACATCGCATACGCTGGAATACGTCGTACGGATAGACGACTGACAACTATGTCGACTCGCCATTGACTCGCGCGTAGTACTGGACGCAGCAATGGGGCCTGAGTATCTTGACTCGCGCGACGCTCTCGTGAGAGTCTTGCTCATTGCATGCGTTTTACGCGGGAGTTAGGAAACGTGTCACACCATCTGGACGGGATATACGGAGCTCTAGTATCTTGGATATGCGCGAGTGTCTACGCGCAAGTCGACTCGCACTTAAAACGCCTCATCTGGACAGGCTCTTAGACTCATCGATGGTATGAAAAAATAACGAAGAGTTTACAATGTTTATCTTGATAACAGTTTAGCTATAGTGTAGCTTTAGTTCGTCAATAGCTATTAAGCAAAAAAATGGATATGTGAGAATATTTAATGAAACTCCCATTGGCAGATATAGAATATTATATAGAACATAAAGAAAGTCTCGGAGTGTTATATAATAATAACAATTAACGCTAAAAATAAACTATATAATAGCTAAAAATAAATATATAAAATAAAAATTGGGGTGTAAGGGGTGTCGAATCATATTATAAGACTTGAGACACCCAAGCCAACCTCACCTGCACGTGGTGCACCCTGCTGAATAACGAACGAGGCATGGCGATAGCGGGGTGGTAGGGTTAGTGTGACTGGGCCGGAACCATCATGGATATGGCGAAAAAGTCCGTCATAGTGATTCGTTTCTGCGGGTCGCATTTCGGGATCAGCCTGTGCATATCCAGCTTTTTGCAGGCCGGCATGACAACAGCGACCGGCGATGGATAGAGTGTCACTCGGTGGTCGCCATTGTTTTTGGATTGTACTGTGCATACCATCAGGCGTAGTGCAAAAAAAAAACGCTTTTCTATGGGTACTATACAGTAGACCAATATTACCAAATTTAAATACAGAAATTGTCATCAATGTAAGCCAGCTAAGCTAAGCAAAACTCAACCATTTAACTAGTCTGTGGCTTAACATATTCAGCCTTTTATTCTACATATTCACTTTATCTTTTGAAAAGACAATAAAATTCATAACACGCTGAAAGTTAATAATTCAAATAAGCAGAAAAAGATATCTTATGTAAACGTATTACTCTTTAGCATCGAAGCTCGTAAAAGAATAATAAGATATTTTTTTTATAAAATATCATACATACATCAAATTGATTTCCAATAAATATATTACATATTTTATCGGAGTATCTCGTATCGATTCGTCTTTGTGCATGAGGCGGGCACGCCTTCATTTTCATATAAGGTCACATGCGATATATATGCGATAAATCTAAATCATAGTTGTCTAGACAAATAAATGTCGATTTACATTATCGTTTACAATTGTACGCCGTTATTCAAACTCGCTGGGTTCAGATATATTCTCTTGCTGCTAGTATTCTCATATGTTAAATAAAATATTTATTTTGTACGTGTTCCTATAATCCACAATACATTTATTACCGTTTCACGAATAAATCTCTGAATAGATTGTAATGAAATTTGGCTTACAGCTAATCTGGAACATAGAGAACCTAGGCCACTTACATAAATTTTACTGTGAGCACAATTATATATATGATGTCTTACCATACTTAAGTGGACATTACTGTGCAGTTCCGCTTGGAACTGATTGGTCCCTGTCTTATTTTTAACGCAGGAAGAAATCCTTTATTAGACACCCACTCACTTCGGGAAGCGGGGGAGTATCAGACTCTTGCTGACTAAAGAAATCCATGAGACGGACGGACCACCGACCAGACCAGACCGACCAAACCAACGAATCAGTGCAATGAAAAGTCACGTAAACTGATTGGCTTTTGCCATATCTTACTGCAACAAAGAATGTTGCATTTTATTTGGGCGTCCATATGGGAAAATTTAACATCGATCTGATGATGTTCCATGAGAGAGAAACCCGTGTAATCGATCGTGGTCGTTACACGTTAATCTGCAATATATATTAATTATAATGATTTTAACTTTTATATTTTACAACTACATACCAACAGCGTCAACCACCGGCAGGCAGTTTTAATCTTACGCCAATATCAGGTTCAAGCGTCAAGTAATGACGCGTTTAATTAATTTTGTTGTTTCAGTTAAGTAGGTACTAACTAATATTTGGCGTTTTTTTTACTAGTTTCAGATGTAATTATTCGAAGTACACGTCGCTGAAATAAAATCCCAGGGGTTTTTTTTTTCGCATAAAGACGTGGAAGCGGTCAGTCAATTCCAGGCGGAAGTTCAAAGTAACATCCACTTAAGTACTTAATGATGAACTTTCGCAAAGTAACGCCATAATTAATTATATATCTTATCATAAAACTCGGTATTAGCAACATTATTTCAGGTTTAAACATTGATTTTGATATCCCAGTCGGTAAGGTATTTGTTCTCATTGTCGTTCGATGTAACGTAGCGACGCGCATAAACAGGTACAAACACTTCTGATTCATAAATGGATCATTTTTGACGTGATAGCGTCTTATGAATCGATACTCGCCGACTGCATGCACGAAAAAGCATGATTCATTGTCACGTTCCGCCTGAGCCGAACGTGCAAGCGAGAGCGCGGAACAAGCGACAGGGAGACGCAATCAGCCTAAGCGTTCGGCTTGTGACGCATCTATCTCTCTTCCACTCCAGCGGCCGATGCGTCCGAGTCGTTATCACGTAAAATTATCGTCCATAAACCAACTTTACAGACAACCAATTTTTCGTATATTTCTCTTTCATTTATATCTCAACCAGTGTTCCATTTAACAATTTTACGATACTGTATATTATATGAATAAAACGCATTGTTATAATCTAAAATCAATTTATTTGTTTGAGTTAAATATTTAGAAATTTTGTAAAGAAGGTTTCATTACTGACAACTAACTTCTAGTATTTGAAATTACAATTACATACATAGAATATGTCTGCGCCGAATATTAGGGCTCTTGTCTGTTCTTGCCACAGTAAGAAACAGTTTTATATTTTTAATCATTCTCCCTATTGCTTTTTCCATGTCTACATATGCTTGTCATTACGAGCATACGTCCCGGATGATATGTGGATATGACACGCAATATCACCAATTTATTATTGATCACCGAAGACCCTTGTCTCGGTGAATGTTACATAAAATGTACGCGCGTCTCATACAATGTGATAAAATCTTCAGACAGCATCAACGAACTCTCGGCATAGTACTATTTTTAAATAGTGTGTATGCATGATGGTATGACCCAATGATATTATAACTATAGATACATCATAAGCGCTTCAACAGCGCCTTGTGAAAACTTGGCTTGCTAGCTTTTGTTTGACGGCTGCCTCGTCAATCCGCCCGTATCTAAGCAACATATATCTATTTCTTCTTTACCACCGATAAAGGCTGATCGTCTGAAAAACAATAAACGATCGCCGTGTATCTTGCAACAACGACTAACAAAATAAATAAATCAATAGTCAGTTATATCAGTCTTTATCTTTAATCCACAATATGTATAATTTATTCAATGAGGTCTACATTATTTCACTATATGCATAACAAAATAACGAACTTAGTTCAAGTAAGAAAAATCGAGGGAGCAATCTTAACTAACCGCGGTTAGTTACACGAAAGTATTCAATTTTAATTTAAACTTGTTCCAACGAGTCCTTTATATTTATTACCGACTTCGTAAATGGCATGAAAAGTTTTTATTTCAACAAGTGTCGCTTAATTTGTTCTTTGAAAGAACTTAGAATGGTAAATCCTTCTTAAATAAACGTAGTATTTGGTGCTGTATTTCTAAGTGTGTTATAAAACGAAGCATTATATATACGTTCATGGACTTAGCCTATTATTCCAGATAAAAGATGCCATATGTCTTTTTCTATATCCCTAAGAGTGTTATGCGAAATGTCTTGATGGTCGATTAATTTGGACATAAAAGCGTAACAAATAAACACACATTGGCATAAATAATTATTAGTTAAGATTTCTTCTGCATCAAAAACTGACAAGATTAGACTACTAGATTAAAACCCATTTATATATAGTTTTTTTTATAAAAGCATATACTTAGGTGTCACATTAGGTGCCGCCGCAAAAACACGGTCGGACAGTACACTGTGGGGTTTTAATAAAGAGTCGGACATAACCCACCCTCTCCCCTGGGAGGGTCTTGAATGGATTGTCCCACTATAAAAAGGGTGTCACATGAGAGGATATAAGGATTTTCAGCAGCATTTCAACAACCATCAGAGAAAATAAAAATTATATTTCAAGCAATTCTAATTATTTTTTGGGTACTGGGCGTATAATTTTTTTCCGAAATTAGCTATAACTATCAATAATATAAGATGTAAAATATTTTTTAAGAAACAAAATTATGACACGAAAACTTTTACGCACATACGGAGTTACGAGTACGTACAGCTATTTTTAAAACTTTATGGCTCTTTTTCTCCTGACCACAATCTCACCTATCGTTAGGTGACGATAAATTGATTAGACGATAATTTGTATTAGTTATTTATTATTATTTTAATTTATATTATTTACTAGCTGTAGCCGCAGCTCCGCACGCTTTTTTTAAATTGTATTAAAGAAATATAAAATTGTGAAACCATGTACAATTATAGAAATGCTCTTTAAAACAATTGTAAGTATTTAATTGTATGTTACGCCACTTACAGTAACATATAACGTATAAATTAAATATATAAATACTAACAGTGTGTGAAATGAGGCTTAACATCAGCAACATTTTTGGAACTTTCTCTCTCTCAATCTCAATATATATCGCTATAGTGCTCACTAATATCTTATATTCCGCAGAAACGTGGACCGTGTACAGTCGTCACATCCGCATATTAGACCAATTCCACATCAAATGTTTGCGAAAAATTTTAAAGATTCATTGGTCTGATCCCGTACGAAACATCGAAGTGTTACGGCGAGCTAATGTATTTGGCATTGAAGCGTATTTGATGCGACCACAGCTTCGTTGGTGCGGTCATGTGTCACGCATGGCGGAAGAGCGACTTGCGAAGCGCATCTTTTATTCTGAACTCGAAGATGGCAAGCGTAAGCAGGGCTACTCAGATACAAAGATGTGCTTAAGCGTCACATGAAAAAGTGTAACATAGACCCTTCACACTGGGAGGTTCTAGCAGCTAAACGTCCAGAATGGAGAGCTCATGTGACAACTAGAGTCCAGACTTACGAAGAACATCGACGTGCTGCAATTGATATTAGTCATGATTAATTGAAAGCCCGACCACCAGCGGCAATCAGTTATACCTACGAGAATGGTGTTCTCACTTGTGTACAATGTGCACGCACCTTCCGTAAGAAAATCGGCTATATTAGCCATATGAAAGCACACGAGCGCCGGAGTTGAAGCAGTCGCTGTGGCCGAAAACGGCCAGGAGCATACATACATACATACATTTGGAACCTTAACCCACCATATAACTACATCAGTGCTCACTTACACTGTATAATGAACTAGTTAAGCAATAACTTAAGGATATTTTTAGAATGATATAATATGCCCAAATTGTCAATAAGTAATACGGTTATGGTCTAATGTCTTATTAGAAAGACCTCTTCTATCTTCAAAATTACTATTAATAATTATAATGTTGAATTGTAAACAATGAAAGAGATGACGTCTTGAAATCTTGCATAATCAAGATACAAAGTTTTATATCTGTCTAAGCAGTTTTTAATATTTGTCAATTTAAATATCGCTCATTGAACTCGATACAATCTTATATATAAATTTCTTCTGTGCGTGTGTATGTCACTGAACTCCTCTTAAACTACTGGGCCGATTTTGATGAAATTTTGTGTGCATGTTCAAGTGGATCCGAGAATGGTTTAGATTCACAATTGGACCGAGAAGGTGGCGCTGCGGTTGAATTTTAGATTTTTTTTTATTATCAAGGCAGGACAACGTCTGCCGGTACCGCTAGTATTCCTATATGTTTACTAAGTTACGTAGACGAAAGCGCGGTATATAAAACAAAATGGCCGCCAAAAAGACAATATAATTCAAATTACATATATAGATACAGATATATGAATTTCAATTATATTTATTCTTAGGGTCCAGTATAACGCACGTCTTACGCACATGTTTACAGTGAACAACATATTTTTGCTAAATTTCATACGGACGAAGTCGCGGGTAACAGCTAGTCTAAAATAGAATAACCTAAATTACTTCCTATAAGGTCAGCTATCTGTCAGTGAAAGTCTCGTGAAAATGGGTTCAACCGTTATGGAGATAGCACTGCAGGCGAAGCCACGGCTAAGAGCTAGTCTAAATTAAAATAGACTAAAGTACTTATTATGATGTCCGCTATCTGCCGGCGAAAGTCCCGTGTAAATCGGTCCAACCGTTTTGGAGATAGCATTGTGGCTGAAGCTGCGGTTAGCAACTAGTCTAATTTAAAGCAGCCTAAGTAACCTGCTGTAATTTTTGCTATATGCCAGTGAAATTCCCGTCAAAATCGGTACAGCCGTTTCGGAGATTACCCGAAACAAACAGACAGACAATTTTTTTTAAAATTGCATTTTTGGTATCAGTAGCGTGTACTTTCACACCTTATTGGGTGATTTAAAAAAAAATATTTTGATGTTACATACAGACACTTCATTTTTATTATATGTATAGACTTAAGGTATTTTTATTGACTTTGTCTACCACATAGCCCATGCTGTGGCTGCTTTTAAAGACCAATGTGCCTTGTTCATCATATATACTGTCGATTTATGTTTGGTGTATTGATCACTAGATGTCCTATAACAAATAAATAAGTTAAGCCTACATTGGTAACACGCTAAAGCCAAAAGAGGACTTGCTTTGTAGGTGGTATAGCCACACTAAAGCTATTACTGGTTTCAGTATGAATGGGTCGGCTCGCGCGGGATACTACCACCCTTTCATAGAAAACCGACGCGAAGTAATAGTGCTTGCATTGTTGCGTTTCGTTCGGTCAGTGAGAGCGCCGGGGGCCCACCTCCCCTTCCTCCTCCCCATCCCCTCTCCGCCCGCCCCCCAAACATAGGCTGGCAAGGCACTTGTGACTCCCATGTTGTTGCTAGTGTCTATACACGGCAGTGATCACTTACCATCAGGTGACCCGCATGTTCGTTTGCCTCCTATAATATAAAAAAAAGCTATCAACTGCTTGTCACAACATGTTTTTCAACATGATCAACTAAGCGGGTATTTGAAAAATGATCACCATCATATCATGATTTCAGTACAACGTTTTCCTTCGTTAAAAGATTTATTGTAGGATTCTAACCTATATCGATCGATATGATGAACTATGATCGCTTTTGTAACATATTTTGTCAACTCTCCTTATAAAGGGTTTCAGTACTCGCGGTTAAAGGAAATTGTGACCACTACCTGTATTCGTGGCTAAAAGTTTAATTATTCCTAGATCTAAAATTAACACCGCGTTCACCTAATGTTTTTTGTATACAACAATTGTAACAATTAAGCAAGCGTTAAAACATTATAAAAACCCATATTTATTGTGTCTAAATCAACGCTCTTTGTCAAAAGTCACCGCCGCGCAATTTTCAGGTACAAAAATACCGCGTGTTGTTACGACCTTTGATATAAACCGCGATGATACATCCATGAATATTAATATTCAACTGTATTGTATATGAATTTAATTATACCTGGTTTCGAAATTGTTTTGTTCCTGATGTTAAACTCATTCACAGAAACATAGATAGGATTTAGGGTTTTAGGGTATCTGTAAGGCCCGCTAAAGTGCTTCTTTTAAATCACGCTGTGTAATTAATCGTTTTCTGGCTACCGAAATGCAGGCTCTGCCTAGTTTTAAGCCGGACGAAGGAGAAATGGGCCGGGGGCCCCGTCTCTCCATTGCACTGGTTTGGCCGTCTGGGAGACAGTCGGGATGTACCAGGCTGTCTCTCATTAGCGCGGGAGGCCCAGGATGTTGCTGGGCCGGCTGCCCGGAGCGACATGGTTGCTAGCTAGCTCGAGCCCATGTCGTCCCATCAAGGCAGAAGACGTGTATCGGGGGGTTTTAGTCCGTGGGAGTCGGACATAACCCACTCTCTCCCCTGGGTGGGTGGGTATCCATAATGGATTTCCCCTCGTTAATAAAAAAAAGGCTCTGTCTAGTTTGGTAGCCACTGTAAAAGTATGTGTATAATGTAAAATTTTAATAAATAAATTTTGAATAGAATTTTTTAAATTGCGTTTTAAACCTGTTATAGCAGCAGTGTTTTTCCTTTCAATAAATTGCTTTAGTTAACTTTAGTTGCGTTATCAATATTTCTATAAAAATACCATTCCGTATTCGCAGCATAATCATAGGACGCATCTCACGATAATAAAGAGAGTTTACTATATATCACACTAGTTTTTGCTGGCAGTTTCGCTAGCTGTAATGTACATTTGGCTTGTCCCTGGGAAACACTAGATTTCTTCGGGATAAAAGGTTTATCTTTTCTGTACCCTTGAAGACGTTAATATGCAAAATTCCCTGTGTTGAGAAAATTCGATTCAGTGATTTAGGAGTGTCAAACAAACAAACTTTCGCATTTACAATATTCGGTAGGATTAAATTTGAAAATCGCACCAGTGACAGAGAAGTACGGGCATATCATGAGGAGAGATGAAAGTCATGTAACAAGAAAAAAATTGAGTATGAATGTGAACGGGTATAGAAGTAAAGGAAGATAGAAGACAAAGGCATTGATGGATTTTGTGCAAAATGATATGTTTGTAAAAGGTGTGAATATTAGGATAATATTTGCTAGCGTAGAGAGTGAAAAAGGAAAACATATTCTGTCGATCTTAAGTGGGATAAAGGAAAGCAGAAGAAGAAAGCTGGCAGGGCGGGGATACGACACGTCTTCATTACACAAGTCACAAGTTCGGTTGACGAGGGGAGGCGGCTGGCTGTGCACCCAGCTTGCCTCCCTATTAGGACAGAGCTTGACGAGCACCTTTTGTTAGGCTTCCCCAGGGGTGGTTCTCAGGAAGTCAGCGGGACTGATCCCTGGCCGCCCCTACCGTGCGGCGGACGGTACACTTTGAAGTTTTAGTCCATGCGAGTCGGACATAACCAACTCTCTACCCGGGAGGGTGGGGTTCCGTAGGGATTTCCACACGTTAATAAAAAAAAGCAGACGAAGAATATGAAGCTATTTAGCATTCATAGCATATCCCCGGTTTTCCGTTTACAGGTCATACAATAATTTCATAAACCACACAGCATTCATATAATCTTAAGAAATGAACAAACATCAAAGACTAAAGTTTAATCAAGACCTCGCCCGCAAACTCTCGGAATGGAAGATTGCATGAAATATTATATTACTTTACACTATAAATGTTGAATAGTTTCTCTTACTGGCCAATGTTTTATATTACTCGAGTGAAATTCGACGCAACAGTAAATACGGAACGATATTATACAGTTGATATAAATTAATTTTCTGACAACGACGTCCGTTCTGAGTAACTGCTTTCATTTGAAGACTTATCTCTTATTAAAGATTTTATTACCGCGCCATAACCTTGGATATTAACTGATTCAATTGGGATATCTTTATGAATGTTGAAATTTGAGAATATTTAATTTTGAATTTATTTCCCGTTCAAAATTCGTATCTAACTTTTACACGCTAGCGACTTATGTATCGTAATCTTAATTAATATTATAATTACGAATGGGAGTTTGTTTATATATAACGATTTCATGTTTTAATTATTTATCCCGATCGTTATGAAATTTCGCGTACACATTGTCAACTGAAAAGGTAGGGTACCTGTTACATAGAAAAAAATAAAAATAATGATAGTTTCATTGATAGCGTGTTCGGACATGGACGATGGACATGCACGATGGACGTAGGTTCGAATAAGTCGGAGATTTCAGTGGAGGAGAATATCGTAATGGTTCTATAACCCTACGCTTTCACAAGTCCTCCTGGCTAGCTACCATCCTCGAGTTGAAAATTTGTCGCCAAGCACCTGTTGATGTGTTCCGGCAGCGGCTTTTGAGAGCCACCTCCCTTTAAGTTTAGCGTGTTTACCATCTTAGATTAGATCGTCATTTATAGGTGGTAGAGCTACGCTGAAGCTATTAATGGTTTCAGCAGGAATGTGTCGGCTCGCCCTGGGTAGTACCACCCTCTCACAGAAAGACGACGTGAAGTAACAGTGCTTGCATTGTTGCGTTTCGTTCGGTCAATGAGAGCGCCGGAGGCCCACCTCCCCTCCCCGCCCCCCTTACCTTAGTATCCCTTTCCACCAAGACAGGTTGGCAATACCG
>AP028430.1:10881214-11174175 GCA_036509395.1 Antheraea yamamai
ATGTTTTAATAACGTTTAAAAAAAAGGTTTTACTGAAAAAAAGTTTCCTAAAATTGTTAAAAAATCAATATTTTTACCTGTAAACCATTAATAAGCACAACGTTTACCGGCAACCAGGTATCCTGAACCTTGTTTGGAAGAGCATAAAGAAAGATATATTAAAGTACCAGCTTTTCTAAAATTATTGTTCTTCCAACGTTGCTGGCTCTTGTCCTAAGGTGTCGTAAGTCTTGTTACAATTTTTTCGATCTACCTCTCATCCGCTCAAAGCATGTATCGCGCAATAAGGAACTTGGTTCTAATATAGCTTAAATTTATAGCTAATCTGTCTGCTATATATAGCACAAAGAAAATTTACTAAAATCCGTCATTTCACTAACTACAAATTTTTGATTTTCGTCCATTATTCTGGAGAACGCCTTGCGTTTTATGGGACAAAAAGTATCCTAAACGTAACCTTGTAATATTAGTTATCATTGTGTCAAGTTTCTTCAAAATCGATTCAGTACTTTCAGAGTGATACGTGTTCACAGGGACAGACACATAGACAGACAGACTGACAAAAATTGTAAAAGGATTATTTTTGGTTTTATATTGATAACAAAGTCTACTCCGATTATAATTTTCAAAAAATATTTAATGTCCAGATTTGGCCTTGTTACAGTTTTATTACAGACTAGCGCACACGGCAGACGTTGTCCCGCCTTGATTATAAAAAAAAACCTTGACAAATTATATACTAAAACGTTCCTCATTAATCACTTTACCCACTGGTCAAAACCGCATGAAAATCCGTTCAGTACTTTTTGAGTTTATCGCGAACAGACAGACAGACAGACAGACACACTTGTTTTATACTATGTAATGATTATTCTTGCAGCCAATAAACTATATACAACCAACTTCCAAAATATCACATTTCTGAGGCCAATTGTGAGAGATCGTTCCGTCACACTTCACAGGTTCTATACAATAAACGATCGAATAACATATCGAATAGGTATCGAAAAACCGAATGATTCAAAACATTTCATTTTATTTATTCTCCATGGTATACTATTAACATTGTGAATTCCTATTGTATTTCAGTTTAATAAAATACCAAATTGTGAGGCTAAAGAATGTTGAATTAATTACTGCTAAATAGTAAACAGGAGGGAAAATATTTTAAACAGTGTAATTAAGAGAAAGCTCGTTAATTAATTGGGTCAAATATCATACTGCCGCGGCCGTAGGCCTTCTCGGTATTATTCGATTAATGATTTCCTTAATTATTCGTAATCATTATTATTAGTGATCAATATTTATATTCAATACTAGCTGATACCCGAGACTTCGTCTGCGTCGTTTATTATCTCAATTGTTTTGTTATATCTCTAAGGAATTTGACAGCTTTTTCGACGAAAGATCCAGACACCTAGACTTTTTCCGACATTTCAGTCTGGTAGTCCAGACGGTAGTCCGGTGAAGCTGTTAAGACCTTGCCAGGTCAATATCGTAGTCAGTTCGAAAAAAAAACCGACATTTCAGAAAATTATCGTTATATTTCAAATAATTTCATAAATCACTTGACAAATTATATACTAGGGTTGTGCGAATAATTCGAACTTACGAATTATTCGTTCCGAATCAAATATTAATATTGATATTCGATTCGATTCGATTCGAACGATATTCGCACACCCCTATTATATACCTAAAACTACCTCATGGATCACTCTATCAATTAATAAAAACCGCATGAAAATCCGTTCGATCATTTTTGAGTTTGAGTGCAAACAGACAGACACACGCGACAGAGGACTTTGTGATAATGTGTAGTGATATATTTTATAAAACCGATACTGTCGCCTCAGCGTATATGTGCTCTAATATTAGGTCTTTACCTATGAAATTGCCGTTTTGTATGAAAAAATTTAAACTATTTTTTTTCATGTATTTTTTATTTGTATTAATCGAAGTAATCACTCATGCAATCAATACATCTTTGCCAACGCAGTGGCAGTTTATTGATGCCCTTCTTAAAGAAATCAGCTGGACGGGAGGCAACAAATTCTTCAAAGGCATTTTGTACTGCCTCTCGGGTATTGAATTTTTTTCCCGCCAAGGAGTTACCCAAATTCTGGAAAAAGTAGTAGTTTGTAGGCGCAAGGTCTGGTGAGTAGGGCGGATGACGGAGAACTTCCAACCCCAGTTCTTGCAACTTGGAGACCGTCTGCTGTGCAGTATGAGGTCGCGCGTTGTCGTGCAGGAGCAGCGGAGACGAGCGATTGACCAATGCTGGTTGGAGATGTGCCAGCTTCTCCATCATTGTGTTCAGTTCTTCACAGTACACATCTGCAGTAATGCTCACCCCGTTTGGTAAGAAGCTGTGATGAATCACACCGGCGCTAGACCACCAAACAGTGACCATCACTTTTCTAGAGGTAAGTTTTCGTTTAGGGCATTGTTTAGGTGCTGAACCAGGATCCAACCAACTTGCTGAGCGCTTGCGGTTATCGAACAGAATCCATTTTTCATCGCAGGTAACAATGCGGTTCAAAATTCCTTCATTTGTGTGTCTGTTGAGCAGTGCAAGGCACGTCTCGACGCGTACTTCGCGCTGGCGATCATTGAGCTCGTGGGGCACCCATTTGTCAAGCTTTTTTACCTTGCCAATTTGACGCAAATAGACCAATATTGTTTTGACGCTAACGTCGAAAGCTGCTGCTAATTCAGCCGTAGATTGTGTATCATCAGCTTCCACAATCGCCTTTAATTCGTCATTGTCGACCAAAGTCTTCGAACGACCGCGAGGTTCATTTTTCAGGTCGAAATTCCCAGAACGTAAGCGAGCAAATAACAGGTGGTGCGTTGGTTTGTAGTATTAGCTCCGTAAACGTCGTTGATGTTGCGTGCCGCTTGTGCCGCGTTGCTGCCACGACGGTACTCATATTCCATAATTACTCGAATTTCTAACGTATCCATGATGACAAAAAAGATTGAAATGCGATGAAAATGTAACAACTAATCAATAAACAAATGACTAGTTTCAGAAAAAGAATTCCATGTTTTTAAAATAAAATTAATTTGAAATTAAAATTCTTAGCCAAACAAAAATGATTTTGATTTGAAATGGCCAGTACTGCCGAACGGCAACTTCATAGGTAAAGACCTATTAAATCCAAGGAAGTTGCAAAATCAGTAATAACTATATCTATAGTATTACACCCATAGTTTGGTCAATACATGTGTTAGCCCAAAGTAACTATTTCCTGCGGACGAAATCGCGTGCAGAATTTAGATTATAATATCTTAAAAAGAATTTGGACTACCCCCTAAACGATGTACGCCTGAACAAATACTAATATTTCTTTTTATATACTACCTGAGTTACGTTACAAAATAATAAATTACCTACGCATCAAGTTTTTTCGTGTAGAAAGCCTTAAACTTTATAAAGCATCGCGAACGTGATATTAAAATAGTTAATGGTCCGAGTAATACGGTAATGTTGTCTCGTACAGACAAGATAACTGTTTTAGAGTTATGGAATAAACTGATGCGTACTGAATATTAACCAAAGTCAAGTCTTTTTGCAAACTGTAAAGTTTGTAATGGCAGCCGTATTTATATGTAAATATGCGAAGATAAATCAGTTCACTACTTTTTTCCCCTCATCTTGTCAACTAATTTTTTTTAAGTGAAACTTCTTTATCGACGTAGGGAGGAATTTTAGAGCATGTAAAAACGTATGTAACGTTTTTCGGTTACGCGCCATCTTAATTTCTATACATTTTTCCGTTACGCGCCATGTTTAGTTCTAAAGGTGTTTTTTCTGTAAAGTTGTAAATATAGTAGATCATTTTTCCAAAAACGATGTCATAAAGAAGTTTCACTTCTTACGTGTGTACACTGATACACGAACGTATTTTTTTTTGTTTAATAACTATCGGCATGATTTAGCTATACAATAAAAAAAATTGTAGAAAAGTACCAGTGCTTTCATTTATAAATCTCTAATCGTCGTTCTTTACGTTCCTTACGTTTTTTTTATATCATAGTAGGCAAACGAACAGGCGGGTCACCTGATTTTAAATGATCACCGCCGTCTATAGACACTAACAACACCAGAGGAGTCGCTAATGCGTTGCCAGCCTATGTTTGGGGTAGGGAACGAGGAGAGGGAAGGGAAGGGGAGGGGAGGTGGGCCTCCGGCGCTCTCACTGACCGAACGAAACGCAACAATACAAGCACTGTTACTTCACGTCATACAATAAACAATATTTGAACAATGCTCCATAAAGATTTTACCATTAATAAAAAATACCACTCCTTGGCACATAACCTTAATAATGTTGAAACTTAAAGAAGGTATGTATTATGGTTACATTTCGACCACTAGTTTTTTGAAAGATCCATAAATAGTTTTATGTATTAGAATCGATCATTAAATCTTGTTTAAAAATTGTATCATAGGATCGACACACATAAATAAACTTTTAAGACAATTGTCTGATTTGAAAAGACAACATACTTGATAATAGGTAATATAATATAATATAGGAGTTATTTATAAAGATCATTAATTTGATACACTGTTATATCAAAATTTACACATAAATTGATTTGTTTATTATACAATGTAACTAGCCTATACCTGCCTGCTTCGCTGTCCGCTTCTTTGGCTTTTTTATTGACTGTAAAAATATGTTCTAAAGTAAATTCAAAAAATGGCAAAGGTTTAATAGAATTAAAAAAATAAGTATCCCTAAAACCATCTACGAAAAATTCCGCATCAGATCGTAAATACTCCTATACCAATACCAACGTACTCCAACGTTCAGGAGTTTTGACATGATTGAACCTAAAAAAAAACTGCATTTTCGTTATATGTATAGATCTAATGATTAATTATCGTTTGGGCTTACAGTACACAAAAATGATTACCTAACTAATAAATAACTTATCTAAGACCAATATCAATCAATATTAGCACTCCTTTCCATAATAACCACTTGGCCACCTCGTTATGAACGGCACAAAACTTAAAGGCACCTTTAGAAGCATAATAATACGTGGAAACTCGTTCCTAGCCGAATGTAAACAATTTTCCGTTATACCTTTGCGGGTAACATTTGTATGTCTCTATTCATAGTTAAAGTGATATGTAAACAGGATAAGATGGGACAAGGTCCTTCACGCAAGGTAATGTCGTGGAAGTAATATGCCCACATTCTGCAGATCACACTCGCTTTGTGTTTCATTTATTCACATATTCCAAAATACTCCGAAGACGTCGGATATCTTTCTAACCTACTTACTTAACATAAAGCGGTATCCTTGTTACATATATTTAATTTAACCCAGGTATTTGTGTTACCCGAATATTTCTATAACCTATTACGAAAGATGGTTATGATGCTTACAAATGTGTTTTCTTTATTCTTATTTGGAAAACAAAACAGTGCACTACTATTGGTAACAGGTTTAGAGGAGTTTCTGACGGGGTTTCGGAACGTCATGTAGTGGATATTATATTTTATTCATAATCTTGTGTTATTTGGCTCTATATTTTGTAATTTTGGTGGTGCTTTACGTAATATAGTTTGGTTATTGTCCACAAGTGAAGTGAATGGGAAATAATGCCACGAAGTATGGATTCTGACTTGCTACAAAAACTCTCTGGAAAGCAGTAACAAAACGACCACCATCATGTTAGTTCAATGAGACGATTACAAGAAACTCATCATTACCTATTCGCCAATGGCAGTAATAATGTACTAGAAGATTAGTTGCCAAAATAAAATGATAGATAAATAGAGTTAAAACAGTGCCTTTAAAAATATGACAGTCAAGCTATATCACATTATAGTTGTTACCTGCTATTGTTATAGTTGTTACACATTTTGTTACTTAATTATGGTTACTATGATTTGTATGCTGTTAAGAGACCTTTCCATACCTTGCTTTAATTTTTTACAACATAAAGAAACTAGGTAACCACTTACCATCAGGCACAGTACAGTCATTTTGCCGAGCTACGATAAAAAAAAAAGGTAACAAAAATTATTATTTTTTGAGGGCATTAGCGTATTTTCATTGAATTAAAACTTCCATCCAAACAAATATCTTAGCTCTATTGTACCCATCTTTACTGTAATCACATCAGGAGAATCTTTAATGAAATAGCACTACTAGGTCATACAACATCTTGAGATCATTCGAAGAACTTTCTACAAGCTGCTGTGATAAATATTCTTATTTCAGCAACTTATGTTTAAGCTCTTACTTACAGCAGCACCACTTATTGATTGATTGTCCTAAGAACAGGACCGATAGAGAATTGCTAGTGAATAGTTTGCGATTTGAAGAAAATAATTTGATTTTAAACATAATCAAATAGTACAACATACTATATACAATATGCTATTCGTCAGCAACTATCTTTCTGTCGCGTTCTAGATACACTACATCCAGGGCTTTTTTTTGTGGGAGCACGCGGGTGTACGCAGTGCCCATAAAGGGAACATCGAAAGTATCTTGCCATAAAAACTAAAAAAAATCAATCTTAGTAATCTTTACAAACATTTTTGGGTTTTTTTATTAGATCAAAATTATCCAAATACAAAGTGTAATCTATCTTTCCGAACAGTTACCACGTCGCATGATGGTTTGTCTCTGTAGAGGTCGAACGTAGGGCACTAAAATTTTTAAAGTAGAAATTTACGATAAATTAAACGCTATTCGATTTCTCTAATGAGAAGCAATAGAAAGACATAAATACAGTTTTTAGATTGAACTTATAGTTTAAAAGTAAATTGAATAAAACTGTTTTAAATGTATGAAAATCAACCCAAAACACTGAATATCTCGTGATTTTCGTTGGTATTTATTACGAAAATTTTAGAACAGTATCTTAGCATTATATGTCACAAGTGTCCAAAATAACAAGGTGTACATTTCACATTTATTGAGGTACAAAAAATTATGGACTTACAACTTTCGAAAATTAGAGTGCCTCCAAAAAAGAAGTGACAAGAAAGGCCTAACTACATCAATAAGTATGCACATAATCATTTTATTACTTTTAAGTCCAAATAATTATCCGCAAATCGCAGATTACTCTTAACCAAGTCTTGTAACCATTTTATCTCTTTTATTTGGACTCCTAGTAGGAAATACAACATATAGTTTTAAAATGGATCAGTTTTAATTGACGTGTTTTAGTTTAAAATACTACTTTTAATCATCTTATTATCTATTTGTTCCATTTTTTCATAAAATATTATATTAACTTTTCGTTTTCTTCTACTGTCATCAGAAATTAAAAAAGCTAATTAGATTTGGCTGGTCATTTGCACTTTAATTAATGGATTAAAGATAAATTACATACAGACTGTCCTATTTAATCAATCAGCCGAAAATTTCTAGCACATAACAAGGTAAGGTAAGATGAATATGTAAGTAACCTTCGAACAATTATAAATGGAAACTACAAAGTTTAACTACATCGGGACATCGCAGCAATTAACACGGTCCCGAGTTAGAAGTTACTCCCAATTGGCGACCCGAAAGTTGTTCAAATATCCACACCTATACCACAGACAAGTAGATGCAGCTAGTTCAGTTCATTTAGATTGTAAAAACGAATACAATGAAACGTCGGATTCAATAAATTGCAAACATTTCTCTTTGAGACACTTACGCTAGTTGACCTTTTGACTGACTGCCTTTTACATAAGTGCCAGTAAACCCGGTGATGCTGACAAAGACCTTCAGTTTAACGATGTTATTCAGTTCAAAAAAAATAACAACAAAGAAAATTATTAAATAAATTAAAATAGCAAACAAAGTGAAAGTATAAGACAAAACAAAATTACAGTACCATTGAGAGTAAAAATTGGGTGTTAGAATCGCGAATCACAATTAATCAAAAATGTATTAAATGAAATAGTCATAAATAGCATTAGCCGGAGCTATGAAGCAATGTTGGTTCAGTGGTAGCTTCTTTGATCGCAAGATGGTGGCTCCTGTTGAAGGGCCAACACTCGCCGGGTCGAGGGTATGAAGTGCATAGGCAGTAAGTACCTCTTCCCTGAACAAAAGGTGTGTGAAGAACACCATGGAGTTTTTAGTCAGTAAAAATCTGACATACCCACCTCTGCTGCCCGGCATCGTGATGGAAATCTTATGCAAGATTTTCCCCATGTTAAAAAAAAGTGGTAGCTGTTTTGGATTCTGTGTCAATCGACATAGATTCGAATCCCACAATTTTAACTAACACCTTCGAATTGAAGATCCATAGCCGATTACTTATATGTGTATTCCGGCAGCTGCACTTGAGTGCTAGTCCTCCTATGAGTTCATAATGTTAATTATAGACTGATTAAAAAAATCGACCATTTTTTTTCTGAAATATATCGAAAGTGTTGTTGTGAATGATGAAAAAAAAAGTCCCGTGAAAGCCACAACCTTTAATATAGGTAGGTGGTAGAGCCATGCTAAAGCTATTACTGGTTTCAGCATGAATGGGTCGGCTCGTCCGAGGTAGTACCACCCTCTCTTAGAAAACCGACGTGAAGTAACAGTACTGGCATTGTTGCGTTTCGTTCGGTCAGTGAGAGCGCCGGAGGACCACCTCCTCTCCCTCTCCTCAACCTTCCCTCTCCCCCTTCCCCCAAATACAGGCTGGAAACGCACTTGCGACTACCCTGGTGTTGCTAGTGTCTATGGCCGGCGGTAATCACTTAACATCAAGTGACCCGTCTGTTCGTTTGCCTCCTATGACATAAAATAATAATAATAATATCCATATTAAGACATCCCGCATGGTAAATTTCAATTTCCCGTAACATTAATATTAAGGGATGTATGTGGCTTTCACAGGATTTTTTTGGCATCATTTCCAACAGTATTTTCGATATATATAAGAAAAAAAAATAATCGATTTTTTTTAAAATCAGTCTATTATATATATTCTACCTGTATCTCATATTGTCATTTAATGTCAAATGGTTTGATTGTTCTTAGATGCTTAAACCAAAGCTTAAAAAGTATAGGAAGTTTTATTACATTTTTGGATTGATTGAACTAGCTGTTCAACTTGTTTTGTATCTAAACCCTTTATAGGTGGTTTAGATAAATGTCGGCATTACCTCTAGTGTTTGCTATTAATACTACGTAAGTACGTTGTATAAACGAAAAATATGTATGCCATAGAAACTTTTACTGTGGTCATAATAATCATCTGTTTCAACAGCCAACACAACCCAACATACAGCAGTAACATTATAGTATTTTGAAAGTTACAAAGATATAAAAAAACTATTTTTGAAGTTATACTTCTTTTGGCGCGTTAGGGAAAAATGATGAGAGTAAATTTTTACGATGCGCGCGCACACCGTCACGAAAAACCGACACCCTGAAGTTAGCTATAGCCAACTTTTTCTATTACTAGTGTCGTTTTTTCAATAAACGTAGAATAAGGCGAAGGATGAAATTTTTGAAAATATTTTTATCTTGTTACGCTAAGAAGTATAACTTCTAACGCGTGTACATAAGTACACACAGACGCTTTTTAATTTTATATATTCAGCGTTGTATAATATATACGTTCTGACAATGATAAAAACTTAGGTATATTTGAGGTGAAAACTTCTATAATCGCGTTGGGTGATCAATAAAAAATTGGTACGGGAAAATCTTATGGGTTCGCGTCACCGACGATATTGACATATCGCACTTAACATATTGCACATACACTCGTAACATATTGCACTTGCACCTGACTAGCGACGCGTAATATGGTGATCGATACTGGACATGTAATATTGATATCTTATTTTGAGCTTGTATTAGCCTATATTTAGCCTATCCTATGTTTCATACATTGATAAACTGTATTAAAATGTGTGGAGTGCCAATGGATATTAAAACCGAACTAACGTTAATAATTTCTATTTACAAAGTATGTATCTCGAATTATCACTGTTTAAAAATTTAAAAAGACACATTTATTATATTATTTTGTATTTTCACTTCTGTCGACAGTTGTTATGACTGTCTCGACTTTTTGAAGTGAAAACTTTCGTATTTTTTGACAGGAGATAAACTTTATAATTTCGCATGACGACATGCTAGTAACCGTGAGCCTATTGCGCTTGCGTGGCTCGCGTCAGACTAGTGACGTGTGGTATAACGGCCTGTGTACATGTAATATTGATGTTATGCAGCTCGTCATAGGTTTGACTGATTAATAAAACTTATAAGAATGTATATAATTATCGCTCCGTGTGCCAATAGATGTGAAAACTGGACTATCACTAATACTTTAAATATAAAAATAATTCACACCATAATTAATTTAAAAATTCCAAAGAGGACAGTTATTCCATCGTTTTGAGTTTTCGCTTCTGTCGGCAGTCCTTATGACTGCCTTAACTTTTTTTCATTACGTCTAACACTTACACATATAAAAGCAGACACACACGACGCAAAAGCTCACATAAGGGTGTTTTAATATACTTACTATAAAAACAAAAAACCACGCTAACTATAAAACTAAGGAAATATGTAATATATTTTATAATTTTGTCACATAACAAACTCTTACCTTCTTTTAATATATCGGAGATAAAAAATAAAAAGGTCCATCGTAACCCTAGTTATACCTTAATCGCTAGATTTACTCTAAACAAATATATTTTCTCCAAGCATGAAACTCTTTTATACCTGAAAACGGAGCTGAAATTCTTTTTTTTTTATCACCCGTATCAAAACTGATTTAGGAGGATGGATTCTGCAAACAAAGTGATATTAACGAAAATACTAAAGTGTTTTTGGCCATTAGGCTTCATTCGATTCGGTCAGTGACATTATTAGAACAATCCCAGTACCGCATTTAGTGTACTCGAGTTCGAGAAAAAATTGCCTCCCGTCAATATGTCACGAACAACATTTTTATATAACCTAGACATATCTTAATATATATATTTCTTGTGTGCGTGTGTATGTGACTGAACTCCTCCTAAACGACTGGACCGATTTTGATGAAATTTTTTGTGTGTGTTCGTGGAGATTCGAGAATGGTTTAGATTCACAATTGGACCCGGCAGGTGGCGCTGCGATCGACTTTTAGGATTTTTTTTGTTTTCAAGGCAGGACAACGTCCGCCCGGTCCGCTAGTATTGTATATGTCTATATATTGTATATGGGTAAAATAAATTTTAAGATAGAGAGGTTGGATAAGAGTATGAAGTGTATATAGAAAAAAACAGGGTTTTAAACTTTCAAAATGTTCTTTGAATGTGTAAATATTTTCTGTTATATTAATAAATAAAAATTAACAATGGAAGAAACAGAAATATATTTTCTTTAGCCGCACTGACATTCTAATATGGGATAAGTCGGTGGTCTTCAGTCGATAAAACGGCGACCTTCGAAACAGACGCTTTCAGCCACGAGATCTTAGGCCGTGAACGACATATCCCAAGATTTATACTGTAATAAAACTATTTTTTTTAAATAATTACTAAAAATCTACCAAATTATATACTGTCTATTTACGTGGCATATATGCACTGTTTATATGTGGTATACATAGGTTTCGATTTACATTGGTGTTATCTTAGAAATAGCGGTTTGAGTTTTGTCCTGCAAAATGTCAAAGTGTAGCAGTCGTAGTCCAAAAGTCGTGGTTTGTACCAAAATGGACCGATTTTTGTGTCATAATTAGTTTGGCTATCACATTTATATAATTGTTTCTAACACCTCTTTGGTTATATATTAATTATACAGCATGACTGGTTAAATAATGGCAATGCTCTCACAGATTACTCATTACCTGCTTCTCGTTCTAAATCAATTTAAAAAATAGGCACTTAATATTGACCTAATTATCTCGAGAAACGCAAAATATGATATATAATATACACTCAACATCAAGTGAGTTAGGCATACGAGCTGGTGTAATAAATGAATCACGCCCTGTCGTCTACTCCGGCCCGCATCCCGCCTCGGCTCGCGTTCGGCTTCTTTTTATTCGACCGTGCGGCGTTCCCATGACAATCAGTCACGTAATTATTAACCTTGAAAAGCGCCCCTTGAACTTTGTTCATTGAAGCTAGGTACGATTTTTTTACGTTTAAAAGTATCGTTCCCATACTTTTAAGGGTTTTAAAACAAACTTTGACTAAGATTCTCTTTGTTGTTTATTGTTATTTATTTTGATATTATTATTTTATATGTTAAATGTGACTACAATGTAAACAGTAATTTGGTATATATGTGAGAATGATTAGAAAATATATACTCCCGTAGTATAAACACTTAACTGTACATTTACTCAATTTTGTATACTACTAGACCGAGCCAGACACTGATGCATACTTACACATACACAAAAAACATACTTTACTTTTTTTTCGGTAACACGTAACGCATGACTAATTTTTCTCCCTACCGTGCCGTAAGAAGTTTCACTTCAAAAATACGTTAAATGAAGACCCATCAGACTAATAACGTGGTCAGTTCGAAAAAAAAAACATCAAAAATTGTTCGAGCTTAGAATATCTTTCAAATAATCCGTTTTTAACAAGGCATTTAGGATCGGTCGAGGGCCCCGAGGCACTCACTTTATCCTCAAATACGTTCCCATACTAGGCAACGTAGTGAAACGTAATGTAAGTGATAAATCGAATGTTATTTTCCATTTAATTCCGAAGGTAATTTTCAAAAGGGTTTTACTGAAAGCTTTTAATGATTATAGAGTTATTCAAATGGTAAAAAGCAAAGTTCAGTTCTTCCATATAAACGTAAAAAAATTATTTTGCTTACGTGTACATACATATTTATAAAGAAATTAACGGTCCGGGCGGACGTTGTCCTCCCTTGATAATAAAAAAATAAACTAAAATTCAATCATTCTCAGATCCACTGGAACACGCACACTAAATTTCATCAAAATCTGTCCAACCGTTTTGGAGGAGTTCAGTGACATACACACGTACAGAAGAAATTTATATATAAAGAAGAAGGTGACGTAAAGTGGAGAACCTAATTTTTTTAAGGAGAAGATTTTTATGCACCCATTTTACTATATCTCAGCATTAGATGGAGCACCATGCAGCAGCACCATTTGAAGTAATATCCATTGTACTCATATTTTTACTGAGAATAAGGCTCAGTAGTCTGTGAGTTCAGACAACGTGTCGATCGAACTAGGTTCAGTGGGAATAAGCCAAGCTTTCGGTGAAGGTAAATATCAAGATGAAACTATAACATGGTTATAGGACTTTCTCTAAGCCGTCAAGCACCTATATGTGTCTCCCGGCAGCTGCACTTTAGACCCAATCCCTTCAGATTTAGCGTGCTTATTATATTGGACCATATCGTCATTTAACAGGCGACGTTGTTGTGAAACATTAAAACCTATTAACATAAAAAGCCAAACTGAAACTAAACTAAATCCTAATAATATACTATGCAAGCCTCTTCCCGCGACTTCGTCCGTGTGGAATAGTTACTTTGGACTAACGCTAACACGCAACGGAGCTTCAATAGATTCAATCAAGAGGAAAAAAAAACATTTTGGAACATTCTTCAGTGGTGCTCCGTTCTTATTAGTCTTAGCGTGATGATATATAGCCTATAACCTTCCTCGATAAATGAGCTATATAACACTGAAAGAATTTTTCAAATCTTACCAGTAGTTCCTGAGATTACCCCCTACAACGTCACAAACTCACAAATTCACAAACTTTACCTCTTTATAATATTAATATAGAAGTATAGTTTATTATATAAAACTTACACGGAACCACGGACTCAGCTATTAATTTAAAAAGATTATTCGAGTTTGAATTAAGACGAGATTAATTATTTTCTATATGCTAATGGTTGTCCAACAGTCGAAATATGGCTATAATGAAAATTGTAGACGTAAGGAGTGTTAACTATATAATAGACTTATAAATGAAGGCTTAATCTCGTCGACAGTATGAAAAAAGAAAACTATTTATTTTTTATGGTCATACTGATGTTTTGCAATAAGCACAATACATTAAGAAAATGACAAAGAACGGAGAAAAAGTTTCTTATGTGCTGTCTTCGGCTATAATGGATACAATATATATGAATATCGAATGTTCTTTAAAAATCAACTAATACATTTCCGAATTCAGATTTATCGTCCTACCTGCCGTTCTGTTGGCACGGGTTCAAATTTTTACTCGTACACTGCACTTTTCACTCACAAAACAAACCCGTAATATCTCTTCAGCTGAAGCAAAAGTGATACCCATACATTACATAACTGTTCGTCAAAGAGACTTATTATGCCAGAGTTAAAATATTGTACAAATCGATTCGATTCATAATTTTAGGAACTATTCACACTTACAGATCAAAAATCCGATTAACAATTTATTTATTTTTGCTTTTTATAATTACTATACTTTTACATTAATTAATTATGTTAATTTATATTAAGATTGTATAACAAAATATTATTCAAAAAGTGTAGTAACAAAAAACAAAGTCAACTAAACAGAAAAATCTGTCTTCAATACAACACTTTAACGTCCGCTCGTCGAAATTAACAATTAAAAAAAATCCTTCAAAAATCCTTTCAAATCACTCTCCGCTTCCAGATTCATTTCCGTGACCCAGTAATTTTATTGTTCGACATTGCTCTTTGACTGGGCTCATTCAATCGGCATAAAATATTTATATCAAGTACGAGCCCCGCTCACCTGCTGATGTGGGCTCCATGGTTACAACACTTTCAGAGCCTTTTTAATTAGCCTTTACATTATTTCGGGGATGAAACTTTTTAAATGCAAATGACAGGTTATAAAGTACTTTATTTTTGGGTATTTTGTGTAGTAAATTAGTACTTTTTGGAGGTATTTTAAAGCAAATATTACATTTTTAAAAGCTTCCATTAGGTGTTAAGTTATGTTCGCGGACTCTGCTCCGCTCATTCTGCTCCCCTCCCGCAGTCGATGAACCACACGGCGGCGACGGGTCGGTGACGACCTGCAGCCGCCGTAGTGAGGGCCTGCTGCGGGTAATGAACACGGGCATGTTTGTCGCCATAGCAACTCTAACACAGGCCCACATGGTTAAAGCGCATTAGTGTTCAGTGCGCCTCCCATCAGTTCATCAGAGAGGGTTAAGGTCTTCCCTCTTCAAACTACGAGTCGGGACTCTGATGAGGGGTCAACACCTGCCGGGTCGGGTAGAAGCACTGCAGAGGCCGTTCCTGCCCAACCCGGCTAAATGGTGCAAGAAGAACACCGAGGGGGTTTAGTCAGTAGAAATCTGGCATTCTCACCTGTGCTGCCCGGCAAGGTGCAGACCTCCAAGAGGATTCCCCGCGACAAAATAAAAAAAAATGTTCGCAGAGGCTTCACACACATACAATTGACAAAAGCAGTACACCTATACAGCCTATGCTCATAACAGATTGGATCACAATAGGTGGGACCACCTCATACTGGAACATTGGACGTATCCTGCACACTGTGGCGTTATAAAAATAATTATTTCATATTCTATATAGATTTAAGTACTAACACTAGTTTCGAAGTTGCATGTGTACTTTTATTTTTAATCCCGAACTGAAATTTTATAGGATATATGAAAAAAAATCAGACATTCACAGTTCTTAATATTAATTTTAAGAATCTACCCTTAACGTGAAAGATTTTCCCTTTTTTTTATGTCATAGCAGGCAAACGAAAAGGTCACCTGATGTTAAGTGATCACCACCGTCCATAGACACTAACAACACCAGGGGAGTTGAAAGTGCGTTGCCAGCCTGTGTTTAGAGGAACGGGAGGCAGGGTGGAGAGGAGAGGGGAGGGGTAGGTGGGCCTCCAGTGCTCTCAATGACCGAACGAAACGCAACAATGCAAGCAATGTTACTTCACGTCGGTTTTCTGTGAGAGGGTGGTACTACCCCGGGCGAGCCGACCCAATCATGCTGAAACCAGTAGTAGCTTCAGCCTGGCTCTACCACCTTTCAATACATTGAAATACACGTAAAATATATTTTTTTCTAAACTATATAGGTAACTCGGATACATTCTATGCTACAACTGTGTTGTTGGTCGCCATGTACTCAGAATAAAATAATATACAATAGTGTATATTGTGGCGAAAGCGAAAGTGTAACATATATTGGTAACTTGGTACGGCTCACATCCATATTTCGCAAGAAATAAATTATAATTAGTTCTTTATCTGAATTAGTACAATACAATTTTTAAACAAAAAATATGAATCGAGAAACACGCACAGTCTAACATATGAAGCGTCTGTATGCAAATGAAAGCCGACAGTGTTGTCTGCGAATCTTGCTGGGCATGTTAACTAGGCAATTTACATATTTAATTGCTTGTAGTGGGATTTGAACCTATGACCTCAATGTTAATAGCGAAGGTCTCGATCATTATGGTTGAGAATACACTTTTCTAATGATATATTCAAAGAGCTTTGTGTTGAACTTACTATATAAGGATAATAATATATTGAATTGTGTACGAACTTTATTCCAGTACGTATATCTATCATAAATCTTCTTTTATATCAATACATCTTCTATCTATATGTATGTATATATATATATATGTATATTGATTTTGATGAAATTTTGTGTGCGTGTCCCAGTGGATCCGAGAATGGCTTAGACTCACAGTTTTAGACACTGCGATTGTCTTTTAGGATTTTTTTAAATTCTCAAGGCAGAACAATGTCCGCAGGTACCGCTAGTATATATATATAATAAGAATGTAAATCTAACGTGTCTGTACTTTTTACATTTTTGTAAAATAAATTGTTGCAGTTGTCTAGGTATAAGTAATATATATCAATCATTTTTAGAAATCTCTGCTGTCTCTCTGTTTGTATGAACACGCAATACTGCTGAAATATTGTGTTCATGATAATACATCATAAAGCATATCTTCTAGTAACATTTAGTCTTTGTTTCATTAAAATCGGTTAGGTTTATCAAAACTTATTGTACTTTTAATGACGACGCGATTTAGTACGCGAGAAAAGTAAATAAGTAAATGGACTTAGTATATTCAGATGATATTATTATTCGCTGTTTTTTCATCAGGTTGCACGCGGACGAAGTCGCAGGCACAGCTAGCTTATAAATAAAATCTTAATAGTTTTTTGGCATGATTCAATGATAGTACTATAGCTGATGGGTAGCAAAGTTGTATAATAAATTGCTAGAAATACTACTACTCAACGACGGACTGTATCTATGACGAAACATACATTTTTTGTAGTATCAAATACTCACCTATAATAAAATAATGGAATGTAAATTAGGATGCTTCTTTAAAAGTCTCACTTTTTGTATAAGCGCATTTTTTGTCAAAAACAGCAATACTTGTTTTTATGATTTTCTTATTTTAAGATTCATTGTCATTTAATATTAGGTGAGATATAAGGTTAGCGATGATGGTTCAGTGTTTAGCAAGTTTGGACACTGCATCGATCGAGCTAGGCTTGAATCCTTACGAATGAGCCGGATCTTTCGATAAATGAAATATATATATATATTTTTTTAAACTAGTTCGGCAAATTGACTGTACGGTACCTGATGGAAAGTACAGTACAGTCCATAAGTAACGGCGACTGTCGATGTTAAATAACAACAGCAGTCGTCGCTATGATGCCGACTTGCACATGTGCCTCTTCACGCCTCGTTTGAAGGACCCCAGGTCATAAGAGGAAGGGAACACACTGGCTGGGAGGCAATTCCACATCTTCACAGTACGACAAAGATAAGAATTTTCGAATTTCTTCGTTCTTGCAGGGATTGTTGCTACTGTGAATCTGTGGAGACGCGTACCCGCCCGTGTAGTTCTGTATTGGAAAGGAGAAGATGGGATGAGGTTAAACAACTCTTCAGAACACTCGCCATGATACAGACGATAAAACACGCTCAGTGAGGCGATGTCTCTTCGCAACTGAAGCGGTTCAAGGTTGTTGGTAATGTCTGCATCATTCACAATACGGTCAGCCCGTCGCTGAAACCCGTCTAGAGCATCAAGGAGGTATTGGGTATGATAGAACTATAGCATGTATGATGATTTCTATTTTTGTAATTAATTTTAATGATTTAAGATGGCCTTATAATATTTTTATTAACTAAAATGATATACAAATAATTTAAACATCTACTTCTAGTAACGGTACAACACGTCCGTGACGCGACAGGACGCTATGTAGGTGGTAGAGCCACGTTGAAGCTTATTGGCTTCAGCATGAATGGGTCGGCTCGCCCGGGGTAGTACCACCCTCTCAAAGAAAACCGACCTGAAGTAACAGTCCCACTTCCCTGTCCCCCCTCTCCGATCCCTATCTCCCCTCCCTCCAAACACAGACTGGCAACGCACTTACGACTCTCCTGATGTTGCAAGTGTCTATGGACGGTCGTGATCACATCAGGTGACCCGCCTATTCGTTTGCGTCCTATGAAACAAAAATATTAACACCATCCTATTAGAGGGTTCGGCTTATAAAAGGCAAGACGTCGTTAATCGAACGCTCACTTCCTTGGTTTTCCTGACTGACCGATTATACTTTTATTTATTACACATGGGTGTAGAGTTTTTTTCTATGTTCGCTTGATTAGCTACCGTCCTCAAGTTGAAGATCTGACACCAAGCACTTATGGGTGTGTTCCGGCAGCTGTACTTGGGACAGTCCTTCTAAATTTAACGTATTTGCCATCTTGGACATGTGTGTGTCACTTAACATCAGCGCGTATTATCTTTTGTAATATATTTTTTAATTATATCTAAAAATAATGAAATTGAAGTAGCTCCACAATGTATGAAGATAATGAGAAAATTATTTCAAGCCTCCATAAAATACAAAACAACACAGTGAGGAAATTGAGTAAACTTTTCGGTTTGGCAAATTTAGCGGCGCGACGCTGCGACTTTCGAATACGTGGGAATACAGTCGGAGTATGCTAATGATACGTGACGTATATCCAATTCAAATAAATTTTTGCTGGTTTACCTTATATTATAAAATTGTGTTTATACAAGACTTTTAAAGTGACTTTAGGTGTATTTTATGTTGTTTCCTAACAATGACAGAACGTGAACCGTCACGATCGGGTCCGGGACATTGAATCGGGACTACTCAGCTCGACTCGACATCATGCGTACTCGGGTCGCTGATGCACTGAATCGTGTATACTCGGCTCCAGTCGTCATCAAACAGGTTTATTATCTGACAAGGCGTGTGTAGTTAAAATAATAGGTATTGCAATATTAAATACGTTTACTTTTGCTCGTTTTCTACAAAACTGAAATAGAATACATCTTGTTTTTATTTTAAATATAAATCTACATAACATAATTCAAGGCGGTTTTTAACATATTCCAACCCAAATAAAAATGCCACAGTAATTACAGCACCAACTAGAAATAAACACAATTGAGAGTTGATACTAAAACTCATGTTAACAATAGAACCTAAACAACAAATTAAAATGTAAGTCGTTCAGGAACCTTAGATATCTTCTTGACTTTTATAAATCCTAATGAGGATTCTCAGAACAGCGTGCATCGTTCAATTACTTACGTTTTTACATAATAAAAGAATATGATTTCGTTTTGTATATAATCAGTATAGTATTCCTAGTGCGTTATAATTTACTAAAGTTTATATAATTTATGCTACTTTTTTTTATTTCTATCATAAACACACACGTATATTTTTTTTCATATTCTCTATGCTTCATCAAAATCCCATTTGATTTTACGCAATGATTTAGTCGAACCTGGTAACACACTAAACCTGACATGGGTATTGAATTAGGCGTATTAGACGTCGCATTGAACAATTTAGTAACTTCACGTCACAAGCACTCAATATATTTAGACAATGTACAGCTCGATCCCTCGGCGCTTTGACATCACACGTGTAATGTTTATATATCTAGTTACATAATTTTGTTACACTTATTTTTACATACATGTTATATATAGGAGTTTAGACCGACTTGAACAGCGTTATAATAAGATACGGAGTGTGTAAAATAGACATTTTTACTCCGTATATGGTATTCATACAAACAAAAGATCGAGCAAATGTTTGAATGACACATTCTATTTACAATAAATTCAAACGTTTCATTCAGCCAGTCGGCCGAAGAGAATACTCGAGAGCTTCTTTTTTTATATCATAGGAGGCGAACGAACAGGCGGGTCACCTGATGTTAAGTGATCACCACCGTCTATAGACACTTGCACCAGAAGAGTCGCAAGTGTGTTGCTACCCTGCGTTTAAGGGGGAGTGGGGAAGGGGAGAGAGGGAGTGAAAAACTATGTAACAAAAAAAAACTATGTAACAGGTACCAAATGGAAAGATGCTGGGGGCTTATATTGTAATAGATTTTAAAATTGGTGCGAAATTGTGTTTTTTATTCGCCAGCCTAAATGTTCCATTTGCGAACCTACTATATCCGTGTAATGGAACTAATACATTATATTTATTAAGGAAATATTTCTAATCTATTTCACTAATTAATTCCTTAAGAAATCGAAGAATTGAAAACTGTTGTTTTATTGATCACCATTTTCAAGATTGATAATTCTGAACTCTCATAATTAGATCGCTCAATATATGTTCTCTAGTACTAAGTGTTATGAGAGTTTAGAATATCGATAGAATTCTGATCTTTGTAGGTTTTATTAAATGTGTTCATTACAGAGACTCAGCCCAATACTGATAAGTTTACGTTAATCTCAAAAACAAAACAAAAAATTTGAAATATTAGATAGTTTGTAAATAAAGAATATTATAAAATGTTAATTATTACTTTTATATATAGTAAATTACGAAAATTATGTAACATGAAAAACTTTTTTTGGAAATAATTTTAATGAATTAATTATTTTTGAAAATGCACATGTAAAAACATGTTCTATTCTTATAAAGATATTCATTGTACTATTTAATTTTTTAAGACTTTTCAAGTTTAGCTTTAGAAGTAAGTGTTTTTTGTGAGTTAGTATCACTGTACGCTAGTCGAGTCAGGCATCAGTAGTGATCGAACTGCGAAGGAGAGATGTTGTCGCCACGGGCTTCCGACCACGACGACGCGACGGCTACGAAGGTAGTTGCCGATATCGATTGATTAATTATACTGTTAGAAATACCAGAAGTAAATCGAATTTAAAAATAAATCCCACTTCTGATATTATATACCAGAAATGGATTTGTATAAAAAATAATAACACAACTACATATCTCAACATGAAGACTCACATCAACCTTTAAATAACTCAAATAAGACAATAAATCATATAGACCCAGAGAAATACAAATAACAATGTAAATTGGAAAGAACTCACGCAATACAACAACAATTACGCAATACAACCTTCCAGAGAGACGATCGAGCAGGAATGACCCCAATGATTTTTTTTTTTTTCTCGAACTGACTACGCTATTGGCCTTTTAGAGGCCTCTACAGCTTCACCGGACTACTAAGGCGAGCGCTTAAGGCACTCAGCCGATTTTGTTTGGGCAACTAGCTCAAGGGTGCACGGCACACCTCGGCTTGGCTGTTGTCTGTATCATGCAATTCGCGATCTATCTTTAGCTAACCTAAGTTAAGCTAAACTATTCATACAGATATGAGTTATCGAAACATTCATGTGTACCAGGCATGCGTGTTTCGATAACTCTTATGTGTATTTTGTGTCGGAAAATTTCTGAACTATTTCAGTTCGATAAGGGAAAAAAAACAAAACCCTTCCACTTTTTATGTGTAAGCGTGTGAGCGTGCACGTGTGTGGAGGTGATATGTGTAGTGTTGTAGCAGTGATGTAAATTTTTGTGTCACTGTATCGCGCGAGCAGCGTACTCAAGGGTTCCACGCCGAGGGATCGGACCTAGGCTTGAGCCGCTGCCGAGGGGGGCCTAATCAAGTGTGCGGGAGCGAAGTTTACCCCCAGACCACGGCGGCGTGATCTGTGGTTACGCGGGCGTGGGCGTGAACACGCTCTGTTTGAAGAGACAGGCTGGTACTGATCGTTGGCTGCCGTTATTTTGTCGGGAGGATCGGTGAGAATATGTCGCGGACGTCTTTTATATCGCGCAGCGTTCGGTACGGTTGCGTAATCCGTGGCGGATACCACTAACGGACTGGGATGATTCGCGGCTTTTTCGAAGTAGCTAGTAGTGAGTGATTTTACGTACGCCCAGATAGAGGGCATCACCAGGTCCCTGTGGAGATCCTCGTTCCGTACGTAGGACGGAGCCCCGGTGGCTTTACGTAAGAACCGGTTCTGAATACGTTAACCCCAATGATTCGACCGACTCGCCTTTTATAGCATTCAGTCAAGTTACGACCGGCCGATATCTTTCGACCAATGGCGTGTCAGGTCATTAGTAACACCCGCGACTAGTCAATAGTAAGTCAATAGTAGTACAGAGAGTGCTAACAATATAAATTCAAAACAGACAAGCAATTTGGGATAAAACTTGCACTGATTATTTGGATCGTATTAATATATCAAAACAGGAGTATGGGATGAGGTATACGAGAATGTCATTGAAAATTGGAACAACCTTGACCTTGGACAAGAAACTCAATTTTTTTTTATACATACGTAAATCATTATCTTTTATAATAAAGAAACCCCTCATAGGTGTTGTTATTTGATTTACCCAATATTGCTTTCGTTTATTTCCTTTGGTGATAAATAAATACTGACTCGGACATTGGTTTTGTAATCCGTGACCGTGTATCTTCCACGACGATCGTAATACGAATGACAAAACTGGCGGAAACTGTACCGCAGTGCGCGGACCTAATCTTGCGGATTTATTTCCGGTCCGGAATAAAAACCGCACCTCAACTAGTGCGGCGCTCGCCCTAAAGCTACAATCTTTCAAAATTTTGTTCAAAATTATGTCCTAGTGGTTACCCGCTTCGGCCATGACCAATATTTCCTTTATAAGAAGAACATGTAAGACAATAGAATGGCAACTGAACAAGTAAACATCTCTCTGTGTTATTTAAATGGGAAAATTCAAGGTCGATAATAGACCCCTTAAAATTATAATTTTGAGCTCGACTTCTGTACGAATTTTTGATAAACATAGCGACTTATTTTAACACACTCTGTAATATTGACTTACCGTAAGGACGACCTTAATAGAACAATATATGTATAAATGATGTTAACAGACCGACCAGTATTAATAGAGCTACGATAGTTCAACTCCGTCATAGCACATCCCAGGTGGTCCGCTCGAGTTCTCAGAATCTAATTCGTATCACATGATTGCGTGCCTATGGGAGTATTCCATTAACGGACTCTATTTAGTTTGAATCGATTCTCCCGTCTCCATCAGAGTTTCATGAAACTCGAGGCCCATATCTCAATAATCCTTGATTGAAACACGCGTGTGTTTACAAAGTATACGATATTGAAAGTATATATTAATAGAATATATAACTTTCTTTTTGCATTTATGTTTCGATTAAAAGTTGAGAAAAAAAGTCTTCGGAACGAGTAATATATGATGATAATAAAGTATTTGTATGCTCAAATCACGTTAAAACTACTCAACGTATCGGTATTTGACTATCATTATCATTACATAGTATAAAACAAAGTACCCTACCGCGTCTGTCTGTCTGTGTGTTCGCGATAAATTAGAAATCTAAGAGTAGATTAATTTAAAACTGACCTGGGAAGCCATTTTGTTTTAATGTTATTATGTTAGTAATAATAACGAAGTTAATAATAAAGAAATAATGTTGTTTTTGGATGAAAAGCTCTCGTAGTTTGAAACTTAGTAATTATATATGAAAATGCAACACAGAAGTCCATGTAAGCTAAACGTGATTTTTTTTCTGTTTCCTGAATCCACCGATTTATATTTACACTGACATATTACGACTTTGCTCGTAGCTGTACAAATATGGCAACTAAATATAGGGCGAAATAATTTGTAATAACCTCCTGGGCATGCTCACAAACTACGAGATATCTCGTTAGATTTTATTTGTCCGAGGTGTACCTGAAAATGTTAAATATGAAACTATTAATAGAAAGAGCGAAATTATTAGTAACTAAAATAACAAAAAGTATTAAAAACGCGTCCTTGGTTGATCGTTGAACCTGACGGCGGTTAACACTTTTTATATGTAACCGTAAAAGGCGGCAGTGCAAATAACTTCCACTATAATATTTAACGATGGAGGTCCACAATGTAATGCCTTCTTCAATCAAACTACAAATGAAACTTCGAATAGGAAGTGAAGCACCCTATATCTCATATATAAACATATACACTATCTATGTATATATATTATAACTGTACTATTCGCTACACAAAATCCACTGTCATAACAACTTATAACTAATATATTTTAAACCTCTATAAACACGGTGAAAGCTTTGGGCGGCGGCTCTAACAGTGCAAAGGTCGAACCCTTCTGCGTTATCCTTCGCCGCCAGAACCCATTATGACCGCAATCCGGATAACGACACTCGAGTTAAGAGGCCTTCTTGCACTACAACAGTGTCATATACAACAAAACTACATTTACCCAAATTTTTCTCCAAAGCATTTCTTACTTAACAAGTGGTTTATTCAGTTCGAAATCTATAGCTATAAAAATAAAGATATAAAAACATATTATAGCTTATTTACACAGGAACGTCATAAGTCTATGTAGCATAGCGTTATAACACTTAGGAACGTAGCAATCGCCTTACAAGGCTTAAAAGAGAAAGTACGCTAAGGGACAACGAAATAATAGTTCGAGCGGATGGTATGTTGCGGCGTGGGGTAGGAGTTGACAGGCATAACCGAGTAAAGCCGAAATGTGAATGCCTATGACAGCAAATATAATACGCAACTCGATGTATCTTCACGCAACAGTTTTGCATTAAACAGAATTTAAGCTTATTCAGTTGTGTTAACACTTATTCAACGTTTTATAAATTTAGCTTTTGTGCAGTCGCGGGAATCATCTCATGCCGTAGTCGTCATAGTGCGGCCCGCGGGTCGCATTTGGCCCGAGGCCGATATGTTTGCCGCGAACATGGGAAACAATTTTAGAAGATTTACCAACTGATATTACATGCATAGTTAACAGAATAAAAGTACGTGGGACGCAAATGTGAAGTAAAATGAGTGAACGACAACATGTTTGTGTACGTACAAATTGAAAATATTAATAAACCATAATTTTTTATTATACATTATATATTCACGCCCACTTCCATAATGCTTTCTGAGTAGCAAATATAATACGTAATACCCAATTGGGTAGCTGACATCTTTAACCAATTATTCGTGGACATAATTTATCTAAGATACGCATTATTTTAACCCAGAATTTTATATATGTAATTTATTACATACTAGCTGACCCATGCAACTTCTTCTGTATTGAATTGTAACTCCATTGTATTGAAGAAAAATATAAATATGACATAGATATGAGCATCGCGTCGACGTTTCAACTGTCACTTGCCTGTAACTATTCGTCTAAGAGCTAGCAACGGTTTCGAGAGTGAAGTTTAATAAGCCAGTTTTTTATATATCTTTATATTCCTCCGAACAACGTGTGGGCTACTTGGCTGTCGGTAAACGTAGCGTTTATTTGTGCATGTCGCACCTTTATAGACAAAAATATTGATTTTTAAATAATTTTAGGATGTATTTTTTCATTAACTTTGAAACGCTATTAATATATGGCATTATTATTGCCAGACATTTTTATTATTGACAATAATGTGCCTGGTGCTATTTTTTGTAAATAAAAATAAAAGTAATTTCAAACCATCTTCGGATAGCCGTAATTTTATTATTATTTTATTTAGACATAAATAAGTACAAATTTAATCCTCCAGACATTAGTTGAGTTATTTACTCAATAGTCAGACCGATTTATTGCTATAAAAATAATATGTATACAGAATAACTTAGCAGCTTAGTGCAGCTCTGGCTGCACGAAAAAGATAGCGATAATTGTGGCAGCGTATGTTATCGACGCACCTATTTAAGATGGCTTCAGTCCCAAGTCATATGTTTACGTTACGTTACGTTAGATGTAACCTTGCAATATTAGTTATCACTGTGTCAAACTTCGTCAAAATTGGTTCAGTACTTTCAGAGTGATACGTATTCACAGGGACTGACAGACAAAAATTGTAAAAGGATTATTTTTGGCTTCTATATCGATAACAAAGTCTACCCCGATTATAATTTTCAAAAAATATTTAATCTACAGATTTGGCTTTGTTACAGTTTTATTATAGTATAGAAGATATATGTCATATAATTTTTTGCCTCCATCTACATCACCGTTATGTTCGAAATAATATAACTAATGAGACAATTACTATAAAATAGTTACCTAATTCAGAAACCTTCAAGGCTATTGCTGTATGTACAAGAACTTATCAAGGATTTATAACAATGGGTACAACGCATTAGGGATGCATACGGGACAAACAAAAAAGTATTTATTTATATTTATAGACTGACATTACATATTGATGACAAAATTTATGAAATGTACTATTCTACTACTATGAATGGTACAACTTACTTTTGATTAATACTTTAAACCATACTGACTCGTACACAAAGATAATATGTACGTACGTTGTTACAAAAATCTATAGATATTTATTATTTGATACAAAAATATTATTTCCGAAGATTAGGGTACGATTACGTACATAATCTAATTCCACTCTCGTAAATAAACACATAAATATTTTTAATTCGTCAAAAGCCGGAACTCGAGTTTAGAGACGAACCAATGAATCGGAAAGAAAAAGAAGACGAAGGGACATCGACATATTTTAATAGCTAAATCTCCACTGTTTCCTTCCGTATCTGTTATTCAAATGAAGATCTGTCGAGTAATCAATTTGGATAAGTCGTTTCCTTTATAAGAAAAATGTAAGATAAAAACAATATCTACTGTAAAAAAAACATCAAAAAGCTTCTTTTTTTTTAACTGACTACGTTATTGACCGAACAAGGTCTTAAAAGTTTCACCGGACTACAAAGGCGAGCGCTTAAGACACACCTCGGCTTGGGCTGTTGCCTGCTACATGCAATTCGCGACCTATCTTTTTATTTTTTTTTAACGTGTGGAAATCCCTTATGGATACGCCACCCTCCCGGGGGAGAGGGTGGGTTATGTCCGACTAGCACGGATTAAAACCCCACGGTGTACCGACAGACCGTTATTGTGGGGGCGGCAAGGGATCGAACAAGCTAATCAACCTTTTAGAGCCGCCCCCACGGTCCGCCCGGCGGAAGGTGACCGCCGGGCTCCTATCTACACTAGGTACACACCAGCTGCCTCCTCTCGTCCGCCGAACCTGTGCAATGAGGAGATGAGCCCCCTGGCCCATCCCCTCAGGTCCGGCTACGGTGGCAGGAGGAGTTGGGCAAAGCGCCGCCTCCTCCTGCCTGTCCTTCGTTGACGGAGACGGCCACTTTGAGGGTCTACATCTCGGGCCCTCTCCGCCGCCTCCTTCTGCGAGATGACCTCCTCGCAGAAGGAGGCCATCGCTCGCCACGCCTGTTCGCTGCCGAGCATGGCCGAAACCACGCTCGACAGCGATATTCCGCTCCTACCACCGCCGCCAGAATGCGGCGCTGCTCTCTCCAGGTCTGTCTGAGTGTGCTGCGCGGTATCTTCGTCAGCGCCGCACTCGTGGCAGGCGGTGGTCGGCTCCAGTCGGAACGTCAGGGAGCCCCACTTCCTCGACATCCACTCCCGCAGGACCGGGCGGACGGCGTCCACGGCAAAACGCCCGAACCGCTCGTCCACCAGGTCCTGCTGCCATCTTTCGACGGCGTCTCCCCTGAGACGCCGTCTCTCCCCCTCTACCTCCCTGAGAGCCGGAGGCTCCCCACTTCGTTTCCTCGCTGCCGTGAATTCGTACACAGCGGCGAGAACTCCTGCCTCCAACGAGCGAGCGAGCCAGCGAGTGTGAAGGCCACCGCCGAGAACACCGTGCGGTACGCCCGGATCGCCCTCAGTGCCACCGTGCGCTGCGCATTACGGAGCGCACGCACGTTGGCGGCACCGAGGGCGTCGGCCCACACCGGTGCCCCGTAGACGGCCATCGCCGGCACGACTCCTATGTAAAGTCGGCGGCACCCGGCACCCGGCCCCCTTATATTGGGGAGCAACCGGCCGAGCGCCGCCACCGCCCCAGCTTCGCGGTCCGAGCCCCGCAAAATGGGGCTCGAAGCGCCAGCGCCCGTCCAGGGTGAGGCCCAGATATTTCATCTGGGTCCCACCCTGATCCGGGCGCCCTCCACCACTATGTGGGCCCCATGAAAAAGTAGAGCCTCGGTCTTCTCGAGGGCCACCCTGAGGCCCAACCTCCTAATGCGCCTGACCACGAGGGTTGTGGCCATCGTGGCCAGGCGCTCCACCTCCCTCCATTCCCCCCCCCCTCCCCCCCGGGCTAGGGTGTCGTCCGCGTAACAGATGAGACGTGCTCCGTATGGCCGACCCCTGTGGAACCCCCCGCCTTGTGGCCCGCCAGACCATACGCCCGTCGCCGTCTACATAGGCGACCTCCCTATGCTATCTGAGCTAACCTAAGCTAAGCTAATTATTCATACATATATGAGTTATTGAAGCATATATGTGTATCAAGCATACATACCACAACAACTCTTATATATATTTCGTATCGGATAATTTTCTAAACTATCTCAGTTTGATAAGGGAAAAACATCAGAAAGGCTTTGACCATAGTTAGTCAGATATCTACATGATCTTATATTGCCATAAACCTACCAATATCTCGATCACCATGACCTACTGCTGGATTTTGAAGAGCTGCCTGTTCTATCATCAAAACCTAAAGTAGGACTTCTTTGAAAATGTTCCCCTTTCCCATTAAAATATAATCTTTGGTTTATAAGTGACAGAATTTTGAGGTAACAAACATTAAAAATAAATACAACCGAATTTACTCCAGAACTAAACCGAACTACGAACTTCTAATTCACTTCTAATACATTCTGATGAGTAAGAAAGAGTCTGCTTCAAATAAAAATACCTGGAGAATACCACTCACAATCACACTAAATCGAGAATATCAACATCAAGAATCTAATTAGTCCGAGCTTTTTCTAGTAGTCTTCGGTCACAAACACATGCATTTATTTTGAAGAATAAATAGGTATCTATCAATTATAAAACTAAAAGTAATTATTCTGCGATCAACATAATTAATTCAAAATTTATTGATTACTACATTACATTTGGCAAACGTCGTCACACGTTTGTTAAAATAGTAGCGCAAAATGTTTATTCTAAATTCCTAAACTCGGCAAATTTACGCCAAGTTCTCGCAAATGACAAAGTAACTCCCACGGGAGTCCGACCGTATCCTTCGGTAGAAAACTTTGATTTTATTTTTAAATCTGACGACTGGAGGTTGACACGGAAAATATTGCAAATTCAATTTCTAAGAATCAGAAGGAAGGTTTTGTACGAAGACATAAAAGTGTGATTTATTACAAAATATGACAATACTGTAATGTTGTTACTACTAACAAAATAGTTGAGATCTGCTGTTGTGCGCGCGCTACGTAAAAACTACTGGATACATTTCAATCAATTTTGGAAGTATAAACTCCTTTAGGCGCGTTGAGTGATATTATTTCGGCAGAACCTTCGATCATAATAAGTATTAATAACTTTAATAATATAGAAATCTTCCTAATAAGATCTTATAGATTATAAACGTATTACGTAAAGAGTTCTATAATACAATTTCTTGCGGAACAGAGAAGCGTTTACTTTTTGTATAGTCACAAAATCTTAATTATAATGGCAATGTATATTAAATGTAATGTAAATGTAAATCTTTATAATAATATTTTAAGTTATTGTTTCATTCGTTCCTTATACAGTGTAAGTGAGCACTGAAGTAGTTATATTGTGGGTTAAGGTTCCAAAATAAATATATTGCTGATGACAAATTTCATTTGGCACGCTGTTAGTACTTATATATCTCATGTACACGTTACATGTTACTGTAAGGGGCGTGCGTGTCGTACTTACATTTGATTTTAAAGATCATTTCTATAATTGTACATAGTCTCACAATTTTATTTATTTATTTACACATTATGCGTTAAATACGCAATGGCGGACTTAATGCCTAAGGCATTCTCTGCCAGTCAACCATTAGGTGATGCAGAGATCAATGTTGGTAGGTGTAAAAGGTGAGGTTTTTATGAAATTATGTTTAACCTATTTAATATCACAATATATAAATAAAATATCAACACCAATATACTACATATATAATACATATATACTACACATATACAATACATACACATAACAACATCTTATAATTTATACATACATAATAACACACTTATACATAATAACAATTTTATAATTATTTAATACGAATAAAAAAAACGCGTGCGGAGCTGCGGGTACAGCTAGTATAATATAAAATTTAATAAAGATAACAAACTATATACACAGATAGTAACTATATTATTAGATACCGAGGAAATAAACCAATGTAACTAGAGTAAACATTCTCTCTCATGAAGCTCGAAGTACCTCCACAAAACTCCATTAAAAGCTGAAAAAACTTTGCTGAATAGATCGTTTGCGCAATCACTAATAAACTTTGATTTTCACCATTTCAGAACTTGTATATATCGCTTACGTGATTCTATACCGCACATGTTACAGGAAACTTTATTAGGAAGTCAATATATATTCCTTTTGATAATTTACGAATTATGTAGTAATAATTAATAGTTCACAGAGAAAAATCTATTGTATATGTCGACATAATATTTACGGTCAAAAATATTAATTTCCATTTCTTCTGCAAAGCGACTTCACCGATTTTGATGATTTCTATTGTAGATATGAGCTTACCTGAATGGATTAAGTGGATCCGGTAGATAGCGTTGTTGGTGATATGTAAATATTTGATTTTAATTTACCACATACTTTATTACTATCTTCTGCTCGTGACTTTGGGCTAACTAACACGCAGCGGAAGCTCTCAAGAGGAAAAAAACACGATTTTGCAACATTATTCATTGGTGCTCCGCTCCTGTTGATCTTAGCGTGAATATATATAGCCTTCCTCGATAAATGAGCTATATAGTATAAACAAACAAACCCTCCAGCTTTATAATATTAACATAGATTTCAATATTAACCATTAGTTATCATGTCGCATCTAGACGGATCACGATCGTTGTCCAACTATGCCGGATGGTTACGTAAGTCGTTTCTAGGTAACGATAATTCCTCTCATCTCGCGAACAAAACCACTTCGTACAAATAAGATAAAGGATTTTCCGACAGGATCTCGTTTAAACCAACTCTAGAATGTTTCCTGTTTCTTTCATAAATTATTTTGTTGTTATAACGTTGTAATACGACAATTTACAACTCGGTCTTCGAGTAAAAATCTTGCTTATATTTCTTTTGTGGAACTCTCTGTATTTAAAACTGCCAACACGTTGTGGGCTGGCATTGTGGTTATACCCGCACGGAAAACCTCAGGAAGAGGCTGAGGGACTAACAATAGAAATCTTAGAATCTGGTATTCTTATCTATACATATAATAGAATGGAAATCTACCGTGTCTGTATCAGTATTTATTAGATTTTTCTGAGATTGTTTTTTTTTTTTTTTATATCATAGGAGGCAAACGAACAGGTGGGTCACCTGATGTAAGTGACCACCACCGTCCACAGACACTTGCAACACCAGGGGAGACGCAAGTGCGTTGCCAGCCTGTGTAGGGGGGGGGGGGGAGGAAGGGAAGAAGAAAGTGGAAGGGGAGGTGGGTCTCCGACGCTCTCACTGACCGAACGAAACGCAACAATGCAAGCACTGCCACTTCACGTCGGTTCTCTGTGAGAGGGTGGTACTACCCCGGGCGAGCCGACCCATTCATGCTGAAACCAGTAATAGTTTCAGCGTGGCTCTACCACCTACCAAATGGTAGTTTGGTAGTTATGTTGCACATAACTACCAAATGGTAGTTTGGTAGTTATGTTGCACATAACTAGGAATAAGTAATAAAATATATTTCAATAATTTAAAAAAAATGTCTGTCTGACTGTCTGTTTGTATGTAAAACCTCATGTAGAAAATCATGAAGCAAAATCCCGAACAACACTTAGATTTGGTTTCATTAAAATCAGTTCACTCTATCAAAAATTATTGTAATTTTAATGACGACGCGACTTAAGTATGAGATGAAAGTAGATAAGTAAATGGGCTTAATACATTCAGATGATTTTATTACTGACTATTTTTTTTACATTAGGTTCCACGCGCACGGCGTCGCGGGCACAGCTTGTGTATAAATAAAAATCAATTGCTGAACGTATGTAAGCGTATCACTTCAAAACGACTACACCTATTTCGTTCATTTTTTTCCATTGAGTTTGCAATTCTCGTAACAAGGTATATATGAAAAAGATGTTTGAAAAATCATACGATAAAGTTGAGATATTTTGAATTAAAAGATCTTCATATAGAAAGTTAGTGAGTCATTGAGACAGAAGATAGTAAAGAAATCTTAAAAAATAATCACACAATTAACAGATTGGCGTTCAATTGTACAGCTGTCATTTCATTTCATTACATAGTGTAAAGAAGGTTATTGATGTCATTATCGTCGTTAGCACATCCAAACAAAGCCAGGGCCTACAGCTAATAATAATTAAAATAAAATGTTTAAAAGGCTTCAAAATAATAGGTCAGGATATAATAAGTGTTGAGAAGAAGTATAATAAGTGTGTTGTTTTAGCGGGGTGGTAGGGTGTCTGTACCCGACTGGATCGCGACCACCGTACACCAGGTGGAACATCCGCTATAGTGGCACGTTTGGGCGTGTTGCGTTCCGGGATCAGCCGGTGTATATCCAGCAACGGAGGGGGGGGGGGCAGTTTCAGGCCGGCATGACAGCGGCGACCAGCGATGGATAGTATGTCTTTCGTTGGTCGCCATTGTTTCTGGATTGTACTGTGCTTACCATCAGGCACAGTACAGTCACTTTGCCGAGCTACAATAAAAAAAAAAAAAAAAGAAAATGATATTCCTTCTTAGTTCTTTTTACATAGAATAACCCCAGTACGTAAATAATTCTTTCAAGACCGTGAAACATCTGATTCATACAAACCACTACATACAGCACAGGCTGGTCAGTGAACTCAAGAATCTAGGGTAAGTGATTTTAAAGCGTTGAAAGCGCTTGAAGATATTTCGATTTAAAACGGTACCGTGATAGATATCAGCTTTAATATTGAAATCGTTGAATTCATATGTTAGAGTAGTGTCAGCTGAGAACTTGTACTTAGTTTAAACTGAGAGTAACTAGTCATCGAAGTCATTTAATATCAGATGGAGTTATGGTTAAAACAACGAAATAAAAAATATGTGTCGTGACCACGCGATAGAAGTGATTAACGATAACTGCAGCTAAGTATGCACGATTTAGTGCGTCACCGACAAGAACGTGGCGGTTCTTTTTTGTTCAAGGTTCAATGCGTCTAAAGAAGTTTTTACTTCAACATTCACCGAAAATGTTGAAAACTATAACAGGAACTTAATCTCAATACACCTTTATTCTTACTAATATTATTAATACAAAAGTTTGTTTGTTTGTATGTCACGGTTTCACACCTTAACTACTCAACCGATCATGATGAAATTTTTCTTATACGTTGTGAGAGACATAGAAAAGGACATACGGTACCTATCATAAAAAAAAATAGATCAATCTACATAAATTCGAGCGAAGCCACGAGCAAAATCTAGCCAATTATAAAAATACAAACGCAGACAAAGTAACAGTTAAAATAATTCTATTTCTTACTTTTGAACCTGGGGGTCGATCATAATAAAATTTAGTTTAGGATATGGAGACGGACATAAGCGGTGTTATTACAAAAAAGTTAAATACGTATTGAATACTTGGTTTAAAAAGTTTTCGAATTAAATGCACCGCAGTCGCTGAATGTTCGCCATCTTGCACTTTTGTCTCGCTTTGGTTACGTTAGGTTAGACTTGCGAAAAAGGATAACGCGAACTTGTCTCAGGCGGGCGCGGTGCATTTAATTCGAAACCTTTTTAAACCAAGTATTTAACTTTTTTATAATAGCACCGAAGAAGTTTTACATCATAAATATGTTTTACCACACTTTCTTTGTTTATTATTGCAGAAAAATACTATCTAAGTAATTAATACGAAAAACAAGCAATCAAGAGTCACGAAAATAAGTTAGTTTTAAGTAAAAATATATATCATCACATTTTTTTCCTTACCTCAACAGCGACAATGCGTAATTGACAGATATATCATTCATATCTTTGTTATGAAAATGTTAATTGAATATATAATATAGCAGTAATATTTGATAGCATTTTTATTACTATCATAAACAAATATATCTTATATGTTTATAAATCGTAATATATAATCCAATGTTATATATTCTTTTACTGGTATGAAGTTTATTTATAGCCAAATAATACGGGCTCGTTTCCTCATTATTAAATTTAATATTGCATTTAACGAAGTCGCGGTATACTAGCTTAGTATAAAATATTAAAAAGTATTTTATTATGAAAAAAGTCAGTTGCCGAAACCCGGGATCGAACCAGGGACCTTTAGATCTTCAGTCTAACGCTCTCCCAACTGAGCTATTTCGGCTGTGGAGTGCTCCGTCATATTTTTCTATCAGTTTCGGATACTGTATACAAGATAAAACCATAAAACAATAAGTTTTATGAATATACTGGTAACCACTCGCGACTTCGTCCAAGTTAAATTACAATGTGAAAATAAATAACAATGAAATTTAGTAAATAAATAGTACAAAAACGGTTTTTTTACTATTATTGTTAGTAGGTAATCTTCTAGATTATTACTGCCATAGTCGAGTAGGTAGTAATTCTACAAGTTTCTTATAGTATCAATATTACAAAGTATACAGTCAAGAATAATGAAAAATAAAATCCAATAGACAGGCCGAGATCCGTCCAAAAAAATAACAACAAGGTTCGCCAACGCCAAAGGTTGCCAAAGGTTTCAATAGACCGGTATTGGAGGTTATCAATAGCAAGTATACGGACGAACATTAATAGAAATAGAAAATTTTATAATCAACATTACCTATGCTTTATAATCAAGCACTTCTAGCGTTTGAAGCGATGGCTCAGTACTTAGCGTGGTCGGACACCGCACTGGTCGACGTGGATACCTACCACTCTCAGGTTAAAAATCCTTTGCCAAGCATCTCTAGGTGTCTTCCTACAGCTACACTTGAGAGCTAGTCTATCTAGGTTTAACGTGTTTGCCATATTGGACCGCATCGTCATTTAACATTAGGTGAGATCATGGTCAAATGCAAAAAAGTGAAAAGGAAAAGATCAACACGGAAAAACTCCACGTGATAATAAATACACTTTATGGATCTTTTACAAATAACCACAAAATGATTAGTATAGATATTTTTAATAATTATATAGAAAAATCCAACGTCATGATGTTTGTCCACGATGAACTCCAAAATGACTCAACCCATGAAAGTTGGCATTTATGTATAATTTGGTCCAACTTGAGAGATAGATTTATATTTCGATTGCAAATTCAATGACTGTCAATGTTGATTATTGTTATTAATTGTAAGTTTCATCGCTCTCGAACAGATGGCGCTTTAAATTAGTTTGTTGACAGAAAACTCTAAGACCGACTGTTATAGGCATCTCATAGATGGCGCCAGGGTTTAATTTAGCAAATACTTTTTTATAATTTTAATTCAACATGTACATAATAACTGAACCACAGGAACGTATGGCCGGGTCAGCTAGTATATCATACTTCCCCACAAACGTAAATTTGGTACTTAAAGTAACTTAAAAGAAGAATAAAATCGCTAATATTTATAATATGAAACCAATCATAACATCAATTGTTATGATACTTTTATACAAAAATAGATATTTTATTCGTCGTGTTCAATTTGCCGTAAAACTCGGCCTACACGAAACCTGAACCGTCGATTACACAAAGACCTATCACGCAATGTCTTTCTTTATAATTACTCATGTAATATGATATTTCAGTTAATAACTTAGTAGATAATTAAATGTTGAATGTTAGTGAATTATGTATCATATTTTAGTGCCTTCGTAATCGCATAGACAATCGGAAGATTGACCCAAGGTCATTTGTCGGAGCTTTAAGATATACTAATGGATTAAATCCTTGCAAATTAATTATGTAATTACTAACTCGTACATAATGATTAGGTAAGATACATTGCACCTTTATTAAAAAAAATGTGTGTGTGTACTTATGTACACGCGTTAGAAGTTATACTTCATTGGCGTAACAAGATAAAATTTTTTCAAAAATTTTATCTTTCGCCTTATTCTACGTTTGTAGAAAAAACGACACTAACAATAGAAAAAAGGTATTTAATACATTGAAAGTTTTAGTTCAAAGAAATACAAACAACAAATACAAAGAAACAAAATGTTGACTTATAGCTAACTTCAGGGTGTCGGTTTTTCGTGACGATGTGCGCACGCATCGTTAAAATTTACTCTCATCATTTTTCCCTAACGCGCCATAAGAAGTATAACTTCAAAAAATCAAATTTGAACTCTAACAACGTAAACTTTGAGTTAAATCTTTCTTAAATTATCGGAGCGATGTGATGTTAAATATGGTGTGTATTTTTACTTAATAAGTTGTGGTCGCGGCTTTTTACGCTTGGATTTTTTTATTTTATTTACAAGTCTTTTATTTGTAACATTTCAAGTACTATAATTAAAGATATGAAAAAAATCGCTTTATTAACGCGCATCGTCTGAAAAACAAATAATATAGCACAATATATTGCATTTTCTGCAGACTGAATTAAACTGAGCACACTTCTAAAATTTTAAATTAAAGTATCTTTGTTTTCAATTCAGTAATCTTGATTGTATAAAGTCCATATGTTGTATCAAGCCACTACACTCAACTTATGAAAAATCGATGAAAATTCGTATAATACTTTTTGAGATTGACGTGTTGAAACAGATAGACACACGTGCAGAAAGGGTTCTTAAAAATAAACTGCTTATATTCTGTGACACTCCCTACATAATTCGCAAATACATCATGAGTTTTTAGGTATATTCCTTGTCAATCTTTTTGGCCGAGCTCTGAGTGTACCCGTAATTTCGGACACGCATATAATATCGCCAAAATTCTAATACAAAACAAAATTAAAATATTATTATAGGAACCTAAAATTGATATTTATTTATCCTTAAGATATCTCGATGTTACACAACAATACAATACGTATTTACACCTAAATTTGTGTTCTGTGTTATATTCAGAGCAGTCAAAAAGTTTGGCGCGGACTGTAAGCATTTTCAATTTACAGACATGACGATTCTACAATTTTATTATACTATATAACAAGAAAATGTCTAATATTATTTAATACTAGCCTCTGCCCGCGACTTCGTCCGCGTGGAATAGATACTTCGGGCTAACGCTAACACGCAACGGAAATTCTCAAGAGGAAAAAAACCTCGATTTTGAAACATTCTTCATTGGTGCTCCGCTCTTATTAGTCTTAGCGTGATGATATATAGCCTATAACCTTCCTCGATCAATGGGCTATATAACACTGAAATAATTTTTCAAATCGGACCAGTACTTTCTGAGATTATCTCCTACAACTTCAAAAACTGACAAACTTTACTTCATAATATTAGTATAGATTAGTAATAGGTCTTTACCTATGAAATTGCCGTTCGTTCGAAAAAAACTTTGAGAAATTATTGACCTAAACCTTGCTCATGACTTACTTTATTTACCGGTGAACCTAATGAAAATCCGTTCGGTAATTTTTGAATTTTATCGCGAACAGACAGACAGACTTACGTGGCAGATAACTTTGTTTTATAATAATAGGTTTTAATAATAGGTTACCTATGAAATTGCCGTTCTGCAGTACTGGCCATTTCAAATTAAAATAATTTTTGTTTGGCTAAGAATTCTAATTTCAAATTAATTTTATTTTAAAAACATGGAATTCTTTTTCCAAAAGTAGTCATTTGTTTATTGATTAGTGTTACATTTTCATCGCATTTCAATCGTTTTTGTCATCATGGATAGGTTAAAAATTCGAGTAATTATGGAATATGAGTACCGTCGTGGCAGCAACGCGGCACAAGCGGCACGCAACATCAACGACGTTTACGGAGCTAACACTACAAACCTACGCACCACCTGTTATTGGTTTGCTCGCTTCCGTTCTGGGAATTTCGACCTGAAAAATGAACCTCGCGGTCGTCCGAAGACTTTGGTCGACAATGACGAATTAAAGACGATTGTGGAAGCTGATGATACACAATCTACGGCTGAATTAGCAGCAGCTTTCGACGTTAGCGTCAAAACAATATTGGTCCATTTGCGTCAAATTGGCAAGGTAAAAAAGCTTGACAAATGGGTGCCCCACGAACTCAATGATCGCCAGCGCGAAGTACGCGTTGAGACTTGCCTTGCACTGCTCAACATATACACAAATGAAGGAATTTTGAACCGCATTGTTACCTGCGATGAAAAATGGATTCTGTTCGATAACCGCAAGCGCTCAGCAAGTTGGTTGGATTCTGGTTCAGCATCTAAACAATGCCCTAAACGAAAACTTACCCCTAGAAAAGTGATGGTCACTGTTTGGTGGTCTAGCGCCGGGGTGATTCATCACAGCTTCTTACCAAACGGGGTGAGCATTACTGCAGATGTGTACTGTGAAGAACTGAACACAATGATGGAGAAGCTGGCACATCTCCAACCAGCATTGGTCAATCACTCGCCTCCGCTGCTCCTGCATGACAACGCGCGACCTCATACTGCACAGCAGACGGTCTCCAAGTTGCAAGAACTGGGGTTGGAAGTTCTCCGTCATCCGTCCTACTCACCAGACCTTGCGCCTACAGACTACTACTTTTTCCAGAATTTGGATAACTCCTTGGTGGGAAAAAAATCAATACCCGAGAGGCAGTACAAAATGCCTTTGAAGAATTTGTTGCCTCCCGTCCAGTTGATTTCTTTAAGAAGGGCATCAATAAACTGCCACTGTGTTGGCAAAGATGCATTGATTGCATGGGTGATTACTTCGATTAATACAAATAAAAAATACATGAAAAAAATTCGTTCAAATTTTTTCATACAAAACGGCAATTTCATAGGTAAAGACCTAATATATTAATGTCAGTGGACAAGCTTATCTTTACCATCCATTTTAAAATGCTTGCGTAAAACAAAACGCATGACCGAATGCGGCACTAGCGACACTTGTCCAACAAAAAGTCTGCCGCGCTTCAAACTACTGTTAGTATCGCTGCGTGAGTACACTTTTAAATTATTGAAAAAGTGCACGTAAACTGTGTGATTAAAGACAAGAAAGCAAATCAAGACTGGCGACGATTCAGTAGATCCAAGTATTCTATTATCCCTTACCCTTGTTAAGCTTAAACGCTCAATAATATAAGGAATGATTTAATTCCCTACAATCGGTTAATTATTCTTCATTCTGCTATACGAGTAAATGTGATCAGAATTCTGTTATGTCTAAAATACCTCAGTCCAACATAACCTCCGCCATAACTTTTGAATTGCATTGTAGTTCTAAGTTTCATATTGACATTTGTTTGGTAATTCGCCAAGAAAATTTTTACGCATCCTAGCATTTCAGTACTCTGTCCTGATAACCGATTTTATTTTTAAACATAATCCGTGTTCAAAAAGTTAAATACGCATTGAACTCTTACTTAAAAAAGTTTGATTAAAAAGAGTATCTTACCCTTGTTTGCAGATAGGCATTTTTTTTTCGAACTGATTACGCTATTGATCTGACAATGTCTTTACAACTTCACCGGACTAATACTAATTTATATATTCTCTAACACCTGTTTAAGTTGACAGTTCTTCTGTTATTGTTGCAATTTACTGTTTTCTCATTAGCCGGCAAAATACATTTCGTAATAAATTATTAATTTCGTGGGTATAATTAGTTTGTCAAAATTAAATAAATTAAACAATTTTAGAGATACACTAATAAATTATAACTACTACTATATGCCACTATTGCCAATTTGACATCTGACAATGTATTTAAATCTGTCATTATACTGTTGTTCCACCTGCGTAAGGACTTTGAGGAAATATGCAAATATTAAAAATTGCTTATTTTAACAATTACATCATTTTCTTTTGACTAAAATATCACAATAATGATAACCAATTTAACGTATACTAAGTAAATTAACTTAATGAAGATCTGAACAAAATATCATTCATAAATTAAAATTGTTTGCAAAATAACCCTATATAATGAAACATTTTTGAATGACGAGATCAATTGAACGAATGCTATTCAGAGTTTTTTTTAACTTTATTTTTGGCAACCTATCTTTTAGATTATTACTGCTATTGTCAAGTAGTTAATAGTATTACAAGTTAGTGTCGTGCGATCATTTCAATGTCAATGTATATGTTCCAACAAGAAGGTGGCTCCCTTGTTACAACTTTCCAAGGAATTTTTATGGCATCTCAGAATTCATGCTCCGTGGTATTATTTTCCACTCACTTCACTTATGCACAATAAACAAACTATATTACATAAAACACCACAAATCTTACACAATATAGAGTCAAGTAACACAAGATTATGAATAAAATATAAGATCCACTACATGAGAGACTAAAATCCCACCAAAAACTCCAAAAGTTGCTTGCGTAAAAAACGTTTAGCTAGAGACCGCTTGGACACGCTTTTCGTAATAAAGTATAATACGCACGTGTTCAACTAGATCTTAAATTTTAGGCACTGCTTAATAAAACTCGTGTTAAACTCGTATTCATTTATGTTTTTGTAATAAGGCCGATTCAGTTCTGTTGCGATATAACATTTTTCAATAAAATACAGAATATATCTTTTATTTGTTTGTAAGTAAATTCATTATTGTAATGAACTGTTAATAATATTATGTACTTAGTGTTAAATAGGTTAATTTAAATTCACGATAAAGTCATAAGAGATTATTTATTTACATTTTATGTCAGTCAATACTGACAACTAGTACGGATTGACAATAGATAATCTAATAACTAAAAATCTTCCAACACTCTTATTCGATTGTATCACCACATTTTTCTTTAGGCTAAAGAATATTTTAAATAATATGAGAAGAATTTTAACTATCTCTATATACATTTTTCTTTTATTTTTCTATTCGATAAATTTGTTTGATGGATTTCTGGAAATAATGGTATAAATAGGCAATTTTAATCAATAGTCAATATGTGAACAATAGCGACGTCTGGAAGTGACGCCTCTCTCTCTGTGCATCCACTAAAAACGAATATAGCTTTATGTGTCTATTATGTTGTAATAATCAAAAAATATGTTAGTTATTATGAAAAGATAAACCAGATCGAGTTTCTTGCCGGTTCTTCTCGATGACTGGGTTGTTTTCCGAACCGGTGGTAGTTTTGACCTTCATAAGTGCCTTCTCAGGGACTAAATTGAATAAAGAGTATTTTGATTTTGATTTGATTTTGAATCATTTTTGATGGCTCCAAATTAATAAGAACAAAACACGAACATGGCTATGATAAATGTAGATTATATGGTATCACAATTTTTCTTATATATATAATCCCGGAATAAAACAGAAGCATAGGTCAGTCCAATAGCGTAGTCAGTTCGAAAAAGAAAATCCCAACCCACGTGTGGCATTCAAAAATGGTTCATTCGAATCCAAAAAATATTTAGTTTAGACTCATCTACGATAAAATCCTCATCATATAGTCACAGTTCTATGTCGACACGTTCAGTATATTCGATGTGATTGATTCTCAAAGGAACTGTACTTTCATTACATACACAAACACTTCCACGATAATAAATCTTCCCATTTTGATCAAAAAGGTACTCCTAGTCTACTATGCGTTATTAATTATTCTCAATAGCGCTTTTAACTGTACGTGAAAAACGTCGAACAAAATAATATGAATAGCGAGAATTTCGGGCGTCAATACATTTTATGTTACAATATCTATTGTGTCGATGCATTATCTGATTCTTTAGGAACGCTGTTATGTTATTATGTAGCAATTTCGAAAGCGGCTGTGTGAAAATCGCTCGAATCATTTAGCAGAATACTTGCGGGTATACAGGATGGTAATAAGAAAACAATTTAGTGGGCACGGCCCCACAACATACCAACGAGATTCGGACACAGCTTAAAACAACTCCTATGAAATGAGTCGATTGTGATTAATATTCTATTGAATATTTCTTTCTGTAGTAAATTTATTACAGATTCCTTATAACGCTTATGAGTGGGGTGTAAATTATGTACTGCAACGTATACGAATTTTGTTAAACACTATAGGTGTTATTACAAAAAAGTTAAATACGTATTGAATACTTGATTTAAAAAGGTTTCGTACTAAATTTTATTTTTTTTATATTATAGGAGGCAAACGAACAGACGGGTCAGCCGATGGTAAGTGATCACCGACGTCCATAGACACTAGCAACACCAGGGGAGTCACAAGTGCGTTGCCCGCCTTTTATAGAAGTATACTCTCGTTTCTTGGAGGTTTGCATTTCATAATTGTTTGGAAATACCGCCGCTGGGAGTCGATTCCACAAGGTTGAAGTACGAGGCAGAAACGACCTTGAAAACCTCACCGTGGAAGACCTCCACTCATCCAGGTGGTGTGGATGAAATTTTAGTTTTTGGCGGGTAGTACGATGGTGGAAATTAGCGGCAGGTATAAGTCCAAACAACTTCTCTGAATACTCACCGTGGTAAATGCGATAAAGAACGCAAAGAGATGCGATGTCCCGACGCAGTGCCAATGAGTCGAGTCGATTGGATATTACCTCGTCGCCGACGATTCGAGCCGCTCTACGCTGGATGCGGTCAAACGGAAGCAGCTGATATTGAGGCGCTCCAGCCCAAAGGTGAGAACAGTATTCCATGTGTGGGCGGACTTGCGCTTTATAAAGTAGTAAACGATGTTCTGGTGTGAAATACTGTCTTGCCCTATTAAGGACACCTAGTTTTTTGGAGGCCAACAAATGCAAATGCACCGCGTTCGCCCGAGGCAAGTTCGTGTTATCCTTTTTCGCAAGTCTAACCTAACCTAAACAAAGCGAGACAAAAAAGCAAGATGGCGAACATTCAGCGACCGCGGTGCATTTAATACGGAACCTTTTTAAAGCGTATTCAATACGTATTTAAATTTTTTGTAATAACACCGTATATATATTAAAATTGTCAGGTTTAAGATTTTTTATGTCTTAGGGGCCATTTATAACATATGTACGCGCTTACTGAAGAGGAGAGGATGATGCTTACTGTAACAAGATGTGACAAGGGGAGCCGGGAAGGTATAAAGACACGTGTCATCCGCAGATCATCAATTTTATTTTGTATTTTCTCTTTTTGTTACGATAGAAAGTCGTTTGTTTCATATTTGTATATTATTGTATGTATATTTATATGTACGGGCGCTCGTCTAGTGGTAGAGCTTCGACCATAGAGGAATAACAACTTTTTTTTTTTTTTCGATAACACTAAAGCTCGTCAATAGCTACAAAAGCAAAAAAAGGATTGTGTGGTTTTATAAAACCACGGTAAAGGTGAAACATTTTTTCACACTATAGACATTTAACTTATAATAGTCTATACACTACACGGTCAGCTGCTGCGAACTGTAGGCGCCGCCATATTGACCCTGGCTGCTCTGACGAGCACCTTTCATTTTATCCCTACTCCGCGGCCGACCATCACGCGACATGCAACACACAGACGAAAAAGTTTGAGACGATGTAATAAAAGTTTCACTTTAAAAAGAATAAAGAAAATCGTCTCCCCTCTACTTATTTATATACCTATAGATGTACATGTACGCGAAGGCGGGGAGGTTACACAAAAAATATGGCATAGCGTGATAAAGGGGGACGAGGGGTTCTAAAAAGGTAAAATTTTGTAGGACGTATTTTATGAACGGCCCCTTAATAAAATTGAAATTAATTATGAGCATTATTTTACAGGTATAGGTATTTACAACATTCGATGTCTTGTCTACTTTGATTTTGACAAACATATTACTAGCGCGTTAGTTCATGTGTTTTTCTTCCGGCTGGATCACAACCAACATTCATCAAGTGTAATATTTACCTTAGCGGTATATTTAATATATAGTGGGGCGGTAGAATATCTGCATTCGACTAGATTGCTATCAATGTACTTATGTTGATGAACTCATCACCGTGACTGTCTATTGGGTTGTGACGTTTCAGGATCATTCAGTGTATACACAAGAGCAGAGGCTTACGGGTCGACATTATGAATTCGATTGCTAATCAATTATAGGATTCTCGGTAATCGTTTAGGTTTCGCCATCGCTGTCACTTTATCGGACTCTAGTATAACATCGTTCACATATATGTACATCAATTACAAAGTTTGTGAGGTAGTATTAAAGTTTGCATATTTAAGAGTGTGTGGTAAAAACAAACAATATAAAGAAAACTTAACTTTACACGCGGATTCGCTAGCGTCAATATAGATTTGTCCTATCCCTAGTACTGCGTCCCAATCTAGTACATTTTTTCCGGAATTTTCTGGAGATATATTCTTTTCTGTGTCCTTGACAACGTCTATGCAAAATTTAATAGGTTGAGTAATTAAGGCATGAAAGCGTAACAAACAAACATACTCTTGCATTTATGTAATTAGTAAACATAACTACAAAATAAATAGTTTAACCTATCTTTTATACATTACAAGTTTTAGCGTCACGCAACAGTCTCACTTGATATTAAATGGGGATGTGATCTAAGATGATATACACGCTAAATCTAGAGTAGGACTCGCCCTAACAGACCTATAGGTACGTGGCAAAAGATGTTCAACTTGAGAGTGGTGGCCAGCCAGACCCCCCCCCTGTCCACAACCGTTCTTGGGGGGGGAAGGGATCGTTAAGTAATCAACCTTTAAGCGCCCCCACGTCCCCCGGCGGAAGGTGACCGCCGGGCTAGACCGACTTAACCCTAGTCAACTAATCTATATTCATTGTTACGTAATAACGAAATATTCGTCGAGCGGACTACGCAAATGAAAACTCAATTATTATCAACATTACTTAATGTAAATAGGAACTTGTTACATATCCCGTAAGTTCTGTTAATTAGCCACCAAATAAAATAAATGTTTAATTACGATTCCACAGAGCGATAACACGTGTCAGAATTATGAGCGCCCCAAATAGCTTGCTTGCATCTAATGCAATGGTGTTTCGTCATTCGTCTAGCTTAGCTTAGCTTAGCTGGACAGACACAGATAGCACATTCGACGTAGGATTAAAAAAGACTTCTATGTTGAATAGTTTGCCCAGAATATCTTGTACCATGACCTTGATATCACGCCTCAAAGTCATAATTTGAACTCGTTTTCGTAGCTAGAGATGACTGTAAATCACAGCCTAAATAGTGTATCGCTAGATTCACTGTTTATTCGTAATAAGAAGGTAGACAAAGATGCAGGAGCCAAGGCACGCGGAACTAGACACACTCGACTTCCATGCAGAAGGACGTCGTCGAACGGACGAATGTTTAGTTATCCCGGGGTTAAAAAAGCACTACTACTGTGCTAATTAGACCATCACTCGTAATAATTATCATTAAAAACAATAACACGTTTATTTATTAATTTACGTTCAAGATTTTATTGTCCCCCTTAAAGCGTCATACCTTGTTATTGAAATCCCTATCTGTATTGTATTTGGCGTTGGTGCGAAAATGTTGAAAATGCTTCGTTTGTCACGCGTTGATTGTACTACGACATTATATTATTTCTCGCACAAACGCCTTTGATATTGCAAAGGTGTTTGATGTATTCTCGATGGGGTACCGTCTCATCACATTCTTATATATGATTATAAAAAAGGCTTCGTTGTTTTCTTTAGGAAATTGCACGTTTTCTTTATGGAATTATGTAAACCATTGATCTTTCACACTCGCTCGTAGTCTCTCATGTTATCGTTTATGAAATTCAATAAGCGAACATATGTTTTTACGTGTTTTAAATACTGGCATAGAAATTATTTACAAAGACCCAGTTCTTCAAGGCAGCATACACTGTACTAGAGCGCGGTTCTGCGGTAAACCTGAGATACTAGTGTTATGGCCCAAGACCAAGCGACCTTAATCTATTTTTATATAATAAAACTGTAACAAGGTCAAATCTGTACATTAAATATGTTTTGAAAATTATAATCGGGGTAGACTTTGTTATCGATATAGAAGTCAAAAATAGTCCTTCTACACTGTCTGTCTATCCCTGTGAACACGCATCACCCTGAAAGTACTGAACCGATTTTGACGAAACTTGACACAATGATAACTAATATTACAAGGTTACATCTAGGATACTTTTTGTCTCACATTTGCTTACATGTGATGACCGCTGCCACCATAGATATACAAAAACCCAAGATGCACACTTAACGTCTCACAGCCGGCACACAAAAATGAGTGAGTGCATTGCGCAGTCATTTCAAATAGTCTCGCCTCGCTTGCGTCCTTGTAAAAACAACTTTAAATCATTCAGGTAAGGTTGGTTTTGCAAAATCATAAGTTTATCGCAATAACTACGTATGTATATTGGGAAGTTTTTGCTGCCGGTTTTGAGCGCTACTTTTATTCGAGACTATGTGTCTTGGGTTTTTATATGTCAATGGCTGCCACCTATAAACTGAACAGTCTTGTGTCTCAGATTGCAGTACAGATTATGTCACTATTCATGAAAATATTACACAACCGCAGCGGATATATTCGTTTGAAATTAATACTTTATACAAATTATAATCTAAATATCCTTAAAATCAAAAAAGTGACACTAAAATATTTTGCAATTAAATTTTGGTAATAGTTTATCATTCTATTATATTTTATTCATTAAGGTATATTTATTATGAGTATGCTGGGTCCTTGGTGTAGCAGGGCGGGGTGCCTAGAGTTAGAGAGTACAATCCAAGTGCACATTTAAGGGTCGCTACCAAGACACATGAATGCTCACCTCCACTCTCCGCCTTCCTCTTTCCGCCTTATCAGATTTAACAAAAAATGTACTAGAGACGTTTTACACTTTTTTTCACAGTAATTGCTTTTAAAAAACATCTTTTAAATGGTTATATAGGAATTTTATAAGTGTATCCGTCGCTTACACTTTTATTGCTTAATTTTGGACGTAGCTAATTACAGTTGATTAGTTTGTAGGATTATAAGATTTATTTTTGCTATGTGGGCTTTAAGGTTGTTTATTCCAACAGTACAGTCAACTATATCAATAATTAAGTTTGAGCTATGGTATACAGAAATTGGAACACCACTCTATACTGGGAATTTATAGTATTTTTCATTTGTCCATCAAAAATAATTCAGTCACGGATACGAAAGTTACTTACTTCAAGCAAGTCTGTCCTTACTCCATTCCCTCACCATCTGAAAAGCAGGTGTAAATGGGAATAGACGCCTTGGGTCTGAATATGAGTCACTAGCCAAAAGGGCTGACTTTACTTGTAGAGCACCAAGAGAAGATTTCTAACAATCTTGTATCAAGGCTGAACGAAATTTTGTCTTTTCGCAAACGCGACTATCTAATGTACTTTCTATTTACTTGGAATTAGTCAAAAGATACACTACTATATAATATAGTATACTATATAGTGTATATTCTATATCTATATAATGTATATATGTGTATATACACATTCTAAATGTTAGCTGTTTTATCTAGTAAGATTCCTATGTAAAAATAACTGAATATTCTAGTGGTTTATATTTTGTTATTTGTTTTACATGACATATATTTATCACAGTCATATCGAATATCAAATGCTTTAACACCGCAATTAATCAATTTCTTTTGTTAAATAGATTTACGAAGTAAAAGAGAGCTTCCTTTCAACGTAACGTTAAAACAATAAGAACGTACAGCGAAATAATACAAGAAAAAAAAAACAATAAAATAATGGTAAAGGTGGGATGGATTTGAAAGCATCTACATTTTCAAGACGTTTCTATTCTGTGCCCCTCGAGGTTACGGCCACGAAATAAGTGTGTTAAATATTTTAGTTTTATATTTCAATGAATATATCGTGCAATTTGTCATCATCTATCATCACATTTACAATCAACATAAGAATTGAGAAGTTGTTTATTTTGCATAAAAACTATGATTTAATATTAATTTATATTTCATAAAGTTTATAAATTAACATCAGCCTATAAATATTACTTCGTTATTGATATTAAATAATGTCTAGTTCTGCCTACGGCCCTACACGCGTATTTTTTTCCTTCATTTTATGACATATGTAACACTGATTTTCCGTATGTTCCGCTCATGCTCCATAACACTAATTATATATATATATTTTTATTATTTGTCTGTCTACATTTAAGTCGAAAATGTTTGATAGATTCTTACGAAATTTTGAACCGTGTTACCATATACATATGTCATTTTCCAATCTATTAAACCGTTAGAAGTCAAAAAAGCCTTATAATGTAATTTATTCATAACCAATTTTAATGAGTTGTGAATCTTTTTTTGTGGATATTACATATTATTCCCAAATTGATTGTATGAAAATATCTATATAAGTTTTAAAACCATATAAAATTGTAAAAATGAATTACAAGACGAAAATAATTAATTACTGTGTAATAAAAGCCTGCAGAGCCGTGTGAACAGCCAGTTCTATATGAATAGTAATCATTTTCGTACTATAGCGTAACATTGATTGGCAACTTTGGCTTATTATTTATTTATTAAAATTTTCTTACTTAATATGTAATTAATTTTACAAATTATTGAAAAATCAATTATTTATTAAATACATGAATGTCGAAAACTATATTGTTTCATACTACCACCCGACCCACAGGAAACCGACGTGAAGTAACAGTGCTTGCATTTGTTGCATTTCGTTCGGTTAGTGAGAGCGCCGGATACCCACCTCCCCTCCCCTCCCTCTCCCCCGTTCCTCCCTCCCCTCTTCCAGAAACTCAGGCTGGCAACGCACTTGCGAGTCACCTTTATTATGTCTTTTATTATATAATCGACAGTTTATATATGTAAATAAAATTATAGGACGCAAACATTTTTTTTTTTTTTTTTAACCTTTTTTTTTTAAAAATTTCAATATCTTAATTTTATAAAAATTTTTTTTCCCTCCTTTCGATATGTGAATGGGGCAAACGTTTGGTATACATGCGCAGGAGAGGTGAAGTAAATAAATTATATTTTTAATATAAATCCACCAACCATTTTTTTTTTTCTTTCATATCTATATTTTTTTATATTTTTACCCCCTCCCAACACCTTATTATTTCTTCCCAGAATAGATTTGAATTTCGGTTTCCCGTGTCACGGTACGGCAGGTGCACAAGGCATCGAGTCAGCAATTTTCCTAGTAAGGCAGGTGCATAAAGCATCGAGCCAGCAATTTTCATAGTACGGCAAGTGTACAAGGTATCGAGTCAGCAATTTCCACGGTACGGCAGATGTACAAAGCATTGATTCAGCAATTTCAAAGGTAAGCCAGGTGCACGAGACAACGTGTCAGCAATTTCAGTGGAAACGTTCAGCAGCCTGCCTCCTCCGTTCCCACATTGTTCTTGTATAAATGATTGGACGAGATGATCATTCGAGAGCGTTAACCTAGCCTCGGTAGCAATAACATATTATTCGTTTTAAGTGAATGTTATCCTAGCATCGGTGGCATTCTCATATTATTTTTTAGATTTTAGTTTTAGATTATTTTTTGTAATTTTAACTAATGAAGTTTCAAGGAATTTGTTTTTTTTTATCCTCCAGCTCTGACCTACGTAATTAGATAATAAGATATTAGTATTATAGAATAGTATGATTAGAGTCCTATAAAAATATTTCCTTTGATCAGTTCATGTCGCTGATTTTATAGCCCGAGTACTACTTACGGCGTAAAGCACGCCGTTTGGTCCCTGAGCCATAAGCCGCATCTCAGGCAGATTATAGTGAGCGTCGACTGCGGTAGGCATTCGTCAATGTCATCGTGTGCGAACACCTTCTGGATTAATCCGAATTGATGTTATCCTTCAAATATATAGGTATATTTTGTTTAGGCTGCCTAATATGTGATCATGTTTATAAATGGTACAACATGATTCCAAGTACCAAATCATAGTTTTTTTTTATGTCATAACAAGCAAACGAACATGTGGGTCACGTGACGTTAAGTGATCACCACCGTCCATAGACACTAACCCCTGGTGGTGTCGAAAGTGCGTTGCCAGCCTGTGTTTGGGGGAAAGGGAGGAAGGGGGAGAGGAGAGAGGTGGGGGGCCTTGGGAGGAGATGGGCCTCCGGCGCTTTCACTGACCGAACGAAACACAACAATGCAAGCACTGTTACTTCACGTCGGTTTTCTATGAGAAAGTGGTACCGATCCATTCATGCTGAATCCAATAATAGCTCCAGCGTGGCTCTACCAGCTACCAAAGTAGTTCTTTAGATAACGGTAGTATGAGAACATTATTGCGTATCCAGATTTCTTTTCGATTATTTTCCTTCACTTTATTTCAGTTCGATTTAAAATAGTAATAACAAAGATATATGTTACACGCGCGTCTCTCACTGGTCCGTTTGAGGCTATCTATTTTTAAACTTCAGAAGACAAAAAGGGTTCCTTATAATGAAACTACACTTGCTAGACTTGACAAATGAAATGAGAAACCATTCCCTGCTCCCCGGTCAAAGAGCGATGAAGGAATACCGTGGGGTTTTAATCAAGAAGATACCGACAAAATACACTCTACTGCCCAATGGAAGGTGAGAATACATTTTTTTTTGCATAGTGGATAGGGTATTTCTAAGTCCGCCTGTCTAGCTACCATCTTCAAGTAGAAAATCGACAGCATCTGTTGTACGTGTTCCGGCAGCTGTACTTGAGAACCAATGCCCCTCTAGATTTAGTGTGTTTACCATCTTAGGATACTTTATCATTTGACATCAGATATGATTGTGGTCAAGCGCTAAAACCAACTAAGCACAAAAAAACAGAGTTAGCTCAGTGAAAAATAGGTTACGATAAAGAAACATTAGATCAATATTTCTCTAGTACACATGGTACTTTACCTTAAATTTTGCCAATAAGGAAAAGAGACACCTCTAGTGGTTTTCATTGAGCCGTGAAAAAATATATTGTGGAGATAATATTAGATTTTGTAGGTGGTAGAGCCACGCTAAAGCTATTATTGGTTTCAGCACGAATGGGTCGGCTCGCCCGGGGTAGTACCACCCTCTCATAGAAAACCGACGTGAAGTAACAGTGCTTGCATTGTTGCGTTTCGTTAGGGTAGTGAGAGCGCCGGAGGCCCACATTCCCTCTCCTCGCCTCCCTCCCTCCCTTTCCCACAAATACAGGCAGGCAGCGCACTTTCGACTCCCCTGGTGTTGTTAGTGTCTATGAACGGCGGTGATCACTTAACATCAAGTAACCCACCTATGCGTTTGCCTACTATGACATAAAAAAAAATTAGAAGTCAGTTTTATTATTAATTACTACACAAAAACAAAATCCTCTGCCACGTCTGTCTGTCTGTTCGCGATCAACTCAAAAACTACTGAACGCATTTTCATGCGATTGTCACCAGTAGATAAAGTGATTTACGAGTAAGGTGTAGGTATATAATTTGTCAAGTAAAATATAGCGATAATTATTGGAAGTAGCGGGAAAAAGTCAAGCCACCCGGGAGCTTTCGTCGAAAACGCTACCTAATTAATAATCCCTTTGACATATAAAAAAATTGTTATAATAAAGGACGCAGACAATGTCGCGGGAATCAGCTAGTTTTGTATAATTTTGTTGACAATATAGTAGTTAAAATATATATTCATTTGGATAAATAGTAAATTATATTTTTAAAGATAAGGGTATCGAGGTTAAACTACCGCACGAAAATTTATTACCCTTAAAAACCACAGTCCGGGGAGATAGATTATAGCGATTGTTCTAAAAATGAATTAGATCTAGTATACATTCTTTTTTAAACTTAGGTAGATAAAGTGTAAATAATCGCATGTTTACCTTTGATTTTCAGGTTTAGTTCAAGATATGTCTAGTTAATAAATCACGCGTTAGAGTTAGTAATACGTGCGTATTATGTTTAAATGTAGTAACAAGGAATTATTTCCCAATTAGATATTACTGTCTACATTACCATTTTAGATTGTGATGGTTCACTCTCAATTGGCCTTATATTCTCAACTAGACAGATGGCGATACTTCATCAACTGAGGCCTGGCCGCTACAAGACTTAAAACCCTCATTCTGTGTAGAAACTTGAAACGATAATGGCTCAGAGATTAGCGTATTCTGACACAGTGTCGATCGACGTAGGTTTAAATTCTTGTGAACGAACCCTGAGTTTTCGATGAAGGAAGACATCCATGGTATGATGGTAGGAAATTTTATAAGCAAGCCTGGCTACCCACCACTCTTAAGTTGAAATATGTTCGCAAAGCACCTAACGGCGTGTTCCGGCAGTTGCACTCGAGAGCCAGTCCTTTAGGTGAACCACAATGTCATTTAACACTAGAAAGAATTATTAGAAAGAAACTCAGTCCGTAGACTTCTAGTTCCAACCATATATCATGGATATTAGCTGGCATATTCCATTATCCAGAGACAAAATAGAGCAAAGCAATTCATTACTAAAAACAATTATTTCGTTATTCTCTGATTAATTCCAAGCTGTTCAAGTCAACTTCTCAAATAACAAACAGATCGTGAAATACAACTTTGCAAATAACATAATAATTAAGTAGAACAAGAATCATTTATCCCCAGACTTTGGCGATAAAATACTTGTTCCCTCCACCTGTTAATCTTACGTAATCTTTCTTTTGTCTCGAGCGATTCTAATTAAGAGAAAGTAAATCACGGAATACGAGGCGAGACATATTTTCTTTTTTATAGATATTAATAATACAGCCTGTACAAAAAATCACTATATTCGAAAATTAAAAAAAAACTAGAGTAACCTAGATTCGTCTACAAACATTGTGGATAAATTCCTAAAAAGAGATCAAAATCCTTGACCTATTGAATCATGGAACACATTTAAATTTTATCGACAATCCGTATTGTAAAATCACAAACAAGTTTTTAAAATGTTAGGCGTCAAAACTTTAATTCTTCCTTAAGTTTTATCGCTCCGATATATTCTAAATTACTCTTGGTATTCCGACTCCTCGTCTAATCTATACTAATATTATAAAGAGGTAAAGTTTATGAGTTTGTGACGTTGTAGGGGGTAATCTCAAGAACTACTGGTTCGATTTGAAAAATTCTTTCAGTGTTATATATATTATAGTTATATATAGTTCATTTATCGAGAAAGGTTATAAGCTATCACTATCATCACATTAAGGCCAATAAAAGCGGAGCACCAATGAAGAATGCTTCAAAATCGGGGTATTTTTTCCTCTTGAGAGCTTCCGCTGCGTGTTAGCGTTAGCCCAAAGTAACTATTCCACGCGAACGAAGTCGCGGGCAGAGGCTAGTTGGATATATAAACAAGCCAAGCGTCGACTGATGACAGTTTCTTTTCCGTTGCCGTTTCGGATGAGGATGAGGGTTTTCTGCACTCACCACCGAGCCTGATGAAGCAGGCTCTTTAAGGCAACAGCGGTTAGTCAGGTCGATAACAAAAAATTACCTATAACAGTTCTATCTTAATCAAAACAAATAATAGTGATAGCTGGAAGTATTCTACAAGAAGTAAGTAAGAAGTAGTACGCACTACTATTGAGGTAGGATTGTTAAGAATCTAACAGTGATTTTTTTTTAAATAATATCTTTCTTCCTTTGCAAATACATTTCTTTAAATGCTACGCATAGAATTTTATTACCCCCGAACGTAACATTTAAAACGATTGTATTTTTTTTAATGAAATTGCTAAGGAGATTGTGTCCATGCTTATTAATATTGGCCAGCTAAAATGATTGTAATATATCAGAAAACGCGGGAGATTTATATATAAAAGAAATTAGAGCGCATAAAGTAATTCAGGTACAATCTTAATGAAATGTTGAAGAAAATATATAACCTAAAACTTTTAAATTAACAATTCTCTAAGAAATTAAACGAAATTTGCAAATTGGAGTATTACTCTAAAGTGTAAATAAAGCCTTTACAGTTATTAAAAAAAAAACTGGAACGCGCCTGACGTTGTGGTGTCATAAAAAAACTGTAGCGTTCGAACGCATAGCCACAGAGTAGTAATTCTTGCAAACAATGAAAAAATAATATCTTTATATATAAATTTCTTCTATGTATGCCACTGAACTCCTCCTAAGCGGCTCGACCGATTTTGATGAAATTTTGTGTGCGTGTTCGAGTGGATCCCAGAATGGTTTAGATTCACAATTGGACCCGGTAGGTTGACTTTCAGAATTTTTTAAAATTATCAAAGCAGGACATCGTTTGCAGGGACCGCTAGTATTATGTATAAAATTCTTGTGTCTTGTGTGTTTGTTGCCAAACTCCTCTGAAAAGGCTGGACTGATTTTCATGAAATTTTGTATGCATATCGGGCAGGTCTGAGAATAGGCCAACATCTGTTTTCTATACTCCTAAATGTTAAGGGTGACCCAAACTAAAAGAATAAAATTAATTTTTCGTCAAATATTTTTTTTTATTATGTGTCATTAAAAAATATATACAACCCTACATTTTTACTCTTCTAGGATAAACCCCTATTTTTTTATAGTAATATGTCATTTCTGAACCAGCAAACATCACGGAGTAGGGATGAGAACGAAGCCGGCCTCCTTTCTCTCATTCTCTATACAGTTTTCGTCCATTTTCTTTTATTTGTGTTTTGATTGTAACAGTGACTGTTTATAGGTATGTATCATTTCAATTTTTCAATTACATATTAAAAAGAAGAATTTGAATGAGAATTTTATATATTAGATATATGTTGTTGTATTTTATTATCCTTTTTCAATTTTTTTTTTTGTTCCCATGCTCCTCGGACGCTTAACCGAGACCTTTTTTGCTGATTTTATTTGTATTCCACTGAATTGTTTGGTTTCACAACTGAAAACGGTGGGTGTCACTGTAATTGGGTTCTAGGTTTTTTTTTAAGATTTTTCGAGTTTGGAAATACAATTGCAACCGGTAGTAACCAATTTTACGCAGACGAAGTTACGCGGGTCAACTAGTCATTACATAGTATAAAATAAAGTCCCCTACCGCGTCTGTCTGTCTGTTCGCGATAAACTCAAAAACTGCTAAACGGATTTTCATGCTGTTTTCACCAGTGGATAAAGTGATTCATGAGGAACACTTTGGTATATAATTTGTCAAGGATTTTTTTTATAATCAGAGCGGGACAATGTCTGTCGGGCCCGCTAGTAATTATATATAAAATAATTGGATAAGGCGATAGAGTTTTGGGTAAACTGTATTACTCTTTAGAAACTTTACAACGTTACATCCACAGCTGTTTTCAATTTTCTCTTGCAATTCCTAGAACAGCTCCCTGTTAATTGTGGTTTTTCGTTTGCATAACTTTGCGCCGGCGGGTCGAAGCCTTCAGTCTTCATGTTAATTTAACTGAGGAAGTTCGGTTGAGTGCGAAATAGGAGATAACTGTTCGTTGTTTATACTGGCTCCTGTTTCAGTTCCCAACTACTTGTTGTGTATATTAATACTTCTGATATTTGTATGAAATATAATATTTCCCTATGATATATATTGGTTTGATGTAGTACTACGCTTTGCTTATTTTTATTGAAGTATGATACTTTGGCTGCGCTGTGTCTGATATTCTGCCTTATATTATAAAATAACCAAAGCCCCCCGGCATTGGAATCTAAACCTTCTAATCCCAACCCAAAAATTTCTAAATTCGCTTAGGAGGAGTTCAGTCCATACCACCCCAGAAATATATATATTAAGATAGAGTTATAAGCCTCAATTTAAAGGAAAGTATAGCCATAATCACCACGCCAGCCCGCGACGTATTGGTGATTTCAACTCCAAGAAATCCACACCTCTATATTTTGCACACATACTGTGGTACTATATAAGTATTTCTTTCAGGTTTCCTCACGATGTTTTTTGTCAACGTCAAGCGATGGCGTTACTAATTTAATCTAGTAAATGTACGCGATTGTTAATTTAGAATAATTCGTTGAACATGGGTTCGAACTTCTGAATATCAGATTGATATTATACACTGGTCAAACCGTTCGACTACTATCTACTAGCGACACTGGTAGTAAGCACAGAAAAAAAATAAGATCCATCGTCAGGCATCGCTGTCACGCTGTTCTACCTTTAGCAACTGGATATACTCTACCTTATCTTGAGACGTGGTGAACCAAAATGTGACCTTTTAACGGTCTTATCACCAACTGCATGGTCCAGTCATATACTGACACACTATGCCGGCTGTTACCGGAACCTGGCATGCCTAAATGTGCCACCATAAATAGTATAGATATAGTAGGTAGTATAGCTATAGACATGGTATAGCAGGAGTGTCCCACTATTACGGGTGTTATACCTAGTGTTTGGTGATCGTGATCAAATCGGACACAATCTTCATGTCTTATAGCTCGGAATCAGTTATGATGGTTTGTCAGTTCGAATAAATATATATCGGATTTCGTCTGAAATGACTGCTGAAACGTTGGAAATGATAATGGCTGAAAATGATGATCTCATAATAACGCACTGTGAAAAACATCGGATTCGTCTCTACTTTTAAAACTTTAAGTACTTTACCACAAGCTCAGCTGATGTCAAATAACAATTTGGTCGAAGTTGGCAATATACTGAACCTAGAGGAACTGGATTTCAGGTGCAAGGTCAGGGTCAGGGTCCATTCAGCCAATACAATCATATTTGGTATTCATCACGAATCCAACAAAGTCAAAAGTGTTTTTCACTTGAAATTTCGATTTCACGCTATAAAGCCGATCATTTTATCGAAGTAAGTTTTCATTTACGCTAAGTAAAAAAGTACATCAGGTACTTGACTCTATTGTTTTAAACGAGCACTTAAATGAATCCTACCAGGGCTTAATGGCACCGATAGGACATTATTATATTATGATGGCGCCCAACCGAGGTCAGAAGGTCAATTGGTTGCCCGGAGGCGGGAGTGCTTATAATACATAATATAAGCGTGTAATTCCCCAATATCGATATGACGTGAACCGAAATGTATTTTAAGTAACAATTCATAGCAATAAAATTTGAAATTTTACAATGCTTACTGAAAACCGTATATACAATGCATTACAGTAAAGGTAAATACGTTATGATCAATACTAAGTCACATTGTCGGTACTATAATATTCTTACGGTATGTACACAAATTCACTACTTCGGAATACTGAAGAAATCTATGGAACGTTCTAAAATTATCTACACACGACACGATCAAACTAGTAGTAACAAATATGTTAGCATGCGTACTCACTAAAACGTGGTAAAATACCCACATATTGAAAGAGTATCCCTGCGAATACATATTTTAAATAAACAAGTTATAAAATTAGTATCGCTCGCAACTTTACTCTTCCTTATAACTTTTTAGAGGTTAGAGGTATTAAGTATATAAGCACGACTCAGTGTAACCGAAAAAAATCGGCTGAGTGCCTTCAGCGCTCGCCTTAGTAGTCCGGTGAAGCTGTTAAGACCTTGCCAGGTCAATAGCGTGGTCAGTTTAAGAAAAAAAAACTGAGAAAAACTTGTTCACATCGAAGATAATAATCATAATATACGGCAAGAGCAACAACAGAAGAGAGAGAGAGTATATGGTGTACATACAACCACAGAGTAATTCTACGGATCGTTCACTCTGCAATAATGACTTTGTTTAACTATTTCTGTGACTACAAATACTTTTAAGTCAATAAAACATTTTCATTATAAAAGGGCTTAACGATATACACTTAACTTTTAACTTTAACCTTGAATTATAATAACATTTGCTATCGTACATAGATCATGTGGGTCACGTTTGAGGAAACATACGACCTTAATTTGTCACCACACCTTATTTATCATTATCATTATTCATTACATAGTATAAAACAAAGTCCCCTACCGCGTCTGTCTGTCTGTCTGTTCGCGATAAACTCAAAAACTACGGAACGGATTTTCATGCGGTTTTCACCAGTAGATAAAGTTTTCATGGGGGAGGTTTTAGTATATAATTTGTCAAGGATTTTTTTTATAATCAGGGCGGGATAAATGATAAATGAAAAAGACGTTTCGAACATCCTTCAACCTTCTTACGTTCCAATTACCTTTTAAATATTTTTAACATGACTGACGTTGCATGCCTTACAATATGCCCTTTGAAATCAACTAGTCAAATTGTAGGTTAATTTTAGAATAATATAATATGTAAATTCATAATATACATAATATTAATTGATAAATAATTTATCTTTAGTAAATTTATGGAACTACTGAAATAATTATTATTCTCTTTGGTTTTATTGAATGTCAAAATTTTTATGTGACAGACTGCTTTCACTTCATGTCACTTTGCTTCATGTTGCCATAAGAGTAAAGCAATATTTCCAAAGTCAGTGTCAATATTTTAATGTTTAGTATTTCTTTATGGTGTACTCAAATGATGATTCAATAAAAAATGAGCGAAAAATACTTTGTAAAATCAAAATAAGAAAATTTGTTTGGTCATGAAAGTAATCCATGACTTATATCTCCGCGGTTACAATGATGCAGTTCAACTTGATGTAGCAATTATATTTAGTACAGTTGATGATGAATTATGAACAAAAATGAATTCATTTTCAAACGTTAATAGTAGTATTATAAACATCTTTGTTTTGGATTCATAATTTGATTCTATTGTGTATCCATTACTTTTCCAAATAATGATACTGGGCATATCACTATTCCTCATAATGTACAGACTATATTTAATTCAATATCACCCAGAAATACCACGCACCCATAGTGTCGTGTAAAATTAATTGAAAATTGTGTCATGAGGGGGTCCGATAAATTTCTTTATTTTCGTAAAGTTATTTTTACTTAGTATTTAAGAGCCTTACCACCTTATGTAACCGCGTTTTTTGTTTCAAATTTATAATTAATTTCAATTTTCATTTAGATATCGATTTTTTTATGTTTATATAATTGAAAAAAAGTAGCAAATAAGTGAGTAGGCGTGATGAATGCCTTTGATTATAAAGGTTATAATACCCTTTGATAAAATAACCCTAATAAAGTTCAAACTTTAAAAATTCAATGAATGGTCGAATGTCGACCACTGGGCGCCCACTAGTATACTTTTTACGTATCCTGTGTTTTAAAATTCAAAACAGAAAGTCATGTATTTCAGGCTTAAGCAAATAATAGACATATTAGTTTGGGAAAAATATATTACAAATAAAAGCACATCATTATATTCAAATTTATATCAACAAAAACTTCACAAATTATTCAAATTCAACTGACAACATTATAAAAACTAATAACAAATTTTAAATCAACGTAAACTTATCCAAATAATAAAAATTGGTGAGAAGAAATACTAATGAGAGAAGTCTAAATAAGGTTTTGCAAGTAATAAAACAATTTCTTCTCGTAGAAGTTAGCCATAAAATAATATTCATAAAAATTTAAATTGTTGAAACGATAAACAAATTCCTAACACGAACTCCAAATATGTTAAGTAAAAAACTACATTTAAATCTCATATTATAATTTTTTTAAGGCCAAAGAACATCAAACTGGCGGACGAACAAACTTATGGTAAATGGTCACCGACGCCCATGGACAATTGCATCATCAGGGGCATCACCGTTGGGTTGTCGATCTTCAAGAGCGTGTTTTAATCCTCTTTTGAGGAGCCCCATGTCATACCCCTAAAGGAACACCATATATAAGTTGTTTTATAGATTCCCTTCAGATTTTAATTTTAACAAGTCAAAAAAAAAAAAAACAGTCGAATTGATAACCTCCTCCTTTTTTTGAAGTCGGTTAAAAATAGACCAGCAAATTATTAACGATTATTACTTTTTTCATATGCTTTATAAATCTGGCATTTGATCATAATCTCACCTGATGCCAAATGTCGATGTGGTCTAAGATAATAAATACGTTAGACCTAGAGACGACTGTCTCTTGAGTACTGCTGTCGGAACACACCAACAGCTGCTTGGTGCTAGATTCTCACCTTGAGGATTGTAGCTAGCCAGGTGGATTTATTAAAAGCGCTACAACCTTTACCTTCATCGAAATCTCCGATTCAGTTGCAAGGATTCGAACCTACGTCAATCGACGCCTTGTCCAACACGCTATGAAGTAGGCCATCGTCGCTTCAAAAAGTGTTGCATTCAGGTATTTGTTTGTTTTTATATCGTAGGGTGCAAACGAACAGGTGAGTCACCTGATGTTAAGCGATCACCACCATCCATAGACACTTGCAACACCAGGGGAGTCGCAAGTGTGTTGCCATCCTGTGTTTGGGGGGAGTGGGAGGAAGGGAAGAGGGAAGGGTAGAGGAAGTGGTCCTTCGGCGCTCTCACTGACCGAACGAAACGCAACAATGCAAGCACTGTTACTTCACGTCGATCTTCTGTGAGAGGGTGGTACTACCCAGGGCGAGCCGACCCATTCATATTGAAAACAGTAATAGATTCAGCGTGGCTCTACCACCTACAAAAATAAGTTATTGTTTTTTAATATAAAAGATTAGATTCTTATATTAAAAATAAAACGCATACTATATTTTACCTTCAGGAATTCTTTATTCATGCAATATTGGAATATCTGTGTAAGAGGTTAGGCGATGACTCTAATAAATAGAGATTCTTCATTGCTTGATTAATGTGATATACTCTATAATTAATCACCGAATTAAATCACGTATAAATTACTTTTCATTTTTATTTCGACGGTTTCATATTCAATTATTTCGTTTAGTGATGTTTCTCTGATCATACGATAATTCACCGATAACTTAAACCCATTTTAAGACTGACTAATCCATAATCATGTCGACGCCTTTATCAAAATTGAACTTAACTGCTTGGTCCAAGTGGTTCTAAAACAAAATTCCCTAAATCAGTACTGATTCAACAGCAAATCGTTTACTGAGCGCGACAGTGCAATTCTCAATAGCGACAAACTGCTAACAAATTACGCGAACAGAGAGAACAGATGTGAACAATAACATACAGAGGCGACATTCGCTCCTTAGTGATTGATAAAGATGCATTTATCCGACGGGAAAAGCTTTATTGTTTTCAGAGACGATCGACTTTGAAGTTCACGTTCGTTCACTGGATGTACAGAATCACTTTCGATGAAACATATTGCTTTTTATATTATGTTGGACTATTATTTAATTTAGCCTGCAATAATAAATACTACGAAATAGTTCAGTTGATTCTTTGTTTAAAAAGGATTTATGTGTTTACTAAATGATAGAATTAATACATTTTTAATATAAAAAAATATTCATTTATTCACATATATTACGCGATAGAATAAATAATGCTGCGTTTGTCAGTAAATATTAATGTAAACTTTTATTAATAATTTAATAAGTACTTTTCTTAAGTTTTCTTTATTAAAAAGTAACGAAATTAAAGTAGTATATCTTTCATTTAATACATTTATCTTTTATCAGCCTTAGAACGCACAATAAAAATCTGCCTTTTCTTATTTTAGCAACCAATCCTCTTTATTAAGAAGTAGCTGACCCGTGCCCACTTTTTTGTGCGGTAAACATTTATAAAAAACTACTTTTTGTGACTTAAATATAAAGGTTGGACATATGCTGTCGGTGACTTTTTTGTAGGCATTATCAAACTCTACAACTTTTCTCTGGAACTTAATTATATATCTCTCAGCGTTAAGGCAGCGTTCGTAAGAAACGTTTTCGTTCGACCGTTTTTTCTCCGACTCACTTTGCAAATCCGACTACCACAAAAAAGTTTTTTCATTTTTCGCTTTCATTTATAAATAACGTGGTATTACTTTCTATTGGTAAAATAATTTAGTAGATATCCCCCTACAACGTCACAACCTCACAAACTTTACCTCTTTATAATATTAGTATAGATAATGTTTTCTAGTGAACTCAATGTACCCACAAGATGGTGTAATCCATGTAAGGACTTACCAGGGAGTTTTTATGACATCTCTGGATTCATATAAAATGTTATTATTTTCACTACACCACTTAACAAACTAAGCTATATTACGCAATAAGTTACCAGTAGTACTCAATATAGGATCAAATCTATTACATACATATACCCATTAAGTAAAACGATAACTTAACATCAATAAATTATTTCTGTCAATATTTGAAAGATCTCTCTACTGTCTTTAATTTTTTTTTCAATGATCTTATTAAGCTATATAGCTTAAACAACGTATAGTCGATCAGTCAGGCAAACCAATAACCACTTTGTAGGCACCGTGACTATTTAACCGGGCAGAGCTTCGCCCTACAATAACTTTGACATAGAAGTGCGACTCGACCAACGACATCTTGCCCTTTATAGGCCGAACAATCTAATCGAGTTTCGCTAGTGTCAATGATCCGGTAGCATTATCGGACTTATTATAGCGGTACCGGAACTACATAACACGTCCGTATAAATCATTTGAATATCATTCTAGTTAGTAAAAATATTGTAAAGGCTATATTTTTTTAACTTTCTTATTGGCAACCAATCTTTTAGATTATTACTGCCATTGTCGAGTAGTTAATAGTATTACAAGTTCTTCTTTCATTCCATTTTTGGCAACCATTCTTCTAGTAGACTATTAATGCCATTGTCAAGTGAGTATCGATATTACAAGTTTCTTGATATAATTTCAATGAACTAACAAGATGGTGGCCATCTTCCTAGAACTTTCCATGGAGTTTTTGTGGCATCTCAGAATTCATGGTCCGTGTTATTATTTTCCATTCACTTCACTCATGCACAATAAACAAACTATATTACATATAACACCACCAATTTTACACAATATAGAGTCAAGTAACACAAGATTATGAATAAAAAATAAAACCCACTACACGACAGACCAAGATCCCGACAAAAACTCCAAGGCCATATTTAATCACTAAAACCAATAACAAAAATAGAAATCAGGACAAGCTCTTAATTCTTTATCCAGAAGTCATGATTAGCCCCAAAATATATTAAAAATTGAGACCAATCGGTTCAGTCAATCGTATTTTTTCCTAACGTCTTGTTATGACCTACATATACTCTAAGTACCGGTTAAATATCTTTCTGAGGCCGATTCAGTATGCTTAAGCCCCTATGACCTTTGTCAATTATTACCAAACATTTCCTTTCATACAAACTTGTCCAGCCAATTACAAATACAACACAAAAAGAATTAGACAAATAGGTACAATCGCTCTGTAGTGATGCGCTTACATACATTCGGGAATTAATTTTTAAAAATATTAAATATAAGCTGTGCCCGCGACTTCGTCCACGTAAAACCTGATGTACAAAACAGTGATTAATAAAGTCATCTGAATGTATTTAGCCCATTTGCTTATCTACTTTTCTCTCATACTTAAGTCGCGTGGTCATTAAAATTACAATAATTTTTAATAGAGTGGACCGATTTATTGAAACAAAGACGTAGTTACTCTCAATGATATGGTTTATGATTTTTATTGAGGTTTTATAGTGAACCCAGTACTTTTGCAGTGATGCGCGTTCATATAAGGCGACAGAATGACAGACATTTCTAAAAATGATTGAAATATATTTTATTACTCATTCCTAGACACCTGCAACAATTTTTATCACGAAAATCGAAAAAGTACAAACACGTTAGACTTACATTCTTATTATATGTATAGATTATCACGCAATGGCATTACAAAAAATTTACATGAGCTCGTAACCGCCACATTATCTCATAAAGCTATCACACCAGAGGGAAAGTTTAAATCAACAGACGATTCCATAAAATCCTACATTCGTATGCCAATTAAAAAGAATATAAAAACATTCTAGACTGATTTTTTTAAATCCATTCAGGGTGAAACGTTCGTTTAAACTTTTTAGATTTCATCCTCAACATCCGTCCTTATGTGTGTTTGTTGAATTTTTTTTATTGTCACTAACTACGTTCTATTTCGTATAACAAATGATACACGCCGAAGGGCGCGTTGCGAGAAGACCTTGTAATATTCAAATGGAAACCGTGTAAAACATAGCTTTAAATTGGATTTACATGATTCTAAATATCTAAAAATGTTATGTTGCTAAACACATACAGACAGTAATTATATACATAAGTAGTTGATACCCGTGACTTGGTCTGCGGCGTTCATTACATTAACAAGCTATTGTACTAGCTTTTGCTGGCGGCTTCACTCACATTTATGTGGATTTATCCTATCCCTCCGCAACAATACATACGTTAAGTAAAAACTTCTTTAGACGCGTTGAGCGGTATTGTTTTGCCAGGAGACAAATTATTATAAAAAAAATTAAATACGTGTTGAATACTTGATTTAAAAAACTTTGATTACAAAAGAGTGCCTTACGCTTGTTTACACATGGACATTATTTATATTTAAATGTTCTCTAACACTTGTCTAAGTTGACAGTTCTTATTTTATTGTTGTGATATATTTCTATTTGCTTGCGAAAGTCGTTTCGTAAGAAATTATGAAGTTCCTGGATATAATTAATTTGGAAGAAATAAATAAATTACAGAATTTTAGAGATTCACTAGTAAATCATAACTACTATACACTATTGACATTTGACAATGTTTTAATCCTTGATTATACTGTTATTTCACATCACACACGTTGACGTAATATATTAATAATATACCAATTACACCAATTTCTTTTAACTAAAATGTCACACCAACGACAACCAATTTAACTTAAAATAAATAAATTTTCTTAATGAAGATTTGAACAAAAATATTATTAATGAATTGAAATTGTTCGCAAAAGGGGAATGGAGGGGAGAAGAGGGCCCCCCCAGCCCCCCCCTACCGTCTGTCCCGCCCCCCCCCCCCCCTCTCCCACCCCCCCCCTTACTTATTTTTCCCCCCCCACCTCTTTTATTTTTCCCCCCCCCCCCCCCCCCCCTTTACAACCCCCCCCCTTTCCCCCCTTTCCCCTCTTCCTTTTTTTTCCCCCCCCCCCCCCCCCCTTTTTTTTTTTATGTAATAGAACGTTTTTGAATGATGAGATTGAATTGAACGAATGCTATTCAGAGTTGCTTGCATAAAAAACTTGAACCAGATGTTTAGCTAGAGACCGTTTGGACACGCTTTTGTAATAAAGTATTTTAAATATGTGTTTAACTAGGTTTAAAATTTTAGGCACTGCTTAGTAAAACTCGTGTTAGGCCCGTGTTCATTTTTGTTTTCGTGATAAGACCGATAATGTCGCGTCATGTTAGTAAGCATGACCAACCTTATAGCGCTTGCACGGCTTGCGTCAGACTAGTGACGCGTAATATAGCGGCTTTTTTTTTTTCGAACTGACTATGCTATTGACCTGGCAAGGTCTTTACAGCTTCACCGGACTACTAAGGCGAGCGCTTAAGGCACTCAGCCGATTTGGTTGTAATATAGCGGCGTGTGTACTTCTAATATTGATATCTTATATTGAGATTGTGCAGTCCATCATATGTTTGATTAATTAATAAACTGTAAAAAATATATATAATTATTATTAGGAGTGCCAATAGATGTGATTGAGAGACTAATGATAATAATTTCGATTTACGAATTATGAAATTTATATAATTAACTAGGGGGCCCGGCAGACGTTGTCCCGCCCTGATTATAAAAAAAACCTTGACAAATTATATACCAAAACCTTCCTCATGAATCACTTTATCTACTGGTGAAAACCGCAAGAAAATTCATTGAGTAGTTTTTGAGCTTATCGCGAACAGACAGACAGACAGACGCGGTAGGGCACTTTGTTTTATACTATGTAATGATACTATAATTGAAATCAAAAGTTGCGAGAGGACACAGTTATTGTTTTGAGTTGTCACTTCTATCGGCGGTCCTTATGACTGCCTCTATTTTTTTTCTTGATAAAAGTGCCCTATGTATTAATGGAATATCATGATAATCTGTTAAGCAGTTATAGTGTAAAACCATAACAAACAATCTCACTTTCGCATTTATAATATGTACTGAGGAAAAATATACAAGTGCCGCTTGCCCCGCCTCTCCACGGCAAGTTAACACAAATCGTCCAATACTTAGTGCTTATATATATCATAGTTGCTTTTTTTTTTATTGGGTAATAAGGAAATCTTCCGGTTTTTTCATCCTCCCCCCCCCCTCCCTTTTTTTTCCTTTCCTCCTTTCCCCTTCTTTTCCTCCTTTTTTCCCTCCCTTTCCCCCTTTTCCCCCCCCCCCCCCCTCTAACAAAATAAAGAGACCTTATCTAGGTTCACATTATTAACAAAAAATGAAATGATTATTTATGTATGTATATACATATGTATGGGTATTCTTATTAATCTTCAATATATTTCTATATATATATATATATATATATATATGTATATATGTATATATATATATACATATATACATATATATATATATATATATATTTATTTATTATTAAAACAAAAACTACACATGGATAAAATAAAACTTAAAATAATTCTTATATAAATAAACAAAAAAAAAACCTCAAGTACTTTATTTACAGTTTGTAAGTTCTTAATAAAATATATACAAAAGCTTATTGGCCTTAATTTATTTGTTAAATATTTTTAACTTTTCTACAATTTATACACAGAATTTTATAAAACTGTCTCTAGTGTTTTTCTTACTTACTAAATTTTTGAGTTCATTTTTGCATACTGTGATTCCAAGTTCCACTTCTGATTCAGTTCTAATTTATTAAAATATTGGACATTCTGTTAGAACGTGAAGGACATTTTGTTTTGTAATGTTATCACATATACATTCAGGGTGATTTTTAACTTTAAATTTATAAAGATAGTCCGCAAAAGCGCCGTGTCCTGTTAGCACCTGAACTAAGGATGGGGAAAAGCTTAGTTGCTTGTAGCTTTAATAACTTTGTATTAAATTAAGAAATTGTATTACTTTTTAAATCAAAGATCCGGTAGATAAGAAGCAAAAGTAAAAACATTTATGTATTTCTTTTGAGCACACTATAGACGCATAGGAATTCATTAGTGCTCAAATTACCGAGAACGCTTAGATAAACTAATAAGCTTTCCATGCAAATAACAGTTGGATAAATTCAACAAATGTTCAGTAGGTTAAGTATAACTCTCCGTTATTAATTTTCTACTAGTTCGTGCCTACAATGATTCATGTTAAAATGGTTTGGCTTTTTCATTCAAACTGCGCATTATATCTGGCTTATTTTTGGCTATACCTTTTTTATTTTGTCGTTACTACTTAACCCTTTTACAGTTTTTAAGTATTTTTTTTATTCTTATACACTATACACAATCTCATCTGAAGGTAAATGACCATGTGGTCTTAGATGGTAAGCACGTTAAACCTAAAAGGGGGCTGGTTCTCAAGTACAGCTGCCGGAAAACACCAACAGTTGCTTGGCGACAGGTTTTCAACTCGAGGGTAGTAGCTAACCAGGTAGACTATGAGAAAGCCAACTCACCGTTCTATGGTTTCATGATTTCCTTCACCGACTCAGTTGCTAGGATTCGAACCTACGTCCATCGACGCGGCGTGCGAACACGGTATACACTAAACAATCAACGCTTCGATGATGTTATCGCTTTATTATGTTTTATAATCATTGCTTAGCATATATGACACAGCATATTGATATGTAAGTATTCCAAAAGAGTTTTTGGCGGGATCCTGGTCTGTCATGTAGTGGATTTTATATTTTATCCATAATCTTGTGTTACTTGACTCTATAATGTGTAAAATTGGTGGTGTTTTATGTAATATAGTTCGTTTATTGTGCATAAGTGAAGTGAATGGAAAATAATACCACGGACCATGAATTCTGAGATGCCACAAAAACTCCATGGAAAGTTCTAACAAGATGGCCACCATCTTGATAGTTCATTGAAATTATATCAAGAAACTTGTAATATCGATACTCACTTGACAATGGCAGTAATAGTCTACTAGAAGACTGGTTGCCAAAAATGCAATGGAAGAAGAACTTGCAATACTATTAACTACTCAATAATGGCAGTAGTAATCTAAAAAATTGGTTGCCAAAAATAAAGTTTAAATAAAAAAAGTATTCTAAATAGTATTTGAAAAATCCTCTACCTACCAATAAAACTATTATCATAATTAGTTATCAGTTGTTATGAATAATAACTCGATACCCAACAAATGTCATATTTATAATTATAAGTGAAGTAACAGTGCTTGCATTGTGGCGTTTCGTTCGCTCAATGAGAGCGCCGGAGACCCAGCTCCTTTCCCCCTTTCCCTTCCCCTTTCTCCTTTCCCTACCCCTCCCCATACACAGGCTGGCAACGTACTTGCGTCTCCCCTGGTGTTGCTAGTGTCTATGGACGGTGGTGATCACTTAACATCAGGTGACCCACCTGTTCGGTTGCCTACAATTTACATTAAAAAAAAAATTACTGATTCGGGCACATAATAGTGACGTTCTGTATATAATTTAACAAATGTAACTGTAAATTATCGACATTACATTTGAAATAAATCGATCATAATTGTTAATCACTGCCGTAGCACATTATTACTAGGATGACCTGTGTTTTATTATGTCATTTTGAATTAAATGAAATTCACAATACTTGTAAATACATTTCTCAACTTAACAATAATTGATATTTATTCTAGTTTGGTCTTTAAAAGTACAATTAATAAGCGGATTGCCCACCTGCGTTGATTCCAACCAATGCACAAGGATAAAAGGTTATGGGATAAGTGGGACTGACCGAAATGTTGGTTTTCGATGCTCTAGGAGACATCCTCTTCATTCACGGCTAATAAAGCTCGCACTATTCAACCTGGACACTCGCTAATAATATTCTAAATGTCTATTAACCAATTTATTATAGATTTCGTAGTCACAAAAACGTTCGCCGCTGCACTTTAAGCCTCCGACAGACGGACGTAGCGGTAAGAAGTTTCTTTTCTAACTGCCCCCGTGTTGTTGGCTTTATGGGTCTTTACAGCTTCTCCAGTTAACGCTAAGAGGGTTGAGGGAGGAAATATGAAAGACATTGGGTAGCTTAAAACAGGGACGGATAATGTATCGTTGTGCATTAGAATCATTTTAAATCTTAAATCTCACTCTCAGTAATTCCGGAATCACTTAACCAAACTATCATTCACAAAATAACATGACGGGAGAAGTTTATTAACGTCATTTATCGTGTCCCATATTGAAAATGAAAGCAAAACCTCCATCTTTTTATTCGAATCACTTCAACGATATGTGTAGGTGCTATCTAAAACACACTTTGAAAAACAAAACAGACTATACTGATACTGAATGTATAGATCCATTCCGAGGAGACTCACATGAATGTAACGTAGCTAAGGTAATTTCAACAAACTCGCTGAATCGGAAAAAAGCAATGATAACTTATTATTGGTTTCCGATTGAACGTACGGCACTTGTTCCCCGAAGAGATAATTGTGCTGTAAGGAGTATGTAGGTATTAGCTTACGATTAAATGGAAAATACAGGAAGCACACACGAATTCGAATATAGGTTACGTGAAAAACATAGTTGGCACTGAATTTGGACCGTGAAGTCGTAACGCAAAACTATATACCAAAATATATTAAACCAGCAATTGCGCAGTCAAAAAGGCAAGTACAAAGTAAGGAAACTATGTGTGAAAATTCGTAAAGTATTATGTACCTACGTCTAGGAGATAATATTTTACGAGGTTTAAACTGCGAGGTTCCTGTAAGCAAGGTGATCTATCATCGATTAATCAAATAGTCGATTTATTAGTTAAAAAAGATCGATTCATAATCGATACTCAACAATGAATAGATCCAGGCTATCGATATCTGTGTGGAACTCGGAGGTTAAAAGAGAAATTAATTTATTTGTAATTATATAGGAGTAAAATCATAAAATAATTTACAATTAGTTGAACGTAGCCAAACACATAATAATTTTTCACTTATATCCCTTCATTTTTATGTAATTATATGATTTTTTATAATTCCTAGTAAGTTATATTATTGAAAATATAATAATGACTATCAAATCGATTTCAAAATATATTTTTTTGAAGTACCTAAAACTTCTTTAGGCCCGACTAGGAAATAACTGGACGACAATGCAACGGAAGTCCGTTACGACAATATGGCGTCATGTTACTGAACCATCCAGTTTTTAAATATTTTTGATTTTCTCAATAAATTGTTTATAAACAAATCAATCAAAAACTATTGAAAAAAAAATTAAATATAATAATAATAAAAGTCATACAATAGAATTAATTATGAAAAATGGGCGCGCGACCGTGCTGTCATCTGGTTTCAATGTAAGTAACAAATTAAATAATAGTTATATTTTAATGTTCCAAGTCAATGTGTACATAATTAACAGTAATATTGGTATCTGCACTGGTTAGAAACCGTATCACAGATATCACAATTCCATATAATGAGAGCTAAAACAAACAGTGACTTAAACATATGTAGTAAATAAAAACTTAATTTGAATTAACTAAATATGATAAATTATTGTGTAACACGGTATTCCGAATTAGACAAGAGTGTTTTATGATAGCAATGAGTGAATTGTTTTTTAGATAAAAATGTATGATATGAACCGAATTTATAATTATAATTTAAATTGTGGTATTAATATTTTTTCTGTATTTGTTTAATTTTGTGAATGTAACTTTTTAAAAGTGAGTCTTTTAATATTATGTCTGTTGTATTGATTAATCTGTAGTATATTATTTGCTTTATTATAGAGCAATCCTCCCAGGAAGCCTTCAAAACGACAAGCAAACCAAGTGCTATGTTTAGGTACTTTTATTATGTCCTCGACCCTTCTTCTCTTATCAGAGAATTGTAAGCTTGGCGTTCCTACATGTTGACGGAGGATAATTTGTAGGATAAAAAACTGTCTAAATTAAAACTTCATTATCTGTAGTGCCATCTATGAGTTAATTCGGAACTTAAAAACACAGGAAACATTATTAGCAACTCTTTGTTATAAATTAAATTATTCTTCAGTTCAATCAACAACAAGACATGGCACGACTACTGATGCAGTTTTCTCAAGAAATTTAGAAAATATGCAGAGTAGATTTTATGTTTCTCATTTCAGGTATCATAAATCATAGTAATAAAAATGATAGTAATAAAATTATTGTTTTAAAATGTATAGTGATCGACGATAATAAATATATATATTACTAGTGATATATCATCAATAAATGCCTTATTAAATTCTCATATAATGCACTATTAACTTAATCGACATCTCTTATAAAGCCAAAGAAGTTTTACATCAATCGCGTGTGACGGTTACACGCATTCATTTTTTAGACAGTATCGTCGTCTCTAGGTTATTATTACATTGTGATATGCACATAACACGCATAACAATTTATTTATTATCTCACAATTTAACAACAAAAAAAATATTATCGACAATTCTCTTTTCTTGGTCAGTTATCACTCAAAAAAAGCTATAATTTGATGTAAAAACGAATCCACGTTGACATCACAATATTTTTATATGAAATTTCGCGAGACAACGACATCGTGCGTGACATTAAATCAACGACTTTTCCTGTTGGTTTTGCGTTTCGTAGAACCGGTGGGATATTGCGTTACAGCCTTCCTCTCATTGAAATGTATATCGTATGATGTCAGGCGAGTTCACCGACATACCTTGTCTATTCTACAATTGAGAACTAAATGCGCGATTGTCATATCTTTATATTCTGAGTTCCTTATTTTGTTGTTCATTTTGTTTGGATATAACTAACAAGTATATATGGTAATAATTATAAAATATAATGAACTACGCTGTTGTATTGTTTTTCAATAACTGTTATTATATTGTAAACTGCTGTCAATTATCCTGCTATTAAACAATTTATTTGATAAATATTTAAATATTTAATAAATGCAATTTATCATATCGCATACAAATCGCATATCTTATCTGAATGAGATATTGAATATCATTAATTGTTCTATTGTGATTTAGTTGTGAATGTCTAATCCATTTAACACGGTCCACAATTAATTCAGATGTAATACAATATGTGGCCCCCGTGACAGCGTAAAACAATTTCCAAGTAGACGAAATCGCGGACATCAGTTAGTAAATATTTAAAACTAGTTTATGTCCACGGCTTCGCACGTATTAATATAGATTTGACCTATCCTTTGGGAAGAGTCCTTTTTGAAGTGAATCTTCTTATGGGATGATTTTGAAATTCTTATCGGCAACTTTTTTGTCACTAAACCTGGTGAGGGTAAACACTGTGTCGTGTGGTGTTAAAAACACCAGTTCTCGCTCGATCAGCGAAGTTAAGCAACGTCGTGCGCGGTCAGTACTATGATTGCCTGGGAAAAACGCGTGACGTTGGTTTTTTGTTGTAATACAAATGTTTCACTTCTATCGTGTGTCTTTACGACACACTCTATTGTTTTCTAGGTGAAAGGTATTGCCAACGCATATGCAAAATTTTATTATGATCAGTTTAGTAGTAAATGTGTGAAAGCGTAACAAACAAAATTACACTTACATTTCTAGTATTAATGACAATTTCCGGCTACGTACGCATTTTTATGCGGTATTTATTTTCGACAAGTAATTTCATAAACAACAAAATAAATAACAATTGACAATTTTTCATCCCTGTTTGGACCTTAGGGGTTGAATTTCCACAAATCCATTTTTAAGTGAGCACCTACAGTGCAAGAGGAACCCGCTTGCAAATTTTCACGGCAATCGTTCCAGCAGTTTGAGGTCTGCGTTGATATACGAGACAGTCATTTATACATAAATATATATATACACTAGCTGTCCCCCGCGGCTCCACACGCGTTTTTTTTTTTTAATATATTAAAGAAATGTAAAATTGTAAGTAGGTGTCTACATGACAGAAATACTTTTTCAAAAACATTTTCATGGGAAAGGTTTATGTATAATTTGTCAAGGTTTTCTTTTTATTATCAGGGCGGGACAACGTCTGCCGAGCCCGCTAGCTTAAAATAAAATAGCTCATTAGTTAGTTATCTGCCAGTGAAAGTCCCGTGAAAATCAGTTTAAGCATTTCGGGTATTCTACTGCGGCCGAAGGCGAATAAAAAACCTAAATTACTTTTTATGAGATCTGCAATCTTGGTAGATAGAAGCAGACCAGTAAATATCCCGTGAAAACATTTTGGAAATAGCAATGCGGACGAAGCCGCGGATAAATCAAATAGAATATGTCCACCGCTATAATTTCGGCTATCTACCAGTAAAATTCCCGTTAAAATAGGTCCAGCCGTTTTGGAGATTACCCAGAACAAACAAACAAACAGACAAAATATAAAAATATCGACCGAATATAAAAACATTTTTTTTTTGTTATTTGTAGCTTTATTTTTGTAGCTGAATATCCATTCACCAAAAAGTTATTATTTATTTTTACAAACACACACTTTATTTTTATAATAAGTAATAGATTGCAAATAGAAAATTGGAAACAAAACTATCGTAGAATAATAAACTTTTTGAATAGGAACACAAAATAATCTTTGAAAATGTTTGCGATAGAAACTTACCACGTTACCATGGCAACGTATATAATACTAACGCTAACACGCAGCGAAAGCAATCAAAACGAAAAATATGCCCGATTTTGAAACATTCTTCATTGGCGCTCCACTCCTACTGGTCTTAGCGTGATAATATATAGCCTAAAGCCTTCCTCGCTAAATGAGCTATCTAAAACCGAATTTTTTTTTAAATCGGACCAATAGTTCCTGAGATTAGCGCGTTCAACCAAACAAACAAACTCTTCAGCTTTATACTTACTAATAAGTATAGATATGTATATATATAGATCAAGGATTGTCGTATTATTTTCCCAAACCGTAAAGTTACGGTCACTTGGCGACAAGATATTCTTTTGTTAAAGTATTTCCATTTGAGCCTCTATCCGGCTCTTTGTAATGGTAAAACATACGTAGCGCACAAACAGAAAAAATAATAGTTTGTCTCCAAGATGGCCGACGGTGAAATAGGTAAGCTATTGGCAATATTAGATTTATAGGTCAAAGTTTTTATATATCGGTTTCCTTTAATATTTCAGAGGATTATATTTATCTAATATAGTTTTTCTTTGTCATATTTTATTTACATTAGTATGTATTTTGTATTCCTTTAATCATGTTTTAAATCCGATATATTTTAGAGGGTGGTACTATCCCAGGCAAACCGACCCATTCATGCTAAAACCAGTAATAGCTTCAGCGTGGCTCTACCACCTATTTTGATGGCTGCCCCGTAACATATAACTTTTTTTTTTCACCACCGATATTGAGAGTATGCCATCTTACTTCCACATTTTATCTACGACAGTGTGGCGTTACAATATTACCTTACGTATGTGTGCCTTATGGTGCCATTTGTTTTGTCAAAATATCATATAGGTAACGTATCTACACCTTTTTACTTATAATATCATTGACCTCGTGTATGAAAATCGTTATGCCTGCAAAATAATTCCCACTGCGGTGTTTCATTGAATTGTGTTCACTGCTAATTGGTATAAAAGAATAAATATGTAATAGCATCAATCTTAGCGACAATCGGCAACTGACTTACATATATACGTCTAAATTACATGAGAACAAGATCACCCACAAAGACTTTCATATTTATTCAAACCCACGTTCTTCCAAGCGATATAACAGTAAAACTTTAATTTATTATAATAGCTAGCGGGCCCGGCAGACGTTGTCCTGTCCTAATTATAAAAAAATCCTTAAGAAATTATATACCAAAACGTTCCTCGTTAATCACTTTATCCACTGGTGAAAACCGCATAAAGATCCGTCCAGTAGTTTTTGAGTTTATCGCGAACAGACAGACAGACGTGGTAGGGACTTTGTTTTATACTATGTAATGATGTATAGAAACGACATGAATATAAATTTGTTTGTTTAAAAAATAAAATATGAAATATATATAATAAACAATGCCCCTTCGATGAATGCGTAAGCTAGATAAAAGCATTCCAAACGGTCGCACGCAAATAATAGGAATAAAGGGTGCTTTTTCCCACTGAAATAATACCAGATAAAACTTTGTTACCGAACTTTAAATAGTGTTGTTTTTGTTCAACGAATTGGAAAAATAATGTATTATGGCTTTAGAGTGTTTACTGAAATATTGGATGGAATATGAAATGTATGACATGTGGTTGACGCTGTTAATACAATAAGACTCGAATGATTACCACCGACTTTTTTTTTTGAAGTGAAACTTCTTTATCGACGTAGGGAGGAATTTTAGAGCATGTAAAAACGTACGTAACGTTTTTCGGTTACGCGCCATCTTAATTTCTGTACATTTTTCCGTTACGCGCCGTGTTTATTTCTAAAGGTGCGCTCACAATGATCAGATTCCGTTTTTTTTTTCTAAATGTGCGCTCACAATGATCAGATTCCGTTTTTTTTTCTGTAAAGTTGTATATATAGTAGATCATTTTTCGAAAAATAATGTCATAAAGAAGTTTCACTTCTTACGTGTGTACACTGATACACGCACGTATTTTTTTAATTATATCATGGGAGGCAAACGAACAGGCAGGTCACCTGATGTTAAGTGATCGACCGTCCGTAGACACTTGCAACATCAGAAGAGTCACAAGTGCGTTGCCAGCCTGTGTTCTGGGAGAGAATGGACAGGGGAATGGGAAGGTAGGCCTCCGGCGCTCTCACTGACCGAACGAAACGCAACAATACAAGCACTGTATTTTACGTCGGTTTTATCACCGCTTAAGTTATTTCCTTAACCCCTCGGTTGATTTTTTAAGAACCAAATCACAAAATGGCGGGTCAGACTTTTAAAAATATAGTTGATTTTTTCAAATTTTAATTTTACATTACATGATTTGTTATTGTAAAAGTCGTTCAAATTTGGTAACAATACGGTATTTTTTTTAAACTTATGCTACCAAAAGTTCGCTGCCCAGTGTTACGTTTGTATGGAGACTGAATCCTTATGGACTTTGGGATGTTCCGGAGTTTTTGTTTAATTGGTCATTGTTTTTATGCATTCTTATTCTATTACTCCTTGAAGAAGATAGTAATATCAGTATATCGGTTGATTATTTCTAAAAGGACATATTTTTAAGTCCGTCCGTTTTAACTCGTGTACATATTTAATAATACTAGTGGGCGCCCAGTGGTCGACATTCGACCATTGTTCATTGATTTTTTAAAGTTTGAACTTTATTAGGGTTCTTTTGTCAACTTACTTCTATAATCAAAGGTTTTCATCATGGCTACTCAGTTATTTGCCACTTTTTTTAAATTATATAAACATCAAAAAAATCTATGTCTAAATGAAATAATAATTATAAATTTGAAACAAAAAACAGGCGGTTACATAAGGTGGTAAAACTCTCAAATTTTAAGTAAATATAACTTTACGAAAATAACTCACTCAACTCATGATACAATTCTCAATTAATTTTACACGACACCATGAGTGGTGGCATTTCTGAGTGATATTGAATTAAATAAAGTCTGTAAATTATGAGAAATAGTTATATGCCCAGTAACATCGCTTGGAAAATTAATGGATACACAATAGAATCAAATGATGAATCTAAAACAAAGATATTTTTAATACTACCAATAACTTTTTAAAAGAATTCATTTTTGTTCAAAATTCATCATCAACTGTATCAAATATAATTGCTACATCAGGTTGAACTGCATCATTGTAACCGCGGATATCTAAGCCATGGATTACTTTCATGAGCAAACAAATTTTGTTATTTTGAATTTACAAAGTATTTTTTGGCTCTTTTTATTGAATCATCATTTAAAGTGAGTTCACCATAAAAATACTAAATATTAAAATATTGATATTGACTTTGGTAATATTGCTTTACTCTTATGACAACGTGAAGCAAAATGGAAGCAGTCCTGTCACCTAAAAAATTTGACATCCAATAACACCAAAGAGAATAATAATTATTTCAGTGGTTCCATAAATTATGTATCAATTAATTTTTAATGTATGTTATGAATTTACATATTTACATTATTATACAATTAACCTACAATTTGACCAGTTGATTTCAAAGGGCAGTCATGTTAAAAATGTTGAAAAAGATAATTGAAACGTAAGAGTAAAATGACGGATGGCTTTGTCAAAATTTACATGTGTGTATATGTTATGTAAAACTCAAGCAGTAGTGTGAGTAATGCATATTTTAATTAATTTAATATACTTGTAATGCATTTTATATTAAAAAAATAGCTTTCTGCACTTCTCCTCCATATAAACTTTAACTATGCCAAATTTCACGTTCATCCGTTCGCGCATTTGTCTCAAAAAGGGATACAAAGTTTTGGCTTCACGTATTAATATATATGATGATGATAACTATTTCCATATATATTACGACTTTAAGTCATCTTCACATCTTTAAAATGTATTAATTATATATGTATATTGTATATTGGCTGGTGATCTTGATGTTTCACGGAAAATAAGTTTTTGATAACAAATAATTTTGGGTTGTTATTCATTTTTGTAATTATATCTTCTTTACTACTTCGATATTAAGTTACTTCTGTTAAATTCTGGCAAAACTGCTTATAACCCATATTAAAAAAAAACCTGTGTAGCTTAGATGACACCCTAAAAGTTTTCTGTGTTAGTAAAAATCTCGAACTACTACAGTCGTTTCTGAGATTAGCTCAAAAATACACTACCATTTAATACTATATTGAATAGATTTGACTACCGATTTAACTTTCAACATTCCATAGATCAATGTATCGTATCCTTCAATCATAAATCACACGAGTCGTAAGTAATTTCTATAAAAACAACCAAATCCGCCAATGGCTACGAAGAATTTCCGATGCAATAATCAAATTCTATCAAATAGTTTTATTACGTATAGAATTATTGTCTTCCATCTATACATATAATAAGAATGTAAATCGAATGTGTCTGTAGTTTTTCGATTTTCGTGAAAAAAATTGTTGCATGTGTCTAGAAATAAGTAATAAAATACATTTCATCATTTTTAGAAATGTCTGTCTGTCAATCTGTTTCTATGAACACGTATCACTGCTAAAGTACTGGGTTTACAATAAAACATCAGTACCAAGAGAATCATAAAGCATATCCTCGGGAGTAACTTAGTCTTTGTTTCATTTAAATCGGTCAACTCTATCAAAAGTTTTTGTAATTTTAATAACAACGCGGCGAAGTACGAGAGACAAGTAGATAAATAAGTGGACTTAATACATTCAGATGAATTTAGTAATCACTGTTATTTACATAAGATTCCACGCGGCTAATGAATGAATGGATGCGGACTCAGCTAGTAACATAATAAATTATAAAATTTATATATGTATCTAACATACAAATCTACGCAGCTTCAATAAATCACAACAAGATTGTAAACCAGACGACTTTTGAAGCACTAACGAACAAGAAAATAAAAGGGGACAAATAAAAACCCTTTAGGAGTTTATTAGCGTCGCTGATTTAACAGCCTCCATGTATTAAAGCCTTTCAGCGCAAACGGAATACGAAAGCGTCCATAAACCGTCTGATGTAGGTGTCGAGAATCCGACCAAAACCCGTACGCACTTGTACAAACAGTACATCCTAATCACACTTAACCCTGGCGCTACCGTAGTTTTATTTGTCGTAAAGATTTTTACAACCCCCCGATCACCCCCGACCGGCGAGACGCGTCGCTCGCAAGGACCCATCGCCAATTGCCAATAAACCCTTTGATCCCCAGGATTTCAATGAAAGCCTAACCGTATTAATCTTAGAACAATTTCTCAATTTCCGCCGCTCATCGATTCCATATAGGTAGCAATTTTCCGCTAAATTCACGACGATAGTTCCATTCGATTGGCCATCAATGTACGATATCTAATAACAAGATATCCCCAGGGAAGCAATATTTACGTATCTGTTATTCGGCATATGATTTCTCGTGGGTATATTAATAAATAACGTTATTTGTATGGGGTGACGTAATAAATGGTAATAATATTTGGATACAAAATAATTCATTTCGAATATAGGCACAATAGAAACGAAGGCTGTGCCGTATCAGTAAAAATATGGCTCAGTAGCTATATACATCCATTTTTAATACATTTAGTTTATAGCTATTAGAAAATATATTTCATAATTTTATTTTCATTGAAACAGTACGTTTTCATTTTTAAATATTCTCGCTTAAAACGTTCCCGCTTGTCATGACGTTGGATTGACGTCACGTCATTCTAAACAACACCACTCCTCTTCGGTATTAAATTGTCAGAATGTGAATGTCAAAACAATGTTTGAAAACTTTGACGTCACGCACTATAATTGGTGTTTCTGTTCACGTGATAATAACAGTGAATTGTTAATTTATTTATTCATACAATATTTTAAAAATCGAATTAAATAGTAAAATGATATCGATTTGGATACATGACGAACAATTTGTTAATTATTAAAACGAATCCCGACGTCCGTTCACCAATAGCGTTTATTCCGACTGAGCGCTTATTAGAGATAGCGATTGAATAATCGATTATCTTAATTGAATTTTAACATGGAATCGATATAGCAAATCAATCTCTGTCACTATAAAATCGTGATTCGATTTTTTCTATTTAGACAAAAATAAATTCATACAATAATTACAAATGAAGCAAAAAAAAAAACAATAAAATAATTAAGAGATCGATTTTTAAATAATCGATCTTAGAGACCTCGATTTTTTCATTAATCGATTCCAAAAACCATAAGTGGAATCGATTGAAAAATCGTTTTTTTTTGCGAAGAATCGTTATCCCTACCGCTTACCCATACATCACTTCTTCAATGTTAACGTTACTGTATCTATAAATAACACAATAAAAAAATGTTATTTTTTTTTCTCGAACTGATTATGCTATTGACCTAGCAAGGTCTTAACAGCTTCACCAGACTACATAAAAAAACGTAATTTAGTACTTAGTCTATCCATAAGTATGTATTCAGGACTAGCTAATAATATTTTTATCCAATATCTTCAACCTTATTATGTACAGATATCGCCAAGGACGCTAAAATAGCTTTTTGACTATTATCCTTTAAACTAATCTACAATTAAGAGAGAGCAAGTTAAACCTGCATACTCGATTGCTAGTTTTGTGTATTAAATACATATGAATTGATATATTATGACAAAGTCAATATGTCATCTCTGTGTTAGAGTTAAGTTAAGAGTAGCGCTCAAAACCGGCCTCAAAAACTTCCCAATATACCATACGCCGTTATAGTTGTACAATAAACTTATGATGTTGCAAATTCAACATTACCAGAATGATTTAAAGTTGTTTTTACAAGGACGCAAGCGACGCGAGACTATAGTTATGCGATAAACTTATGAGTTTGCAAATTCAATCTTACCAGAGTGATTTAAAGTTGTTTTTACAAGGACGCAAGCGACGCGAGACTATAGTTATGCGATAAACTTATGAGTTTGCAAATTCAATCTTACCAGAGTGATTTAAAGTTGTTTTTACAAGGACGCAAGCGACGCGAGATCATAGCTATGCGATAAACTTATGATTTTGCAAATTCAGTCTTACCAGAATGATTTGAAGTTGTTTTTACAAGGACGCAAGCGACGCGAGACTATAGTTATGCGATAAACTTATGATTTTGCAAATTCAACTTTACCTGAAGATTTAAAGTTGTTTGTACAAGGATGCAAGCGACGCGAGACTATCTGAAATTACTGCATAATCCAAAATTAGGCACTCATTTTTGTGTGCCGGCTGTGAGACGTTAAGTGTGCATCTTGGGTTTTTATATATCAATGGTGAAAACAAAACTATCAAACTGCTTGTCTTGTGTTTGATTACTTTTAACCTTTGTGTGACGAAATAGGTGACAGTAAATACTGTGTCGGGTAGTGTTGAGATCACTGGACCTCGTCCGATCGCCGGAATTAAATAACGTCGGGCGCCGTCAGTACTTGGATTGGTGACCGTCTGGGAACACCGTATGACGTTGGATTTTTGTTGTATTTTTTTAGTGTTTCCCTTGTAATACAAAAGTTTCACTTCTATCGTGTGTCTTTAAGATACGTCCTGTTTTTTTTAGTTAAAATGGTTACTGTGTCTTATCTTAGTAGATGGATATATGCTGTCGCCGACTATTTTATAGATTTTCTTATATTCAGCCATACATTTTTTCAGACGTCATAGAAGCACTGCAATGCATCACATTTTTTTTAACTGTTAAATATTGTCATGACTTTACATGATTTGCATATATTTATGTAGGTATACATATATAGGTGGGAGAGCCACGCTGAAGCTATTATTGGTTTCAGCATGAATGGGTCGGCACGTCCGGGGTAGTACCACACGCTCACAGAAAAAAAATGACATGAAGTAATAGTGATTGCATTGTTGTGTTTCGTTCGGTCAGTGAGAGCGCCGGAGGCCATCACCTGTTCCCCCTTCTCCCTTCCCCCACTCCTCCCTCCCCCTAAACACAGGCTGGCAACGCACTTGCGACTCCCTTGGTGTCGCTAGTGTTGGACGGCGGTGATCACTTACCATCAGGTGACCCGCCTGTGCGTTTGCCTCATAATAATTGCCTATAATAATTAAAAAAAAAATAATATAGTAAATAACTTATGTCTATCAGGAATAATATATCTATTAAACAGTGAAAGATTTTATCAAATCGTTGCCGTGGTTCCGGAGTTTACTTTCGTACAAACAAACATATAAAATCCGCTCTCTCTCTCTCTCTCTCGTATTATAGTATAGGTACAAATTATAAATCTTTAAATAACTGTGATTACATTTTAGGGTCCCAGTAATATTTACGGTAATGATATTGCATCACAACTCGCTTCGTGTCGTTTTGTTTATTGCATCGTTTATGATTTATCATTTTAGGGGACAACGAATATTACATTTTTCTTTATAAATTGCGTTCACTCATACCTATTGGTTATTCGAATGAATGAAATTTAAATAAATCTCTTATTTTTACAATTGGCACCGAACAATAACTTTAAAGAGATTGGATTCGGCTACATTACGTTTTTATTGTTACTGACATACGCCGATGGGAATCCCTTAGGTATTGTAAAATAAAATCAATTTTGGAGTGTCAATTCGAAATTAGAGGACAGAGAGCAGCAATAATATTAAATATAACATTTTGCTAATATTAATGAATGAAAGTAGTTTCAAAACAGATGTTAGTGAAACTAAGGCAGTTATCATCAAAGTCAAATATAAGCAACACAAAAATAAAGTTTATTCAAGGAGTCTTTAAACTTATACCTTGTTTTACTATTGATATTTTTATGGAAATAATTTGGTTTTAAATTACTCATTCTAAATACGTTTTTGAAGTGAAACTTCTTTATCGACGTAGGGAGGAATTTTAGAGCATGTAAAAACGTATGTAACGTTTTTCGGTTACGCGCCATCTTAATTTCTGTACATTTTCCGTTACGCGCCATGTTTATTTCTAAAGGTGCGCTCACAATGATCGTATTCCGTTTTTTTTTCTAAAGGTGCGCTCACAATGATCAGATTCCGTTTTTTTTTTTCTCTGTAAAGTTGTAAATATAGTAGATCATTTTTCGAAAAATTATGTCATAAAGAAGTTTCACTTCTTACGTGTGTACACTGATACACGCACGTATTTTTTTCTTTGAGAACTACTCGCCGTGGCATTATTGTTTTCTAAAAATGTCCTACTTTTCTGTAGGCTTGTGTAATATACAAACATACAGCCGGTCAGTCGGAAAAACTAATGTTATTGACAACGTCCAGTACCGCTACAACACACCCGAGAGGTGAGACTACAACGCCACCGGAACATTAACACTAGCGCCATTATATTAGTTACATCAATTATTTACATAAATAAGAACGAATATATAAAATTGATGTATTACTTAAATAACAACCATTTGATCGTTACTATTATTTTTGTGTTACCTAATTATTTTGGGGAATTGCTTTGACTTCCGCAGTTTGTTACACGCACTTCTATGTGGAAGTTGTTGTAAGGCGAAGTTTTGTCCGGATAAATAGTGACAGTGTACCTATTGAGTGTTAATTAACTATACGTATTTTGATATATCAATTAACCACTTTATTAACACTCTGCAAGCGCTGTGACTATTTATCCCGAATATAATAATATAGGCCGAACTCTCTAATAGGGTGGCGCTAGTGTTTTTAATCATTTGAATATCATTTTAGTTAATGAAAATATTATAAAGGCCACATAAAATCGTTAATTAATTACAAAAATAGAAGTGATTATACTTGCGTATCAAAAACAATTTGTTTCTTACAAGGCAAGTTAATAAATGATATTAAATAATGTTCCGTTTTTGGAAGAGCCACATACGGCTCACGAGCCGCAGTTTATCGATCAATGAGCTAAAGCATAATTAATTGCTTTAAAAATCATAAAGCACAGAAAATTAGACTCTAATCGAAGGAATCTAAAACAGCTTTAATTTGAACACATTTAAACAAAACTATTTGCAACGCAATAAAGACAGTAAGAGCAAATTACCATGCCGGATTAAAATTGCTTAAGGACATGACACTTATTATTTCAAAAATCAAAATCTAATATACTTTATTCATTTTAGGCCTTGAGATGGCATATGAATGTCAAAGCTACCACCGATTTGGAAAAACAATCCATTGATCTGGTTTATCTTTTTATGATTACATGTTTCCAACACATTTTCTTCTAAGAGATTTTTTTTTTCTCGAACTGACTACGCTATTGACCTAGCAAGGTCTTAACAGCTTCACCGGACTACGATTCTTCTAAGAGAATATTCTAATTTTTTTTTTGTAGCTTGATAAAGTTTCTGCACTATGCCTGATAATAAGCATAGTACAATCTAAAAACAATGGCAACCACTGAGAGACAAACTATCCATCGCCAGTCGCTACTGTCATGCCGGCCTGCGTAAGTGTCTCTTCACGTTACGCTTGAACGACCCCATGTCATAGGAAGGAGAGAACACACTGGCCGGGAGATCGTTCCACAGCTTCACGGTACGGCAAAGACGTTGTGAACTTTTTAGTTCGTGCCCATATACAAAATTCTAGCCGAATAATAGAAAATACTAATTACAGTTCCATTCAGATCAGTAATCTTCGCTGGAATAATTCATCTGTCTGTATGATGTCATTCATTTCAGTACAGTAGATACATCGCCTGATTGGAGAGATTAGGAGCGTACGAAGCTTGAACCAAACTATCCCTTTGTCCAGTTTCACGTGGCAGCGTTTAACCAATACTGCGCTTCCAGCTATCACTTTGTAATTCAAATAAGGATTGCAGGACCGACATCTGAATATCTATGTCATAATGAGTCCACAATATTTAATAAAATGCACTTTACTCGTATGTTTTCAGGTTTTTAATCTGTCAGCAATAGGTAAATATTTTACTTCAACGACCTTGAAAACGATAAATATTCAAAAACTTTATACAAATAGGTGAAAACAAAATTATCAAGAACCTTTTTCTCTTCCGTATTTCAACCTTTTTTATGTTTTTTTTTATTTAAAATCCATTGACGAGATATAATATTATCAATAAAAAGAATTTGGAAACTGTAAATTTTTGCCCGTACTTCCGAATACGCGTAAGTTTTAATTTCACATTAAAACGAGTGAAGCCGCAAGCAAAATATATTCTACAATGTTCGTGTAATACTCAACACAGTGTTTATCATTAAGAACAAAAATACAAAAAGAAATACGGATACTAATATATATATATATAGTAACACATGAAGACCAAATAGAATATCAATAACAAAATAAGTTATTATAAACAAACCAATAATTATATGTCGAGTACAAGTTATAAAGAACCAAAGAAGTAGTTATTGGAACAAACAAATTATTAAAAGTTACGGAAAGAAACAAATTATACATGTATAATGGAGTCATTAACAACCGACAATGTTCTTAATTACACCAGTGTTTTTCAACGTGTGGGTTTCGGTCCCCTGGGAGATCGCAACGACTTTATAAAAGGGTAATAAGATATCTCAAAGCTTTAATAGTAAAAAAAATATTTTTTTTTTTTTATCAAACATAAGTCGTGATGTTCTAGTGGTTTGACCGGTGGAATATCCTTCCGATATCCGTAGGTTGAAACCCCGACATTTGCCAACATTTTTTTCGGAATTCGCGTACATTTACTAATTTCTATTGGTAACAATATCAGCAGACGGTGAAGGAAAACACTGTGAGGAAACCTGAACCTGAGATATGTTCTTGTAGTACTACTGTATGTGTGAAAACATAGAACTGTAGATTTATTAGAGTTTCAAATCGCCAATACATCGTGGGCTGGCGTGGTGATTATGCCCATACCTTCCTTCTAAAAGACACCATCCCTGCAGTGTATCTCTTACAGGCTAATAAAGATGGTGATTAAGCAAATGTAAGAAAGAACATCCATACATTAATACAAATCAACAGAAATAGAAAATATACTTATGATTTATATTTATGTATTTAAGCAAAATCAAAACATGGAAGTAAATAAAACCGTTGTACGGATTTGAATATCTGAGTGGTCAATATGAATTTTTATACATGTGTAAAAGAACCAAAAATCTTATGACCGACATAATTCGGACTTCGTGTATAAAAACTGAAAATCTTAAAAACAGTTTTTGATTGAAGAAGGCGTTACTTTGCGGAAATCCATCATTAAATCTTATAGTGGACGCTACTTTGTACTTCCGCTTGGAATTGATTGAACACTACTACGTCTAACTGCAACGAAAAGCAAATCAATTGATCAATATATATGTATATATTAATTATACAATATATTATTGAAGTGAAACTTCTTTATCGACGTAGGGAGGAATTTTAGAGCATGTAAAAACGTATGTAACGTTTTTCGGTTACGCGCCATCTTAATTTCTGTACATTTTTCCGTTACGCGCCATGTTTATTTCTAAAGGTGCGCTGATCAGATCAGATTCACAGAGATCACAATGATCAATTTCCGTTTTTTTTTTCTAAAGGTGCGCTCTCAATGATCAGATTCCGTTTTTTTTTTCTGTAAAGTTGTAAATATAGTAGATCATTTTTCGAAAAATGATGTCATAAAAAAGTTTCACTTCTTACGTGTGTACACTGATACACGCACGTATTTTTTGTTAATTATATTTATTATTTATATATTAATAATTATATCAATAATATATTGTATAATTAATATATACATATATATTGATCAATTGATTTGCTTTTTGTTGCAGTTAGACGTAGTATTGTTCAATCAATTTCAAGCGGAAGTGTAAAGAAGCGTCCACTATAATACTTAAAAAGTTAACAATCTTATATGAAAGATTAAAATTCGGTTTCGTTTATTTTGAAATATAAGAACTCATTTGTAACTAAAAAAAATACAGCATAAAGACAGCGAAGGGTCGCGAAATAGTATTACATACTATGTAGGTTGTGTTTGGAAAGGTTGGAAAACACCGGTATACGATATATATTAATAAGAGTTCTTTGTTGTTTCCATTACTAAGCTATCAAAACAGCATTGAGTAAAACGTGTAAGGGAAAAAAGTTAACTCATCCCTAACGGACCGATTCTGACCGGCGAAAGTAATCGAGTTGTGCAAATCCTGTTTACTTAACACTGAACACCGATAAACAAACACGAAAGTACAAATACGTACAAGATCACTTGAAGGCCTTAGTGACTTAACAGTCAAAACGTTCGTAGTAACTCACATCATTTTCTCAATTTTTCACATCAAAATGTGACACATTTTCACACGTACTGCATTCTTTAGGTTTTTTATAAAGGACTAGTTAAGATTGATAGTTTTTTTAATATATCATAGGAGGCAAACGAACAGGTTGGTCACCTTATGTTAAGTGATCAGCACCGTCCATAGACACTTGCAACACCAGAAGAATCGCAAGTGCGTTGCAAACCCTGCATATATTCATATAAATAAACTGTACTTAAGGTCAAAATTAGGTTTCAGTTTTTGGTGCAAGTGGTCCTTTTTTTTATTAACGTGGGGAAATCCATTATGGATACGCCACCCTCCTGGGGGAGAGAGTAGGTTATGTCCGTCTCGCACGGACTAAAACCCCACGGTATACCGACAGACCGTATTGTTGAGGCGGCAAGGGATCGTCCTACGCTAATCACCTTGGATAGCCGTCCCAACGGTCCGCCCGGGGGAAGGTGGCCGCCGGGCTCCTACATAATAGGGAGACAGACTAGGTACACACCAGCTGCCTCCGCTCGTCAGCTGGACCTGTGCAATGAGGAGATGGGCCCCCCGGCCCATCCCCTCTGGTCCGGCTACGGTGGCGGGAGGAGTTGAGCAACTCGCCGCCTCCTCCCACCAGTCCTCTGTTGGCGGAGAGGGCCACTTAGAGGATCCACCTTGCGGGCCCTCTCCGCCTCCTCCTTCTACGAGATGACCTCCTCGCAGAAGGAAGCCATCGCACGCCACAAGTGGTCCTAAGAGAATATACCTTAAGAGTAGCCTAAGAAGAAAATAATTTATAATTTATTTAGAAAGAGTTATCATGTAATTTTTATATAAATAGAGGAACATGAATGGTTGTTGTAATAATGAATCCTTGCCAGAAGATTTTTATTTTAATTTATGTAACTTTTATTAAAACAGATATTTCAGAGGCTAATTAATATCTTCAGCAGCAGTCCTTGGTAACTATATAGGCACTTCTATTATATTCTGTTGTAATATGTGATTACCATGTACGCGGTTCATGTTCTGTTGATTCTAATTTTAAAATGTCTGTTGTTTTGAATCTGAACAAACGATCAATCGACCACATTAGTTGTAACAGACACTATTACGCACATAATCATGCTCAGTTGTTAGCGGATCCGAACGCCGCCTCGATCGACGTAGGTTCCAATTTTTGCGAATAAGCCGGAACTTTTGATAAAGTAAAATATCGGGATGAATACATAGACCTAGTAAGACCTTTGTAACTCCGACAAATTAGCTACCATCTTTTGGTTGAGAAGCAAATCCACCTTTAGACTTAGGGGGTGTTATTACAAAAAAGTTAAATGCGTATGAATACTTGCTTTAAAAAAGTTTGGATACTTACCTATTAAATGCACCGCGCTAGCTGAACGTTCCACATCTTGCTCTTCTGTTCAGTTAAGTTAGGTTAGACTTGCGAAACAGGATAACACGATACTGCCCCGGCAGTAGTCGGAAGGGCGGTGCATTTAATACGTAAGTATTCAAACTTTTTTAAAGCAACTATTCAATACGTATTTAACTTTTTTGTAATAACACGGAGGGGGTTTACCATCTTCAACCACTCGTCGTTTAACATCAGATGAGATTTTGTGGTCAAACGCTAATACCTTAAAAGTATCAATAAACAAAAGCTGATTTAGCTAATTTATATGAATGCCAAGGTATTTAGTATTGTAATACTTAATACAGTTTTACTAGTACCCATGACTAATCAAAAGTTGTACACAAAGCGGCAGTACTACTGATTTCTGCCAGTTTACCAAACTAACTAAAAGTTACGATTAGTTCTTGTATTGTTTAGCTGAGTCGATGGCGAGCAACAAGCAATCGATTTGCGTTCGTTTCTTTTATAAAAGTGTTGTTGTGTTTAGTTCCGAACAAATCATTTTCCTCGGGAAATAAACTAGCGTAAATCGTTCCAAAATTTTTCGTAGCTTGTAGAGAGACATGACACGACTATTAAAACTTCTACTATTTTATATATTTCTACTTATCTATTAGGTATTATATATTACTAACTATTTCTAGCAACTTCGTCAGCGTCGTTTATTGTGTAATTAACAAGCGGGCCCGGCTGACGTAGTCGCGCCCTAATAATAAAAAAAAAAATTGAGAAATTATAGACCTAAACCTTCCTCATGACTTACTTTATTTACTGGTGAACCTAATGAAAATCCGTTCGGTAATTTTTGAATTTTATCGCGAACAGACAGACAGACTGACGTGGCAGATAACTTTGTTTTATAATAATAGGTCTTTACCTATGAAATTGCCATTCTGCAGTACTGGCCATTTCAAATCAAAATAATTTTTGTTTGGCTAAGAATTCTAATTTTAAATTAATTTTATTTTTAAAACATGGAATTCTTTTCCAAAAGTAGTCATTTGTTTATTGATTAGTGTTACATTTTCATCGCATTTCAATCTTTTTTCTCATCATGGATAAGTTAAAAATTCGAGTAATTATGGAATATGAGTACCGTCGTGGCAGCAACGCGGCACAAGCGGCACGCAACATCAACGACGTTTACGGAGCTAACACTACAAACCAACGCACCACCTGTTATTGGTTTGCTCGCTTCCGTTCTGGGAATTTCGACCTGAAAAATGAACCTCGCAGTCGTCCAAAGACTTTGGTCGACAATGAGGAATTAAAGGCGATTGTGGAAGCTGATGATACACAATCTACGGCTGAATTAGCAGCAGCTTTCGACGTTAGCGTCAAAACAATATTGGTCCATTTGCGTCTAATTGGCAAGGTAAAAAAGCTTGACAAATAGGTGCCCCACGAACTCAATGATCGTCAGCGCGAAGTACGCGTCGAGACGTGCCTTGCACTGCTCAACAGACACACAAATAAAGGAATTTTGAACCGCATTGTTACCTGCGATGAAAAATGGATTCTGTTTGATAACCACAAGTGCTCAGCAAGTTGGTTGGATCCTGGTTCAGCACCTAAACAATGCCCTAAACGAAAACTTACCCCTAGAAAAGTGATGGTCACTGTTTGGTGGTCTAGCGCCGGTGTGATTCATCACAGCTTCTTACCAAACGGGGTGAGCATTACTGCAGATGTGTACTGTGAAAAACTGAACACAATGATGGAGAAGCTGGCACATCTCCAACCAGCATTGGTCAATCGCTCGTCTCCGCTGCTCCTGCACGACAACGCGAGACCTCATACTGCACAGCAGATGGTTTCCAAGTTGCAAGAACTGGGGTTGGAAGTACTCCGTCATCTACCCTACTCACCAGACCTTGCTCCTACAGACTACTACTTTTTCCAGAATTTGGATAACTCCTTGGCGGGAAAAAAATTCAATAACCGAGAGGCAGTACAAAATGCCTTTGAAGAATTTGTTGCCTCCCGTCCAGCTGATTTCTTTAAGAAGGGCATCAATAAACTGCCACCGCGTTGGCAAAGATGCATTGATTACATGGGTGATTACTTCGATTAATACAAATAAAAAATACATGAAAAAAATTCGTTCCAAATTTTTCATACAAAACGGCAATTTCATAGGTAAAGACCTAATATGTAAGGATGTGCAGAGGAAAATACATAAAACACCATACCGCTTACTTCATTTCTCCACAGCAAGGAAACACAAGTAGCTGAAGACATAGTGCTTATATAAGTCCTATTTTTATCATATTATTTTCGGTATTCCTCATTCGGGGCATAAGACTTGCAGGACAAATTCCTATTGAATCCGTTCGTGCACCCAATCTTCTAGCTCTTTGCAAAGAAAACGAATTAAGCAGCCTTTTTGTCAACTGATTGTTATATGAGACCTTGTTTGGACAAGTTGTTATCAGATCTATGGTTATCTGCTTCACTTAGTTAACTGTGTGACGGAATAAAAATGCACATCACAATTCAGGATACCGGATCTCTATTAATTATATAGTACAAGAAAGATAACAAGGTGTAAGCGACGCAAGCGATCAGACCGACACTCATCGACCGTCGTTTCTCCTATATGCAGGCTCACAGGGTGTGGCCATAGTGCAATAACACTGCTGCACTCAACGTCCGGGTTGCTATTATTATGCGACACCACAATTTTTCTATAGAATTGGAAGTAATACATACGCTGGCATTGATTTGGAAACCTTGATAGGCTTTCTTTTAGCCTCTTACCAATCGTTCCCGTGAAATTATTCTACACTTTACTAACGTTCATTTGTTTATTTGTTAGTTCTTTAAAATCTAAGAGCATTAATATTCTTTTCAGCGAAAAAAGTAAACAATGAAAAGAACATTGTTATGTGATTATTATATTTTTCTCAAACGAAAAACAATTTCCTCACAATAAAACAATCACGTGAAATTCACTACCAAAATAAAAACGGTATTTTGGTACACATATCGAATGGAACGCTTTATTGCGCGTCACTTTGACGTGTCACTTCCTAGTGAAAACTGTAGAATTTAAAAAACAGTCGTCAATTTGCCGATGCATACACAGATTTCATGATTTTTATAGTGCGCCCGTGGCTTTTACAGCAGTGGCCTTTATGTATTTTAGTTTTCATTTTATTTCAATATATACCATATAAAGCACTGTAAGGATTTGGACTAATTTCATTCCTTTGTACATCTGTGTGAAGCCAGGCGGGAAGCTTGTGCTTGATTAAATTAAGAAGATTGCAAGAAACCTATCCAATTTTTTTAGGAAAAAATAAATAACTCAGCATTTTTTTCTTCTAAACTATCCTGAAAAACTGTGTAAGAGCGAGGTAAATAGTGTCAAAATACATGACCAGCCGATAACTTCAACCAATAGCGTTTCAGGTCATTAGTAACTCCCCCGATATAATCAATAGCACGGACGCAGATCAATAGTAACTCTCCCGCTGGGTAGGAGTATTATTTAAAAATATTATATTTAATGATTCTATTATATATATAACTAGCGGGCCCGGCTGACGTTGTCCCACCCTGATTACCCCCCCGCAACCCCCCTTGTGGGTGGAATTTCGTAAAATCCGTTCTTAGCTGACCTCTACTCGGCGAAAGGAATATTCCTACAATATTTCAAGTCGCTACGCCTTATGGTTCCAGAGATATCGTGATGAGTCAATATATAGGTGGGAATCTCTAATATATATATAGATTGTATTTCATTAGTAAATTTCCACTCTTTGAAACGAAGATTTTAATCATTACAGTGGAACACGTAAAACATGTTTAATTTTTTCTTAACTGAGATATATGTCGGACGCGGGTAGCTTCGTCAGCCGTACTAAGGACGGTTCATTAGAACCCGTACGGATTCCGCTCACGGCTAGCTTAATTTTGTTAACTATTTTTGTGTCCGACGTAGCGGTTGGGAATTTTCACAGAGTTACACAACGATGTCCTCGCGACTCAACCCAATTCTTTCTTTTCATTAATTCCACATTTTGCTCGTGTTATTTCATGCACAGAGCTTTGTATAGAAAACCTTTATGATTCACAGTTTTAATTACTTCTCTATTTTTTTTATATGTATTTTCCACTAGCTGCGTGACCCGGCTTCGCACGGGTGTCCAATCCAAATCTTCCCTTTACGGCCTACATTTGAATAATATAAAAATGCAGCCGAATTTATTTATTGCTATACTTTGTTTTGTTTCATGTTTATATATTACTAGCTGTGCCCGTGACTTCATTCGCGTGGAACATTATGTAAAAAACCGTGATTAATAAAGTCACCTGAATGTATTAAGTCTATTTACTTATATACTTTTCTCTCGTGCTTACGCCGCGTCGTCATTAAAATTACAATAACTTTATTAGAGTGGACCGATTTTAATAAAACAAAAACTAAGTGGTTCTCGAAGATATGCTTTATGATTTCATTGGTGTTGTTTTATTGTGAACCCAGTACTTTAGCAGAGATGCGTGTTCATACAAACAGAAAGGCAGAAAGATAGACAGACAGACAGATGATAAAAATTATTGAAATGTATAATATTACTTATTCCAAGACATCTGTAACATTTCTTTTCACGAAAATCGAAAAGTACAGACACGTTAGATTTACATTCTTATTATATGTATAGATTATTACGTAGTCTATATGCCATATATTACTTTTATTTTATACTAGCTGTACCCGCAGCTCCGCACGTGTTTATTTTTATTCGTATTAAAGAAGTATAAAATTGTGAGACTATGTAAAATTATAGAAATACTAATTAAAAGCAAATTGTAAGTACGACACAAACGCCACTTACAGTAACATGTAACGTGTACATTAGATTATAAATACTAACAGCGTGCCAAATAAGTTATTATTTCATTAATTCCTTATTAGTCTAGTCAACAAGTGCCTTTTTGGTCAACTTTTTTCAGCAGTCTCCGAAAATTATTATTGAGGTGTCGTTCGATTCGGAATGGCATCTAGATGATTTTTGAAAAAAAAATGAAGTTCCGCTTGCAAAAATTGCAAAATTTATTAACAATTAACTAAAAAAAAACTAATATAGATTTTGCAAATTTGAAAAAAGATTCTAAAAGAGGAAGAAATTTCCTAAAAAAGTCTCGACTCACGGAATTGCAGGACCAATATTTTTAATTTTCCCAGAGGGTTGAAAATACGCCTGAAAACGGGTACTCCGGCTTGCGCAAGCCACGCCCCCTTCGGACCTTTAATGAATAAATAATATTTAAACTTATTAAATATGAAAATAAAAAATTGAAAAAATTCAGGCGCCTACAGGACAGATCAATGGACAATAATCCGTGGTCAAAAAATTTTTATCGCGATTTTTCAATAAGTTATCCATTAATTAATTAACAATTTTTTGTAGCATGGACATTAACATTGCAAGTGCGATAATTGTTAAACTATTAATCTGAGAATTTTTTCCTTTCGTGGAGCTATTTCTCAAAGGCCTTAGAATAAATTCCCGTTGGAAAAATTAAAAAATTGTTAACTTTCGTTTTGTTATTAACAATTTCAATCATAATTTTCGGAGACTTCTGAAAAAAGTTGACCAAAAAGGCACTTGTTGACTAGACTAATAAGGAATTAATGAAATAATAACTTAAAATATTATTATAAAGATTTACATTTACATTACATTTAATATACATTGCCATTATAATTAAGATTTTGTGACTATACAAAAAATAAACGCTTGTCTGTTTCGCAAGAAATTGTATTATGGAACTCTTTACGTAATACGTTTATAATCTAAGATCTTATTAGGAAGACCTCTGATAATGAGCAATAAGCTGATAATTATTTCCCTAAATGAAATCTTGCTAAATTTCATGCAGACCAAGTCGCGGGTAACAGATAGTCTAAAATAGAATAACCTCAATTACTTTTTGTAAGGTTCGCTATCTACCAGTGAAAGTCCCGTGAAAATCGGTATAACCGTTTTGGTGATAGCACAGTGGGCGAAGCCACGGTCAACAGCTAGTCTAAATTAAAATAAATTAAATTACTTTTTATAAGGTCCGCTATTTGCCAATAATAGTCCCGTGAAAATAGATCTAACTGTTGTTGGGAAAGCACTATGGGTGAAGCCACGGTTAACAGCTAGTATAAACTAAAATTGCTTGAATTACTTTTTATAAGGTCAGCTATCTGCCAGTGGAAATCTCGTGAAGATCGGTCGAACCGTTTTGGAGATAGCACTGCGGACGAAGTCACGGTTAACAGCTAGTATAAACTAAAATTGCTCGATTTATTTTTATAAGGATAGATATCTGTCAATGAACAAACAGACAGACAGACAGACCGACAAAAAATTTAAAAATTGCATTTTTATTATCAATAGCCTGTATACTTGTACCCAATCATTAAAATTTTTTATTATGATGTTACATACAGACACTTCATTTTTATTATATGTCTATCTATATACACACATCAAAAAAGTCTAAGCAACATGCGTGATATTACAAATTTTATATTAATTAATTTCTAAGTATTTACTCAAACAAAGTGCGTAGGTAAGTAAACTTTTTTGTTATTGATGATATACTGGCTGGTTGTAAAAAAAAAATTTGATTATGTTTTGTTTTTTCATAAAATTCAAGTGACTGCGAATTTGTTTGAATTTAAGTGCGTTTAATTGCTACATTTAGTCTTGATTTTATAATTTTACCAACCATTTAAATAAAGTTAGCGACAAAATTGAATTGTTAGATATTCTTTACGTCATGAAGCGACGTCATTTGATGGCAGATGAAATGCAAATAGCTGTAGGGATGTTGCAAGCGGGAAGTAATCATTCTCAGGTATCTCGACATTTTGGCATTCATAAAAGTGTTATTTGTCGTCTTTGGCAGCGCTACAATAATACAGGAGAACCCGCTGAACAGGCCAGGCCGTAAAAGGAGTACAACCACTCGGCGAGACCGGTACATACAACTGACTGCAAGACGCCAGCCGATGTTAACCGCTCGAGAGATAAGTTTGAGGCTACAAATTCCAAGTGGTGTTGATGTAAGTCCTCAAACTGTGCGAAATCGACTGCATGAGTACGGCCTATGAGCTCGACGCCCAATCAGATGCCCACCGATACGTCACGGGAATCGCGCTCGTCGATATGAATGGTGTAGAGAACGCATAACATGGACCCAGGAACAATGGGATAAAATTATGTTTTCCGATGAGTCGCGATTCGGGTTTAAGCCATTTTTTTTTTTTTTTGATTTTTTATTGTAGCTCGGCAAAGTGACTGTACTGTGCCTGATGGTAAGCACAGTAAAATCCAAAAACAATGGCGACCGCCGAAAGACATACTATCCATCGCCGGTCGCCGTTGTCATGCCGGCCTGAAAGCGTCCCAGTTAGGGACAGCCCCCCCCCCCCTGGTTGCTGGATATACACCGGCTGATCCCGGAACGCGACACGCCCAAACGTGCCACTATGGCGGGTGTTCCACCTGGTGTACGGTGGTCGCGATCCAGTCGGGTACAGACACCCTACCACCCCACACCCTACCAAGCCTGATACAAGAAGGGTGCGAGTGTATCGTCGGCCCGGAAATACTGAAAGGCTCAGGTGCGTTCAGGAAGTTCATCCATACAGCGGCTCAACAGTTATGTTATGGGCGGGTATTATGAAGAACAGGCGAACTGAGCTCGTTTTTGTAAATGGAAACATGAATGCTGAAAATTACATTGAGGATATTCTCAGACCTTATGTCTACCCATTTACACAAACTTTTGGCTCCGATTTTAGGTTAATGCATGACAATGCGCGTTCACATACAGCTCGGCGAACCAGTGAATACTTTGCAACGGAGAACATCCGGGTATTGCCCTGGCCTGCACAATCGCCAGATCTCAACCCCATCGAGCACGCATGGGACATGCTCCAGAGACGTGTTTTGAAGGACTTGGACGGAGCGACAACAACCCAACAGCTGAAGGATTTGCTACAATTCCATTGGGAGCGAATACCGCAAGATAACATAAACAGTCTCATTAATTCAATGAATAATCGTTACCGACAAGTTCTGAATAGCAGAGGAGACCATACTTTGTATTAAATTGTTCTATTCTTTCACAATAAATACATTTTCTTTAGAAATTTCATTTTGTAAGAAAAAAGTTTAGTTTCTTATGTATCTTAGTTTCTACAGTATATTCTAATATTGTTCATTTCTGTTATTAAAAGAACTTATAAAGACAACAGCTGTTATTTTTACATCATAGAACCCTAAAGATATTATTTTAAAAATAAAATACAGCGTTATAATGTGAAGAACCATCCTAAAATTTAAATTAGTACATGTTGCTTAGACTTTTTTGATGAGTGTATATAAAAAAGGAGAAGCTGACTGACTTAATGACTGACATATCAACGCAGGGCCTAAACTATAAGAGTTATAAACTTGAAATTTTGCAGAAGGGTTCCTTTTATAACGTAGGGGAGCTCTAAGAAAGTATTTTTGAAAATTCAGCCCCTAAGGGCGTAAAAAAGGGTTAGTAAGAAAGTTCCCTGATTTTCAAAGTTATTTCAATAAAATGTTGTATTTGGGTTATAAGTTCCTAATAATTATTATTGCCGATATCCATTTTTGTGAATTCAATCCTTAAGGGGGTAAAAGAGGGGTGCAAATTTTTCGTATTTACCTACATTAATTCAATGAAACTTTGTATATAGGTCATTAGTTCCTAATAATAATTAATCGCGATATCCTACTCAGAGTTTAAAGTGTCGGATTCGAAACTGTCGAAACTTTTCTATCTAGCGGCCTGCGCGCGCACGGATGTGCCGCGGTAGTGCATGAGGTAGGGGTGCGGGACGTACGTAGTCGACAAGTGGCAACCCAAACGCGGGCAAACGTCGGTAATATTTTTTTTATACACAACATGTACCTATATTTATTTATATCTCCTACTTTCATAAATAATGTAATAAAATATGTATATAATGATTCTCATTTAGTTATAAAAGAACAATTTTAAAATAAATAAAATACTTTTATAAATATTATAAAATACCTACCTACCCTAAATGACTACCTCATACAATTATTAAATATGTCCACAGACGATCTACTGTAGGCTTTTATAACTACCTCAATATCGCAAACGAAGTTGCGGGTAAAAGCTAGTATAGATATAAACTAAAATTGCTTGAATTACTTTTTATAAGGTCATCTATCTGCCAGTGAAAATCTCGAGAAGATCGGTCAAACCGTTTTGGAGATAGCACTGCGGGCGAAGCCACGGTTAGCAGCTAGTATAAAATAAAATTGCTTGATTTACCGCGCTTGCCGACGGCTGCCGCGGCAAGATCGTGTTATCATTTTTCGCAAGTCTAATCTAAGCTAACCAAACCGAGATAAAAGAGCAAGATGTCGAACGTTCGGCGAGCGCAGTGCATTTAATACGTAAGTACCCAAATTTTTTTAAAGCAAATATTCAATACGTGTTTAACTTTTTTGTAATAACACCGTATAGGTTTTGCGTTTTACCACAATCTCAATGTTAAATGCCTATGTGATCTAAGATGGTAAACACACTAAACCTAGACGGGACTGGTTCTGAAGTGCAGCTGCCAGCTTATACTAAGAGCCTGTCCAGATGAAGCGATTTACGCGTGAGTCGACTAGCGCGCTTCAAAATATATTGCGTCCAGATACCGCGTTTCTACCCTAGGAAACGTCGCATACGTCGTACGGACAGACGACTGACGACTATGTCGACTCGCGACTGACTCGCGCGTAGTACTGGACGCAGCAATGGGGCCTGAGTATCTCGAGACGCGCGGCGCTCGCGCGTACGACGCGAGAGTCGAGAGTCTCGCTCATTGCACGCGTTTTACGCGCGAGTTAGAAAACGCGCCGCACCATTTGGACGAGATATATGTATCTCGAATACGCGCGAGTCGACTCGCGCGTAAAACGCCTCATCTGGACAGGCTCTAAGGTGTTTGGCGACAGATTTTCAACTTGACGGTGGTAGCTAGCCAGATGTCCATAAAAAAACCCTGCCATCATGCTATCTATGGTTTTATCACGATATTTGCCTTCACCAGAAGCTCCTAGTCAGTTGCAAGGATTGGAATCTACATCTATCGACACTATGTCCAAACAAGCTGTCAACTAAGCCACTATCGCTAAAAATAATAGTATATATGCATCGGCATATAAAAACCCAAGACACAGTCTCGAATAAAAGTAGAGCTCAAAACCGGCCGCAAAATCTCCCCAATATACATACGTGGTTATAGTTATGCATTAAACGTATGATTTTGCAAATTCAACCTTACTTGAATGATGTAAAGTTATTTGTACAAGGACGCAAGCGACGCGAGAATATTTGAATTTTGGATTATGCACTCATTTTTGTGTGCCGGCTGTGAGATGTTAAATGTGCATCTTGGATTTTCGTATATCAATGTATATATGTATAATGACGCAAAATAACGATTGAATAATTAACACAAAATAAATAAAATCTATAACGTAAAAATGGAAACTATATAATCCGAAGGATTTTGATATGATTTACGTCACAATTTTAAATCTAAATATTTGGACTATACGTAAGTCTTAACGCGTAGTAAATATTAACGGTTACGAATACTGTATACATTTGAATGAACAACAATAATCAACCTTTGTGATAATACAAACAGCGCCGTTAGAATATATCCGATAACTGGAGCTCGGAAAGTTCTACGTATGAAAGTGCGACGTCGGGCGTTTGCTTTTACGACTGAAGCCGTAATGCGTTCAGTCTTTATAACCTCGTAGCAGATACCAACTTAATACAGCTTCAACTATTATACCATAGAACTGTTTACAGATAATATTTTATTTACATAACGATTATAGGATTTAGTGGTTAACCACAAACTCATGTACTGACAGAACATAACTATAAGTGCTTGACGATAGATTTCCCTTTTGAAGGTGGTATTTAGTTAATCGCGCAAGGTTTCTTTCACCAAAAGATTCGAGGACCGAAGCCACTGTGATTATTCAAAACCTCGCCCATCGAGACGCGATGTCCAAAATACGTTACCGAGAAGTCATTAATACTTTTTAAGTTTTTGCTATTCTTGTATCTTGAAGAAGTCTAAAGCAACAATATCTCACTGGCAACGTGAATCGTAATATTTTCGAATCCTGCAACAAGCCAGAGCTCTCGGAAGCTGAAGGAAAACATCGGGATATATTTATTATTTCCTTTATATTTCTATTAAAGCCGTTATTGCTATATTATCCAATATTAAATTACGTTGCTTTATGTTATAAGTTATATTACCTAAATACCTAATTACCTTCGCAAATGAACCTAAGAATGAACTGATCTGAATTAACTTTCATTTGAAAGCATAGTCCGTTTAGTTTTTTGACCACTCCTATGATGACACCTACTTACGCACTAACTTAGGTTACCCATGGTATGCATTTGATCGGATGAATTTCCGTTTTGTATTCGCAGTTACGGATTCTTCTATTGCCTATCTAAAAAATTGGGTAACAATTCCGCTTTTGTATAAGAGTAATCAAACTAATATATAAATGTTAATGTAAATTTGTTTGTTACCCTTTCACGCCTTAGCTAATCAACCGATTGTCATAAAATGAAGTTGACTCACATATTCTCAGGAGTTCAGAAAAAGATCTTTTATCCACAAAAAAGTGTGCCAAACCTATATTATCTACATCTATGACTCTAATGCCCGGTTTCTGAGATACTCGGTTAAACTACCCACAGTTATTGACTCAACAAAATTATCCATATGATAAATTGTCAAATGACCCGTTGAGTTTTACTGACATTTATCGTATAATTGTGTGTTCAGAAACGAAATTTGACTAGTTATCGAACCAATAACGCTATTGAACTGATAAACTACAGTTAAAGTACCTCAGAAACTGGGCATTACACAATTATATCAGGTAATTTCGGTGATTATTTCATACTAACAACAAATTGTATCCTTTTGTAATAAATAATATTGTCACATAATTATAAAAGTTTACTATACAATCTAATATATACTATAGAACATATACATAGGTATATGAATTCAGAAATCACATTAACCGAACAACTGATCCTAGAGTTATAAGAACATTTACCCATTAACATACAACTCTATTCCTCTATAGAGACATTGCATATTAGACGTGTAAGAATATTGCAAGTTACTGTTTTTATATGTATTTTTAAACATATTTCACTAGTACCGATATCATATATCATAAATATCGACGTGAAATATCCCTTCTAAACATATATCCCAAGTCACATGGAAAAAGGTACGAAGCCCTATCATTTGATTCCCATAAATATTCGCACACAATCCCTCAGGAGCGAAGGGTCTATTCTGAGGCACTGTGAGTTTTCTAAATCGACACTGAATAGTGCGGTAGTCGATTTTCGTTCTTAATTGGATTCCGCTGTAAAGATTTCCCAAAGGCTGCATGTCAAGACTCCTTCGTAAATCGTTTGAGTCCTACTTAGTTAAAATAATGAGGGAGCGTATATCAGTAGTAGTTTTCAATTATTTCGAGATTTATTAACAGTTGTAATTAATTCTGTTATTATATATTTGATTATAATTTCAACTAAATATTTACTTAATGTTTACTTATAAATTAATAGCCTTTCGATAACCTTAAAAGCAAACTCGTGCCTTATCAATACAATTGTATTGTTGATTAAAATATTAACTAAAACATAAATTCATAAGTGAACGAGTATCTATACAAAGGTGTTTCGAAGATCCAATTCAACTGAAGAAAAAATAAATCACTTTACAAAACGTAAGCTACTAACTAATAATAATAAATCTATTTATTTAAAATATAGTGTAATGAATACAAAAGTCTTTTAGGAACCTTAACCTTAAAATATAAAGATCTTATTGTTAAGTACATTGTATAATTTGGTCACTTTTTTGATATAAAAAATACCGCTTAAGTATATTTTTAGTTTGTCCAATATGTAATCAAATCGAATAGTAAACTGTGGACGCACATGACAATAATAGAAAGGTATGGAATAATAATAAGAGATCAGACAAAAAATTTAAGAACTACACCCATCTCCAATCAGAATCCAACTCTGAAAGTATGTATGTATAAATGAGTAGCTGCCGCCCGCGATTTCGTCTGTATGTTTATAGATTATCTTCTTAAATATATAAAAATCCAGTGTCATGACGTTTGTCCACGATTAACTCCGAAATTATTAAACGGATCTTCATGAAAGTTTGCATTTAGACTTAACTTGATTTAACTTGAGGGATAGGATAATTTATATTTCGAATAATGGCCTCAATATTTCTAATTATAAATTAAATGATTGTCAATGTTGATTATTGTTACTAATTGTAAGTTTTATCAATCTCGAAGAGATGGCGCTTTAAATTAGCTTGCTGACAGAAAACTGTAGGACCGACTGTTATAGATATCTCATAGATGGCGCCACGTTTTAATTATAAATATCGTGGCCGGGTCAGCTTTCTCTATAGTTATTGTTTACATAGTACACAATAAGACAGTTGTCTGATGGTAGATCTTTCCAAATTATATCCTTATGTTTTGCCAACTTAAAATATTACATCAGAAATTATAGTCTATGTGTTTTTCCTATTTTACCGTAAAGTTTCATTCAAATCTGTTCAGTAATCTCTTCAGGATATTATATTAAAACTATCAATATGTTTAGACTTTAACTACATATATATTTATGTGTACTACGTGTATTTATAATTAACTTTTGTTGTGTGTACACATTTTTATTATTATTTTATTGACATGTCATTTTATTTGCTTTTATTTTTCTATTATAGTTTTTATATTTTGTATTATTATAATGGTTTATTGTATCTAATATTATATTATTATTACTGAGAAAACTTCGAAACCACGAATCCTGAATAATAAACCCAAAAATGCAGTCCTCGGGAATAGTCTAAAGTTGGCTAGTTTTCTGTTACATAAAAGTGGCAATATAGCAAGAAACCCATAATTATGAAGAACTTCGTTTTTAACCGGAACGGTGGTGCCACTCAAGCAGACACTATAAATAACCTACCAAAGATAAAGCCTACAGAAAAATTGTAAGGCTAGAAATATAAGTTATTGTAGGTGGAGCAAACATAAAAGAAGCAAAAGAAAAAATGAATAAACTGAAAAAAAATATTGTGTACACTAAATCGCTAAGCGATGTTTTAGTCATGTATGTATCATCATCATGTAACTGATGTATTAGTCATATTATCAACAACAATTCTGAATTCTTATCAAAATACATAGCACTCCGTACTAACCGAATCACACTCATAATTTCATCACAAGTTTACCGCCCAACGAAGTGGGCACGGGTCAGCTAGTTTTGTGACACAAAGGGAAATCTGTACCTTTGTATGAAATAATCAATAGAATTACTGAAATGATACTAAAAATTCTTTTAATAATTTGAAGCTACGTTATATTTTAGTAAAGTAGAATACGAACGAAGTAGCGGTATTTTGTAAACTTTACATGAATTTGTGTTGAAGGACAGAATATTTGTGATAAGTATGTCTTACTATAATTATACAGTTTAATGTGTTGATTACTAAAAAAGGAAATCCCGATATCATCGGCATGAAGAAACTGATTTATCTCTAAATCATTATGCCTAAATAAACGCTATACTTATCTAACCATCATGTATAGTTATTATGTCGAGCTGGTATCTTCTATACATATAATAAGAATGTAAATCTAAGGTGTCTGTACTTTTTCGATATTCGTGAAAAAAATTGTTACAGGTGTCTAGGAATCTATACTAATATATAAAGCTGAAGAGTTTGTTTGTTTGGTTGAACGCTATGATCTCAGGAACTACCAGTCCAATTTGAGAAAACCCTTCGGTTTTAGAGAGCTCATTTATCGAGGAAGGCTTTAGGCTATATATCACGCTAAGACTAATAGAAGCAGAGCACCAATGAAAAATGTTTCAAAATCGGGCACTTTTTTCCTTTAGAGAGATTTCGTTAGCGTTAGTATACAGCGATATAGTAGCGATAGTATAGTATATATACGTTGCCATGGTAACGTGGTAAGTTTGTATCGCAAACATTTTCAAAGTTTATTTTGTTTTCCTATTCAAAAAGTTTATACTACTTTTATTTCCAATTTTTATTTTTGTTCTCTATTACGTATTATAAAAATAAAGTTTGTGTATGTACAATTAAAATAACAACTTTTTAATGAATGTATATGGCTACAAATGACCAAAAAAAATTTTTTTTATACTTTGTCTATATTTTTAGATTATTACTAGCGGACCGGGCGGACGTTGTCCTGCCTTGAAAACAAAAAAAATCCTAAAAGTCGATCGCAGCGCCACCTGCCGGGTCCAATTGTGAATCTAAACCATTCTCGAATCTCCACGAACACACACAAAAAATTTCATCAAAATCGGTCCAGTCGTTTAGGAGGAGTTCAGTCACATACACACGCACACAAGAAATATATATATTAAGATATTTTGTCTGTTTGTTTGTTTGTTTGTTCCGGGTAACCTCCAAAACGGTTGGGCCTATTTTAACGGGAATTTTACTTTTACTGCCAGATAGCCGAAACTATAGCGGTTGACATATTCTATTTTATTTGTCAGCGGCTTCGTCCGCATTGCTATTTTTAAAATGGTTGGACCGATTTTCACGGGGTATTCACCGGTAAATAGCAGACCTCATAAAAAGTCATTTAGGTTTTTTATTCGCCTTCGGCCGCAGTGGAATATCCGTAATGCTTGAACTGATTTTCACGGGACTTTCACTGGTAGACAACTTACCTTATAAGAAGTAACTTAGACTATTTTATTTTGTTACTCAAGACTTCGTCCACAATATCCTACTATCTCCTAATTGGTTGGACAGACTTTCACGGGGCTTTTACGGGCAGATAAAAAAGCGGGCTCGGAAGACGTTGTCCCACCCCGATAATAAAATGAAAACCTTGACAAATTATGCCTAAACCTTCCCCATGAATCATTATTCTATCTACTGGTGAAAACGGCATGAAAATGGTAGTATTTGACTTTCTTTTTAACCGACTTCGAAAAAGGACGAGGCTACTATGTTCGGTTGTATGTATCTTTTTATGTATGTTAATCGATATTTTCGTCAATTGTGAACCGATTTTAATGATTCTTTTTTTATTTGAATTGGTACACTATGCAGTGATTAACTGCTACCTGTGCATTCGTCCGTGTGAAACTGATCAAAAATATGTTACAACCGCGTGAGACGTGTGCCTTACTGGACTCCAAGAATAAATATACATAATTGCAAGTCATATATTTGTATGTAATATAAATTATATTATCATTTTGGTCAATTTGGCGGCCATATTGTTTTATTTACCGCGTTTGCTTCTACATAACTCAGTGATTATAACAACGTATAAGAATAACTTAAGTATATCGACAATACGGGCATATTATATCTATATATTAAAAGATTTAAGATATATTGTTCGATAATGTATAGCTTATAATTTTCATTACTTTCTTATATAGTGTTAGTGAGCACTGAGGGTGGTATATAGTAGGTTGAAGTTCCAGGTATGTTGCTAATGATAAATCCCATCCCATTCGATATACTATTCGCATACACATATCTTATGTAGACGTTACATGTTACAGTTGGCATGCGTGTCGTAGTTACGAATGTTTTTGAAAAAGTATTTCTGGAACTGTACACACATACTTACAATTTTACAATTCTTTAATACATTTTAAAAAAATGCGTGCGGAGCCGCGGGTGACTGTTAGTAAGTAATAAAATACATTTCAATCATTTTTAGAAATGTCTGTCTGTCTGTTTGTATGAACACGCATCACTGCTAAAGTACTGGGTTTACAACAAAACCTTACAAAGAAAAGCATAAATCATATCTTCGAGAGTAAATTAGTCTTTGTTTCATTAAAATCGGCCCACTCTATCGAAACTTATTGTAGTTTGAGTGACGGCTCGAGTTAAGTACGACAGAAGAGTAGTAATCTATAGTAAGTACTATTATAAAGCTGAAGGGTTTGTTTGTTTGGTTGAACGCGCTAATCTCAGGAACTACGGGTCTGATATGAAAATTTCTTTCAGTGTTAGATAGCTCATTTGTCGAGGAAGGCTAGAGGCTATATATCATCATGATAAGACCAGCAGCAGCGGAGCAACAATGCAGAAAGTTTCAAAATCGGATTTTATTTCCTTTTAAGAGCTTCCGCTACGTGTTGGCTTTAGCCCAAAGTAACTATTCCACGCGGACGAAGTCGCGGGCAGAAGCTAGTTACTATATAAAAATATAATATTCCTTGATCGAAAAATAACAATACTACCATAGCAACAAGTACAGCGAGCAAATAACAACGATCCTCAAATAGAATACTTCCACGGGTTTCGTGCAAATTAGAAGCAATATCCGATATTTCTTCTCTCAATGATAATGGGCCTCCCTCGGCGTGAGATAACGAACCGCCACAGGAGATCCGTCCTGGAAATTGTTGAGGTGCGTATTACCTTTTTTATCGATAAAAAAAACATTAGACGAGTAATAGCCCAACGAGAGGAATTCAGCGTCCTATGGGATCGCCCTTTGTCCAAATGAAGTCGGTTTGTTTTATTTATGTTCTTAGCAAATAGCCAGGGAGTGTTATTTTATTGTTTGGATTTTATTTCTTTTATACTTTAACTATAGCCTAGAGGAATAAGTAAAATATATATTTAATTATTAACAAATTTAGCTTCCAGCATTAAAATACGTACTTAAAAACTCAAGGATGGGAATGATTACAGAATTAATGACATATAGAAGAATAACGAGTGACATAACAACGCACAGTCTAAAGGACTAGGTCTAGGGCCGTGAAAATGTCCACATGAGTTCCTTTAACACTAAAGAAGGATTCTTAGAAGTTCAACTCCTAAGGTGGTAGTGAAAAATTGGATGAAAGATTATATGAAAATCCGTCATTTTCACACAAATCAGTTAATCCGTTATTATTTTATATATCGTTATAAAATAAAGAGGTTAAAATAATTACTATGATATATAATACTTATGAATAGAAAACACATGCGAAGCCACGGTAAATTGGTAGTTGATTTATATCCAAGTTATGTCTTCCTAAATTATTTGTCGAAATCTGACTACGATGATGTAGGCTATAGGCCATATAAGGACTTAAACAAAACTTTCAAAGTAATAGTGCAAAATTTGTTGCTTCCGTATCCAGATCACTAATAATAACTATATTGATAAAAATTGAAAAATGGAATAAACAAAATATTTTTTGAAAGTAAAATGGTAACTGAACGCAATGCGACCATATGACTATTTAATGTGCACGTGTCAAGCGCACCTTTAGAATAGCAAACAGAGACTGTTTCAACCACTGACAGTAGCACGTGTGCATCGCAGGTTGAGCCCACAAAGGACTCAAATAGCAAAACTGTCACGTCGTGTCAAAACGCTTTCAGAGTGCGAACACTGAGCATTGCCAAATTGGGGGGAATCGGGACGCGCTTCAGAGACAGCGGAAGTCCGGTTAAATACAAAAAGGCGAAATATATTGTCATTCATATGATTTATTTTTACGCTACAATTATAATTAAACGCTATTATTATTTTAAAAAGTAATTACAGACTTCAATTATGTAAAAAAGATATAAATTTAAACTGTGTAACTTTGTAACAATATTTTGTATGTGCATTACATAAATGAATTCTATTTAATTCTAATCCTAACTAATATTATAAACGTGAAATTTTGTTTGCTACGCTTTCAAACCTTTACTACTCTATGGATCATCATAAAATTTTACTGAAACGTTGTCAGAGGTTGAGAGGTGAGAGGAGGATAGAAAAGGACATTGGGTACCTTCCATCCAAAAAAATACTCGTTCTGAGGGATAGGTTAAATCTACATCGTTGCAAGCGAACTTCGTTGGCAAAAGCTAGTTAAATACAATTTTCTAGGTGCATTTTTGATGACTTATGTGCAGTAACACTATTATCTTATCACTTGATGGTTTACATGCAGTAACAATATTGCCTTCTTACTTGATGTTTTAAATGCATTAACAATACTATCTTCTTACTTAATGGTTTACATACAGTAACAATATTGTTTTCTTACTTAGTTTACATGCAGCAACAATACTATCTTCTTACTTGATGGTTTACATGCAGTAACATATTGTCTTCTTACTTGATGGTTTACATGCAGTAACAATATACTCTTCTTACTTGATGGTTTACATGCAGTAACAATATTATCTTCTTACTTGATGGTTTAAATGCAGTAACAATATTGTCTTCTTACTTGATAGTTTACATGCAATGACACTATTGTCTTCTTAGGTGATAGTTTACATGTAGCAATAATATTATCTTCTTACTTGATGACTTACATGCAGTAAAAATATTATCTTCTTACTTTTTTAATACGTTATCGATACAGTTGATCTTTTAGCAGCATATAGTAGTATAATAGTATTAAACAGAACGGAATATATTTATTGTAAAAAATATTTACGGCCGCCAAAGGAATTGTAGTTTAGTGGAATACTTAATTATTTTTCTATATAGTCTAAATTAGCTCACTCTCTGATATCAAAACAACTCAAGAGTAGTTAAGATGTCTACACACAGTACGTGTTGTTATTTATTTGCAGAAAGAGAACGCATTTTGATATTGAGAATTCTAAGTAACTTATTCCAGCGACTTTGTTTGCTTATTTTTCGGTAAATTAGGGATGAATATTGGTCTAGGTGTTCCAGGCTACTTCTATAGAAAAATTTAGTTACGATTGATTTAGAAGATTAGCAATGAAACCTCAACAAGCAAACAGTTACTTCATAAAATTAATATTTAATAATGCTCTGTGCGTAGATTAATATATACGTACTGACAGTTCATTTATTTATTAGTTAATTTAAGACCAAGTTTGCCATAATATTAAGATTTACACTTGAATTTGGAAACTGAAACAAATTGTGGTTCTTAATGATTAGCTTAACACTGAAGGTAATTTAGTAACCTCGCCTTTTATAAGCATTCAGTCAAGTTACGACCAGCCGATAGCTTTCGACCAATGGCGTGTCAGGTCATTAGTAACACCCCCGATGTAGTCAATAGTAAGTCAATAGTAGTACGAATAGTGCTAACAGTATATTCTCAAATCTGTATCGTAAGCATCATTGTCACTCTACCATTAGATAAATTATTAGGCATACCGATAAATCAATACAACCGAAAGGTTCTGTATTAATTTTATATCAAACATTGTCGGTACAAAACCACCTCTATGCAAACTAAAATCCGCGGTGCACCACAAATGTGAAACATGTCCACATTTAATATTTACGAAGTGCGAAACACGTGTTATTTGTATAAATATTTGTACATATCCGGTGCAGTCGTAACTCTCGACGAGCATCCGCATCGGCCACAAACTGATCCGAAATCACCCTAGAGACTGTCAACAGTTTGAGTGTTACTGTTTTATTCTACAATTTCACTGACAATGTTTAGAAACATAATGCAATGGTAGAATGACATAGAGTAGAACAGGTCAATACCTGCATTGAGCCGCAGCCCGGGGAAAGTAAACATCATGATGATATCACAGCTAAACTAGTTAATAACGTACCGTTAATAACAATCCTGCATGACTAATTAAAATCTAGAAGTTGAAAATCTGTCACCAATCTGTCGCAAGGTTTATTCCGGCAGCTTTATTCAAGAAAGAGTCCTTATTTAGAAATTATATTATAAGTAAAAAGGTGTTGATACATTACCTACATGATATTTTGACAAAACAAATGGCACCATAACGCACACATACGTAAATTAATATTGTGACGCCACACTGACTTAGATAAAATGTGGAAGTAAGATGGCATATTCTCAATATCGGTTGTGACAAAGAAATAGTTATATGTTGCTTAGATACGGGCGGATTGATGATGATGATGATGTCCTCCTTGACGTGTCCGTCAACAGTGAACCTTGTTAATTTCGTGAATGAGAGGGAATATGGCTCGCGAAACCAGTATCTGTTTTAAAGGTACGGTTACAAGACACACAGTATAACTGACCGAAGCAATTTAGGGCGTAAAAGTAGGAAGGCTTGGGCCGGTTCTTTACGGAGAGGCGTTTCGCATCGAGATTGTGTAGTCGATGTTCCTCGAAAGTTTCTACTGCCTTTTTAACAGAGTTGTGCCATTCTGATCTCTGTTGCGCGAGCTCTTCCCACTTATGCGAAAGTATATTACATGCGGTGAGATGGCGCTTAATCACATTTCTGTAAGTTACTGGTCCCCAGGCTTGCGTCTTCCATGTTTTAGATGTGAATAAAACGGGCGGATTGACCGGGCAACCGTCAAAAATAAGCTAGTTAGCAAAATTTGTCAAGGTGCTGTCGAAGCGCTTATGACGTGTCTACAGGTTTTTAGTTATAATATTGTCTTTTAGACTTAGCGTTTTGACAATTCGCACATAAGGTCACTTGTCATTTAATATCAATTGTGATTATGATCAAGCGCTGTAAATATTCTAATAAATATTCTATACATACCATGAATACAACTAACTTATTATCACGCTTTTATTAGCTTCACCTGTATATATGTATGTATGTAACCGACCCCTTTGAGCTCGATTTTGTCCTACTTTGAACGATCAAATTTAATTCAAACTTTGCACACCTGTCAAAGGTCGATGACAATGCAATAATCCGAAAAAAAAGTTAAAAAAAATTTTAACTAAAAAATGAAAAATAATAGTTTTAAAAAACTAAAAAAACACGCTTTCATATAAAATCCAACTAAAAAACAGAAAATAAAATTTAATAAATTTGGATTAAGAATAGTGTAAATTAGAAATAAATGTATATTTTTGTAAAAAGTGACAAAAAAATGATAAAAATACTGATATCTGGAGGTGCTGATATTAACAGTGACGCATCGTATGTTATTTTCATTTATATTCTTTCTTTCTTTGCAAATTACAATAACATAAAATTTGTTTAGTCGTATGGCAGTAACTTATGGTGGAAATCGTTATATTTCAGCGACTAATTCAAATAATGTTCCAGAGAAAGATGACTCTTAAAGAGTTAACTTAAAGTTACTTTAAGCATAATAAACAAGTTGTTTTAATGGGTCCCGTTAATTTGTGGGACATTCTTACAGAAGCTCAAGTAACCGCCATGAGAAAAAGTTTTAATTATTTTCATATTTAGTGAGAGAAAAAGGGCGTTAACTATATTCATTCAATAAACACTATGTTTGTGACAATTCGCTACTTACAAGATTCGCTAAGCAATGTTCAATCCGCTACTTAGAAGATTCGGTAGGCATTTTCTTTAAATGCAGCAGCCCAGAGCATTCCTTCACCATCCTGTCTCAATTACGATGTGTCTGAGATTAAACAGAAGAATAAAAAGGAGATCGGTATCTTTCGCAGGGAAATATTCATTTATTTTTATTAGTTATAAATTTTTTGTTACTTACCCTGTATTAAAATAATCTATACATGTTTATATAGTACAATGAAAATAGATATTTTTGTGGTTCAGTCCCTTCCAAATTCATGAACGTATCAACATTGGATTATGACCATTCGCTGCGGAATTTCTCGTAGTCCGTTTTGGTTACTTGTTTTTTAGATTTTAATGACTAGCATTTTATTCTTAATAAAAGGATTTATTGCACAGCTAAGCCGGTAATTATCGGCTAATAATAATATGAGTTATCAATAGGCGACGATAACTATTTACCTTAATTACCGTCTGCCTCTTTACTGCCTTTTAAAATAAAATAATAATAATGAATTTATATTCCGTTATTTGGTAATTTAACTAAAGAATGTTTCCGATGTGATTTCAGGCTTCCTGCATTTTAAATAGGGTATATAAACATATGAATATCGGCACGGTATGTCGTAAGCTCGGAACAGTTTGGTGGCAGGAAGAGGTTTCCGCTGTACCACAATCGTAAAGTAGATATTTTTACGATTTGTGGGGAAGCGTTAGAGGTGTTTGGCGGGGAGGAAAGACATATATCCTTATTTGCTCTTAGACGTGACCACAGCCCAGCATTCTAAAAAGGGTTAGGTAGAATTAGAGTTAAAAGCGTTGTTCAGGAGTTTCAATATAAGCATACGAATACCTTACAATATGGACATATAAGGGTACATTCTAAATTAAATTAAATATTTACTTTATTTCGTTCGTAAAACCCTTTCATTTTCATTTTTATTTTATTTATTACTAGCTGTGCCCGCGACTTCGTCCACGTGGAACCTGATGTACAAAACAATGACTAATAAAGTCATCTGAACGTATTTAGTCCATTTGCTTATCTACTTTTCTCTCATACTTAAGTCGCGGCGCCATTAAAATTGCAATAACTTTTGTTAGAGTGAACTGATTTTTATGAAACAAAGACTAAGTTACTCCCGAGGACATGCTTTATGATTTTCTTATATGAGGTTTTATTGTGAACCCAGTACTTTAGCAGTGGTGCGTGTTCAAACACATAAACAAATCAATTAAAATTAAAGTTACACCCTTAAATCTAATAAATAAATGAAAGACTTATTTCAATATTTTATTACATAAAAATCAACAATAACTTCACAATTAACATAAAACCGTACGGGAAATTGTTACGAAATAATACATTTTAAAATCAGATTTTATTTAAAACATAATTAACGCATTATATAACGTTACCTAAGGTATCAAATAAATAAATTAATAGTTATTTTTAAATTAATTAATAAAGCAACACGTGTGTACAGGTTAATGATCATTCAACGCGTTTTGAGATTAAAACACGCAATGTATCAATAGTACACTAACTAGACATGTATATGCTACTGACGATAAAAATTGCAAAAAATAATACCTCATGATGTGCGGAATTATTTCGTAAGTAATTATGAAATGCATCGATAAAATTATTATTGATAGTAGTGACGAATATATGTATCTAATGACTAGTTTTTTTTATTTTTTATTTTGGCTTTGAATGACTTTTTACTTCGACACTTTGTAATCAACTACTAACTGAGGGTTTCGCCGTATTTTGGTTCAATTGCTTATCATATGTAGTAATCACTATTCGTTACACTTTTGTTTGATTAATTTTCGTCACAATTATATTATGTTAGTTTAAAATATATTGTTTCTGTTATTATAGTACTTCGAAAACTCAATTTCAACACAAGCAAATCGTTATTATTTTATTTAATAAAAAAAGAGTTATCTATAGAAATTTGTGTGAATTTAGCAATACGCTTTTATTTCAAGCAACAAAAGTCAAATCATATCGTTCTAATCGTTTCAATCGATTGTAACAACTTCATACCAATATACACATTCATAATTAAATCAATAAAAAAATTGTGTAAATTTCTTTACTTCACAATATCATTTACAATTCGATTGATAGAATTCTAAGATATTATGAAGCCGTTTAAAAAGTCTGAATTATGAATTTTGATGTATTCACAGATTTCATACATTATTTTAATATTATTTTCAGTAGATACGTAATTTTGTTTGTATTATCTATAACAGGACTTCAAAATACACGATAAGGAATATGATAAATATTAAAACTTCTATAAAACTCTGTTATTTTCATTAAAAATAAGTACCAATTATATTGTGTAATTAACATTAACATACCAAATTTACATTAAGAAAACCTTCACTTTTATTCGCTGCTTAAGTTTTAAGAAGTGTATTCATTAAAATATTCTTTATTATAAATGTTTATTAGCAACGTTTAAAAGTGAAAGATTTAATACTTAAAATTTACATATATATTATTTATCTTTTTAATCTTCAGTGCCGGTAATCCATTGCAGATATTTGAAAGACCTCGATTGAAACGGACTTGCACGTTGCTCTCTGATAACGCGTGGTTGTTTATAGCTTGCCGGTTGCTCTCTGTAATGAAACAACAGTGTTTTTAATTATCATTCAATATAAAGTATACACAGAATCTTAATACACATTTGGAAAATTTTATAATAGGTTGGCTACTCGACTTTTTTTCTACTCGTTTCTACTCGTGTTGACTACTTTGTTTGGTTTTTTTTTTATTTCTCAAATATTTTGTAGAACAGCCGATATCAATCGTGGTATTAATTTTGCGTGAAACTTGCGACAGTTTCTTTTCAATAAAAGCATTCATACAACATTTTAATTATTTACCTGTTTGTCTCTTAACGCCGAATCTTGTTAGATTAATAGGAAAGTCATAAAAGAAATGCATTAATAATGTTACTCACCTTATGTCATCTGAAGCGCGTGAATGGTAAGCAGGTACATTTGGGTTGTGGTAAGTACCATGCGGGGCCGGCGTTGGCAAAGTGTGAGTTTGCACTGGGGGATGTTCCAAGCTAGTTAGTGGTTTATAGCTGTTCGGGTTGTATCTATCCACAGATACTCCTCTAGTTCTTTCAGGTATTGTCTCATTTTTATTGTATGAAGTCAAAGGTCGACCTCTGCCCAGAGTATTAGTTTTCGGCCATTCCTGGGATCCTACGTATTCCGATTCGAAGCTCCTTTCACGCCACGATCGTGGCCGTACGGTCTGACTCCATGTCGGTGTCGGTGTGTATGTCACATCCGTGGTTTTTCCATATTTAGGATCAGACTCCCACGGCGGTTTAACTGTCGCCTGTTCTGTCTGGGTCTGAGTCTGAGATGTCTTCTCGGTAAACTCTCGGAGCTCCTTGCGCCACTCATGTTCCACTGTTTCGTTCGACTCAACATTATCGTAATAATACTTCGGAGAGGGATCAGGTTGTGGCTGGAATTTGGTTTCGTTTGGTATATAAGTAGATTCGGGTACGCTTATGTAACGTCGTTCATACTCGCTGTAATAAGTTTTACGACCTGACTGTTTAGAAGGCTCAACATTACTTACTGCTTTTACGAAGGACTGGTTTGGAGCAGGCGGTATGTATGCTGTAGGAGGTGGTTTAGAAAATTTACCTTTAGGCGGAGTGGGTTTCCAGCTTTGTGCAGGTGTAGGTGTGGTATTTAATGTACCTGTTGTAGATGGTTGATAGTAGTTCTGATTAGAATCAGCTATATATGATGAATCTTGTTCCCATGGAGGAGGCACGTAAGTTGATGAGTACTGCTGTGTTGATTTTTGATATGCTTCTGACGAATCATTAGTGAAACTGTAAAGATTTGACGAGGTGTTGGCGATTGGTGTCGTATCTAGGCTACTTACTCGATTGAGTGGCTTAGGTGTAAATGCAGAATATTGGTTTGTCTGTAACGGATCTATGTAAGATGGTTGATATTGGGGTTGTGGTGTAGGTTGCGATGGATAACTTTGCTGGGATTGATAAGTTTGTTGAGGTGGATAAGATTGTTGAGTTTGATAAGTAGGTTGGGGTTGATAGGTCGGTTGAGATTGGTACGACTGTTGAGACTGGAAAGTTTGTTGAGGTTGGTGGGATTGTGAAGGTTGATAAGTAGGCTGGGGTTTATATGTAGGTTGTGGTTGGGTCTTAGGCTGAGTCCACGATTGGGTATCTGAAGACTGAGGAGTCGAAGTCACATTATTATAAACAGATTCCTTCGATTGTTGATACCACTGTTGATTCGCTATTTTACTTGGCTTAACGTTACTAATTGTAAGAACTTCAGATTGTGGTTCCTGTGACGTTTGGCGTTGCTGTTCGTAAGTCTGACTATGATAGATTTCTGAAGGCATTTGTTTCTCCACACTTAATCTATCTAGTAGAAGGCTGTGGCGCCTTTCTGTTGTTACAGGAGGATATACAGGCTGGTAAGGTGATGTAGGCATTGGAGAAGATAAAATCCTGCTAGGCGTAAAGTAAGTTTTTACAGTAGGTATCTCACGTTGCGCCAAATTTTCGTAGTTGTTATCCAATGTTTTGGTAGTGCGATTAACAGTTACAATGTTTTCAATTCTATTGTATTCTGTTTGTGTACTATGAACGCCAGGTGGCTGGTCGCTCGAACTAGTAATAATTTCTGTTTTCTCAGTATGTGTTTTTGTTACTACACCAGCTGGTCCAATAGGCTTAATTTCAATATCTTCTATTTTTTCTAATGGAATAGAGGGTTCCCTGAATGGTATCTTTGTTTCTACTTGCGGCTTTTCTTCAGATTTTTCACATCGAATCTCCTGCTTCTCATCGCTCTCGGTTTCCGGTTTTTGTTGTATAATTTCTTCTTTAGTAATTTCTTCTTGGGATTGTTCTGTTTCTATAGCTATAATTTTTTCAGAAACGGTTTGTTCGGTACCTAATTCTTCTTTGTCGTCATTTTCCTTTACATCGGGGACAATTTGCTTTTCAGCTTCGATTTCTGTTTCTATTGTTTTTTCTTCCGCTTCTTCAAATACTTCTCCATCTTGCTCTTCTGTTTTGGACTCAACTACCTGCTCTTTTTTAACAGAATCATCTACCATTTCTACTTTTTCCTCAGGCTCTTGTTCATCTTCTGTTTTTATTTTTTTTACTTCAATTTTGCCTTTATCTTCTTCTATGATGTCTTTTTTAACATCGAGACTTTTATCACCTATCACCTCTGCCTTATCCTCGTCAACTTCAGTTTCTGTAACGTCTGGAGGTGTAGAAATTTTTTCTGGTTTCTTTATACTCACCGTTGTAACAGGTTTAGTTTCTTCAACTTCTTCTTCTTCTTCTACTTCCTCCTCTTCTTCCACCTCTTCTTCTACTTCCTCGGTTTCTTCATTATCTGAATACATTACTACTACCTGTTTAGTAGTAGTCACTGTAGTCTCTGATTTTTCCGCTGTTTTGACAAGGTTTTTGTTCTCAGTATTTTTATTTACTGTAGCACTTATATTAGTTTTCTTAACATTATTTGTTTGTTCTGAGGCAAGTTGTCCCTCGATTTTATCTTTCGCTTCTTGCAATATATTTCCTTGTTCTACCTCTTCTTCTTCTTCTTCTACTTCTTCTTCTTCAACCTCCTCTATTGCTTCTTCAGCCTCCTCTTCCGATAATATTCGTGATTCTGTTTTAGTGCTTATTTCTTTTTTTCCGTCAACAGTTGTTTTAGTTGTTGTTATTGTTTTTATTTCTTCTATAGTATCATCTGGTAATATTTTCCTTTCCACTTCTACCTTAGTTTCTATCGTTGGACCAGGCTTCTTTGTTGGTAACTTTACTGTCAGCTCAGCCTCTATATCTCCATTTTGACCACCACTCTGTTCTTCAATTGTCTTTTGCTCCTTTTTAATCGTCTTCTTTACTTTAACTTCTCTCTGAAACATATAAATAAACAGTGTTTTAAGTTCTTAAAAAAATTAGTCACACGTGTAATATGAAACTATAAACATGAAACAAAAATTATATTATACTAACTAAAATAATTATCAAAAACATAAAACATATTAAAAGATTAAGGGAAAGCTTATTCACTGAACTTCAGTAGATATATTTTATATTAGACACAATAATAACCAAATATACAACTCACAATGCATCGACCATTAGTACATTTTCTATAATTCTTTAATGTTGTATAATAAATACGTATAACAGAGAACATAAACACACACATAAATATAGACATAGTAAGTATACAGTAATTTTAATTGAACCTGTGTTATATTTCCCGTTTCTTCTTCAACGGGCTTTGATATTGGAAGTAAATTATCTAAACTTGTATCTGCAAGTGGTTTAATGGGCACATTTATCACCGTATCAACGTTCTTTGTTTTATCATTATTTTCAACTGCTCTTGTACTTGGTCTTGTATAATTTATAATTTGGTCTGTCTTCGGTAGCATTCCCAAACAATCTTTATCATAGTTCATTTCTAAATGTGTAGATTTTTGAAGTCCAGCATCACTGTAATTTGGCACTGACTCTAAGAGATTATTATTCTGAGGCGAATTAAATTCATACATGGATGCCGGCCTGTTATTACTTATTTGTGAATTAATCTGTATAGTTTGATTCCAAGTGTCGGTATTATCTGTGGCGCTTATATTGGAACTTTCAAACATAGGATATGTATTTCTCTTCTCTTGTGGTTCTCTCTTTTGATCTGGATTACTTCGCGTTCTTAATAAGGACTTAGGATTTGCTGGTAAGTTAAACGTTGGGAAAACTTGTACTGGTAAACAATTAAAGTTAGGAACTATAACCGGTGAAGATGGCATTGGTGGAGACTGTACTGGTTGTGCAGACACTTCTGATATTCCTTGATTCATTGCATTTCGCATTAATCTTTTTGCCATACGTTCTGATTTGATCTCAGAAAGGTCTAGTCCTCCCGGAGTATACGTGAATGGTTTACGATCGCGGCTCATTGCACCGTGAATAGCTGATGGTGGATTCATGATGCTGAAATAAGGTTTATTCATTTAGATATCAACGTCCTCTAGACATACGCATGTTTTGTATGAAAAAATCATTAGATAAATTCTGGCAAATTGTCAAGACATCGAGAAAATAGATTATGCTAAATACTCACAGGGATCCCTGACAACACAATATATTATATTATTTATTTTCTATGTCCTAATAAATTCTTACTCTGGACGTAGTTTGTTTATTAAGAGGACACATTTATATCCGACAGTGGAGTAACACTCGTAGATCAATTTTCACATCACTTGTTTTTAGACGAGGATCACTTATTTTTACGTCGGAACATGCAGATATTAATCTGGTCACAGCGGTTAAATATAGCACGGGTGTCGTAAATGAGCCAGTACGTTTGAAACTGGGAGGTGGTGCGCGCGGTCGGCGCGTGCGCCGCCTGCCGCCTACTGCCGTCTGCACACTCGCCACTATGTATTTTGGTACCGACCCCAATATTATCGGGCGCCTTGTCTACAATCTGTCTTAAGCAAATCGTCAAAACAGCACCGTCCATACTTCCGACAATTTTGCCGGTTATATTAATTGCTTGAGCACTTCCATTCATTAGCACTGCAACATTTAAATGGCTAATATATTATGTTGTAAGTTTTAACATTGAAACTTAAAACAAAGTTATTTTTCCATTAAAATTCTAACTGAAGAGTAATATTTTAGGCGCTAACTACAAATTACTGTCAGATGCTCTTTCTGTATAATGCATAGGATATTTGTTATCATTTTTACATATGTATCAGCTGCTGACTTTGAATGAATTTATAATTTTATTTAATTTAATCAAATTACGTGTATCAATTTAACACTTTAATTAGAAATCTAATAAAAATATTTAAATTCAAATTAATCTAATCTCAATGATACCTCAGTATATAACTAAGTAGTAATAAGAAGTGATATACGAATTAGAAATAATGATAAATTTAATTCAACTCAATATAACTCAATGTATAAATTATATAATCTAAAAACGATTCTCCAAGTCATGAGATTAAAATTAATAAATTACGCTCTGTATGCAAGATGAAGGCGTAAATATTCTGTATTTGAACCCGGTACCACTTGAGAAATAACCGATTTGACTAGAGTTTTCATATGATATACGAATAAACCTAAGAGTGAATCTGAACTATATGTTTATATAGGAGCTCATCATACCATTCACTATAATAAAATAATTAAAATTTAACTTTAATCAAAATATGAAAATACATAATTACGTAAATACTACCAAAATGTTTAAGCTTTCTTTCAGTTCCCGTTACAAAAAAATCCTACCATAATGTAATAGGTTCTTCGCAGATAATAAGTTTATACTAATTTACGAAATCGTAACAATAAAAATATAAACTCGAATTATGTTTCTTTTTTTAACTTTCATTACATAAATAATTGTCCAACATATTGACGAACATTATAACAGATATAAGTTATTAAATTACATTGTCTTTAAATTTAAGTAAACTGGCGAATAAAACGTATAACTTATTTCAATGTTTTTGTAAAACATGTTATTTAAATGTAGCTCTACGTTGAGATTTACAGTCGACAGCGGTTACTCGTCCTAATATCATACAACTATTAATGTTGGCTCCAAACCAAAACTCTATACGATCCGACATTACTCGCATACGCTGCTGAATTGGATATATTCACTGACATGACGACTCTGATCTTTCACAAATGCATTTTCTTTTTGAAATGTGTTCCGGTTTAAAATACATTAGAGTTTATATTTCTTTCGCGACGCCCCCGAAAAACTTTCTTTTGATGAAACGACATCATAAAGATTTTTTTTTTGTGTTAAATATAACGCTTACCACATAAAGATCGCAGTTCATTTTTTAGTATAAGCATGATTAAATATGCAATCGCCTATAATTTACAAAAAAATTGTTTTACAAAAATGTTTATATTTCAGCGAAAATATTATTTATCGTGATATTTTACAAAAAAAATGTTTTATTAAAAAATAATTTAAATAGTCTTGCGGTATGTTTTGTTATTAATTTTAAAAAAATCCTTTATAAGAAATCTTTTTAGGAGGCGCCGAAAATATATCAATTTTGAACGACCAGTCTAATTTAGCTTTAGGTATATATTTTCCACAGATGTTATGAATACATAAATTAAACCAAAAAACATGATTTAATCACAAAGTTAAAATTAAATTTAAACATCAATGTAGAATTTTCTATCAATTAAAAATAAACACGGCTTTAAATCTTAAATCTTTATGACATTCACGCAGAATAACGTCCTTTCTTCCAATGTCAATCTTAATCCCTCTTCTATTTTGAACATTGACATTCAAAAGTACATTTTTCATCTTAAATAATCCACATTTAACGTATATATTATACTAGCTTCTTGACCCGGCTTCGCTCGGGTGTACTAACAAAGAATACGAGATCAAATCTTTCCTTTAAAGTAGCAGAATATAATGAAATAAAATGGGAACTGAACATCAATCTGTCAATTTATTTGACAATTTCCCTACTATTTTCTGTCTCACTCACTTCCAGATTATTATTTATGGAGATTTTTCGAACATTTTTTTTTCATATAGGCCTTATCCTGTCTGAAAATTTCAAACACAATAAAAACAATCAGCAAAATAGAATCGTCCACTCTGAAGTGACGCGCTTAAATACATTCGAAAATTAATTTTCATTTATATAATCCAGTAATCACCTGCGACTTTACCTTCGTTAATTTACATAATACTTGATAACAATTAATTACAATCCGACACCACCTAGCGGCAAGTTATAGTGAAATGGGTAGAATAAAAACCTTCGTAATGAAATAACATATAGGTGTGTTATAACTCATGATGAGTGGTAGAATAGTGTTTAAGTTTCTAATCGAGTTTTTGGCAGAATCTTTGTCATGTAGTGGATTTTGTATTTTATTCATAATCTTGTGTTATTCGATTCTACATTTTGTAATGTTGGTGGTATTTTACGTGATATCGTTCGGTTATTATGCACAAGTGGAATGGATGGGAATATTACGGAGCATGAACTCTGAGATTTCACAAAAACTCCCCGAAGAGTTCTAAGAAGGGAACCACCATCAACTTATCACGAGAGAGTTGTTATATTATTGATTATAACTCGACAATGGTATTGATAATCTAGAACAGTGGTACTCAAACTTTTTTATCTCGTATACCCCTTACCAATTTTTACTGTACTGGGTAGACCCCTTATCTTATATTTTAATTAGCTTTGAACCAAACCACAAAGCGAATAGCTTATTAAATGAAATCTAATATGTAATTATGTATAATAAATTTATTAATTTTCTACTATGGAGTTCATAATTATTCAATGCTTTCACTCAAATGAAATTTCAACAAAAGTACTTCATTACATAGTATAAAACAAAGTCCCCAACCGCGTCTGTCTGTCTGTCTGTTCGCGATAAACTCAAAAACTACTGAACGGATTTTCTTGCGGTTTTCACCAGTCGATAGAGTAATTAATGAGGAAGATTTTAGTATATAATTTGTCAAGGATTTTCTTATAGTCAGGGCGGAACAACGTCTGCCGGGCCCGCTAGTATATAATAATTTTATAAGTTCATCCCGTCATCGATCAGGAACTTTCCCCTGATTGAGGGATGAATGTACTCATAAAATTGTCTGAATCTAGCTTCATATTTTCATCAGACTCTTTTTAGAACTATATACTTATATGTACATTATAAACAAATAATATTGAAATACAAACGCATCTTCATATTTTGTTATATTCTATTTATAGAAAGTTAAACTTTACATCACGACTTGCTTAAATGAAATTCACTATTGTCGACCCCCATTTGCAGCTCGTCGACCCCTAAAATCTGATTCCGCTAGCACGGACCCCTTGAAGTTCAAAATCGACCTTCAGGAGCCCATATGAACCACTTTGGGAACCTATGATTTAGAAAATTGCTTGCCAAAAATATTATTTAAAAAAAAATTCCTAATCTATACTAAAATATAAAGCTGAAGAGTTTGTTTGTTTGTTTGGTTGAACGCTAGGATCTCAGGCACTACCAGTGCGATTTGAAAAAACCCTTCGGTTTTAGATAACTCATTTATCGAGGAAGGCTTTAGGCTATATATCATCACGCAAAGATCAATAGGAGCGGAACACCAATGAAGAATGTTTCAAAATCGGGCACTTTTTTCCTTTTGAGAGATATCGTTAGCGTTAATATTATATACGTTGCCATGGTAACGTGGTAAGTTTCTATCGTAAACGTTTTCAAAGTTTATTTTGTTTTCCTATTCAAAATTTGTTATCTATTACGTATTATAAAAATAAAGTTTGTGTATGTACAATTAAAATAACTACTTTTTGATGAATGTATATGGCTACAAATGACCAAAAAAATTTTTTTTATATTTTGTCTATATTTTTATATTATTATATTTTGTCTGTTTGTTTGTTTGTTCCGGGTAATCTCCAAAACGGCTGGACCTATTTTAACGGGAACTTTACTGGCAGATAGCCGAAATTATAGCGGTTGACATATTGTACTTTATTTGTACGCGGCTTCGTCCGCATTGCTATTTCCAAAATGGTTGGACCGATTTTCACGGGGTGTTCACTGGTAGATAGTAGACCTAATAAAAAGTAATTTAGGTTTTTTTTATTCGCCTTCGGCTACAGTGCAATATCCGTAATGCTTGAACTGATTTTCACGGGGCTTTCACTGGCAGATAACTCAGTTTATAAGAAGTAACTTAGACTATTTTATTTTTTTACTCAAGACTTCGTCTGCAATATTCTACTATCTCCTAATCGGTTGGACCGACTTTCACGGGACTTTTACGGGCAGATAACTAGCGAGCTCGGAAGACGTTGTCCCGCCCCGATAATAAAAAGAAAACCTTGAAAAATTATACTTAAACCTTCCCCATGAATAATTCTATCTACTGGTGAAAACGGCATGAAAATCGGATCTGTAGTTTTTGACTTTATCGCGAACATACAAACAGACAGACCAGATGACTTTGTTTTACACTATGAAGTGATGAACTGTTACCTGTGTATTCGTTCGTGTGAATTTAATAAAAATAGTTTGTTTACTGTAAACAAGCGCGTGAGACGTGCGCTGTACTGGAGTCCAAGAATAGATGTATGTAATTTGAATTATATTATCATTTTGCTCAATTTGGCGGCCATTTTGTTTTATTTACCGCGTTTGCATCTACATAACTCAGTGATTATAGCAACGTATAAGAATAATACAATTATATCGACAATATGGGCATGTTTTGTCTATATAATAAACAATTTAACACATATTGTTCGATAATGTATAGTTTAAAGTTTTCATTACTTTCTTATATAGTGTTAATGAGCACTGAGGGTGATACATAGTAGGTTAAAGTTCCAGGTATGTTGCTGATGATAAATCCCATCTCATTCGATATACTATTCGTATTCACATATCTAATGTACACGTTACATGTTACAGTAGATGGCGTAATGTAAGATTGTAAGTAGGTGTGTACATTACAGAAATTATTTTTCAAAAACATTTGTAAATATGACACCATAGTTATTTAATACATTTAAAAAAACGCGTGCGGAGCCGCGGGGAACAGTTGTATTTTATATACAGTATATCTACACACTCACATGGAAACATTTATGAATTCTTAATTTTACTATTCGTGGCTGTACTTAAGTAGCAACCCATTAATTTTTATAGGATTAAAACTAAAGATTCGCGCGATGTTGGTAGTAAATTTATTACTTTACAGACCATATGTGACCTTTATATAGCTTTTACTATATATATAGAGAACATTTGCGATTTTTTTTTCGAGATATGTCGAGGTATTGTTGGCAGATATTCAAGCTTGTGCTTTGTGGTTATATTCAAATGTATTTTATTTATCACGGCCCAGTGACAGTATATGAACTTAGATCTATAAATCCTTCGTGTGAAGGCAACGCTGCTTGAAGCTTTGTAATTTCTGTTACTGATTAAATAAATATACTATGACATGTTTGTGATAAAAATTGAAGTGCGATTGAAACATTTACGAGTTGTCTCATGTAAAATACTAGCAATTGTCTCACGGCTTCGTTTACGTTACTGTAGATTTAAACTATCCCTCAGAGACGGTACCTTTTTCGGGATAGATGGTTTATATCAGCGGTACTCAACCTTTTTTTAATACGGGCTAAAAACACATTTCACTCGAGGTGTCGCGTGCCGCAAACTACAAATATTTAGGTATTAAATAAAAAAAACGTAATTTTAAATTAACAACGTATTAATGTAGTGAAAAATGCTTGGCCAATAAAACAAGCTTGGTATAACCCTTATATTAGGATGTAAGGGTTATTTAAGGGTTATCTGGGATCTATTTAATTTACTCAGCGTGCTCATAGTTTTTCTGATGGGCACGAAATTTAAAATAATTGAAAATAAAGTATAATCGGGTGGGCCAACTACAGACACCCAGCAGGCCACAGGTTGAGTATCGCTGTACTCCTGACAACGTGTACCAAGAATTTCATAATGTGATCATCATCATCAATCATCAAATGTGAAGTCAATGCGCAAAAGCGTAACAAACAAACATTCTCCCATTCGCATTAATAATACGAGCCCTCGTTTAGTGGTCTTCCTTCTACAGTAGAGAGAAAAATACTATTGTCAATTTCTTATTGATAACACTAAAGCTCGTCAATAGCTACTAAACAAAAAAAGAATAAACAAAATCGGCTGTGAAATAGAGGAAGGAAATATTCTAAACCGTATCCGCACTGCCTATCTACATATAGAAGATAAGTAAAGACTAGTATGGATAAGATTATTAGTAAAAATAGAGATGCTAAATAACTTTTTTTCAACTATGTCCATTTGATCCTATTGTAGAATAAAAATGGCACAAAAGTAATTTAAATTAATGGAGCGCTTGTTTTATTGTCCTTTGTTTAGTTTAAAATTTATAATACTCATTAAATAAGATATAATTTAATAGCATTGAATACAGCGTCGTCTGTAGATAAAAGCTGTAGATAAATATTTACCGTAAACCGAATAATAAAACAGTGAAAAGGAATTAATCAGATATATCAATTTTACGCAAAAGTGACTTGAATACTTTCTTGTTTATTTATTATAAGCTCTGAGACATACCTATATCTCTATCATCAAATAACAAAATAGAAGATATAGTAGAAAAACATCTGTACATTTCTCTTTAAGTCACACAGGAACAAAGTCCAATGCTAATTCTGATTAAAAAAGACCTACATATTATTTTTATTCACAATTCATTGAAGCAATTAACTAGTTGCAAGTTACAACGTTATACGGTTATGAGTGCTTGGTTACGAAAGCGACGGATAAGAAAAGATTACATGTTGTAGAAATGCGGATGTTAAAATGAATAAATATGTGGTGTAACTAGAATGCATAATAGTAAGAATAAGTATGTCAGAGAAAATTCGAAAATAGCACCAGTGATAGAGAAATTGAGAAGTAACACGTTTGTACGGTACGGGAATATTATGAGAAGAAATTAAAGCCATGTAACAAGAAAAGTTTTGAGTATGAAGGTGAACGGCTATGGGAGTAGAGGAAGACCAAAATAGGTATGGATGGATTGTGTAAAAAATTACATGTGTATAAAAGGTGTGTATACTGAGATAACATCTGGAGTTTTGCCACGTAGTGGTCTTTATATTTTATCCATAATCTTGTGTTATTTGACTCTATATTGTGTAATGTTGGCGGTGCTTTACCTAATATAGTTTGGTTATTGTACACAAGTGAAGTTGATCGGAAATATACCACGGAGCATGGATTCTGACTTGCCATAAAAACTCCCAGGAAAGTTCTAACAAGATGGCCACCATCTTGTTAGTTCATTGAAATTATGTCAAGAAACTTGTAATATCGATACTCACTTGACAATGGCAGTAATAGTCTACTAGAAGACTGGTAGCCAAAAATAAAATAGAAGAAGAGTTGACATCTGACAGGGGAGAGCGGAAAAGGAAAACGAGAAGACGGGATAAAGGTAAGAAGACGAATTACGTTATTGTTACATACTGTACAATGTAATTACCGAATATGGGAACATTGTTGCTTTTACTTGTAGATTCATTTTTTTTATCTGTAGTATATTTCTATGAATATAAATGAATAGTGTTACAAACAACGTATAGACGGTCAGTAGGTGAAATCAATTAACACTCTGTAGGCACTTTATTTATCCAAGGAGCGCTTCGCCATACAATGACCACGATATAGAAGTGCCTCCATATCAACGACACCTTTCTTGCCTTTTATAAGCCGAAATCTTTAATAGGATGGCGCTAATGTTACTGTTCCGGTCGCGTCTCGGAATATGTTGTAGCGGTACCGGAAGTAGATGATAACACTTGAAACACTTCAAAGCTTAGCACCACTACTTATTATCGAGCTTTTCCTCCTATTATTAAACAACAAGTGACAATATCTAAATATCCCACCTTTGTCGTTGACGATATTCAAATAGGAAGGCAAAGCATTTCCGGTGACCGATAAATTGAGAGACTAAACAAATTATAAAAATGACAACAGGAAGTTCACCGATCATTTGAATATCATTTTATTTAGTATATATATGATCAGGGTCATATTAAATAATTAAAATTAATAACAAAAATAGAAATCATGACAATAATCATTTAACTAAATCGAATATTTAAATTTAGAGACCAATAACAATTCTCCTATAAATTCTAATAATATTTCAAGTGACCACAAATCTAAGTTCATATTTCACTTTCAATATTGATAAGTCATGTTTATTTAATCTATGAGTTTTTCTTCGTCCCCGGGATAAAAGGGCTCGTACAACTATCTGCCTCCCAGCCAGACTGATGAATATAACTTTAATAATTTATAAGTAACCTCTTGCTCGAATAGACATTATTTGACAAAAGAGGATTTACTAAGGTGCGAATTTATCAAAGGAATCGTATATTTCTGTGTAAAAAAGTCTTCAAATGAAAATAGTTTTTATATTACTCTTGGCGTTTATTACATTTAGAACTTTCAATTCTTTGATTAAATTTAAAAATAAATTCACAAATATTTTTTTGAATAAACTTTTTTCTTAATTTCTGTGATGAGTTTTTGGCGGGATCTTAGTATGTTATGCAATAAATACCTTTTAGATTTAATTCATAATCGTGTTTTATCCAACTCTATATTTTGTAATACTGGTGGCACTTTATGTATATAGTATGGTTATTGTGCACGTGGAGCGTGAATTCTAAGATGTCACAAAAACTGTCTGGAAAGTTCTAACAAGGGAGCCACCATCTTCTCAGGATATTGAAATAATCACAAAACAATTCTAATATTATTGCCTAATCGACAATGGGAGTAATAATCTAGAAAATTTATTTCCAAAATGAAATTAAAAATTTCGGTGATATATTGGTGTTTTTGATGAGGGATCTGTGGATCACATATTTTTCAACTGCCGCAAACTCTCCGATTTCTTATATGATATCCTCCCTGCTAATATCCCCCGTCCTACTAATATTAATACACTACTTATAATGTGTATGCTACTTTTATTAAAACATTTACCATGTTATTACAAAAAAGTTAAATACGTATTGAATACTTGCTTTAAAAAAGTTTGAATAATTACGTATTAAATGCACCGTGCTTGTCGACGGCTGCCGCGGCAAGCTCGCGTTATCCTTTTTCTCAAGTCTAACCTAACCTAACCAAACAGAGATAGAAGAGCAAGATGTCGAACGTTCGGCGAGCGCGGTGCATTTAATTTGTAAATATGTAAACTTTTTTAAAGCAAGTATTCAATACGTATTTAACTATTTGTAATAATAGCCATACTGTCTCCATGTGTCATAGTAATATTAAACTGTTATCTATGTTTATACTTATATAATTATGCTACGTATGTTCCCAATATATTATTGTATACAATCTCTGTGGTACTCACAACACAGTACTTATCCCCGTTTGGTGATATACCTATTTACGTTGTTACACTGAATATTTGGCAATTAAGTTAAAAACGTGTATTTGTCACACTTAATATTGGCGAAATTGCCTATATAGGCAGAGTCCTTTTATGTAGGTGGTAGAGCCACGCTGAAACTATTACTGGTTTCAGCATAACTGGGGCGGCTCGCCCGGAGTAGTACTAGCCTCTCGCAGAAACACCGACGTGAAGTAACAGTGCTCGCATTGTTGCGTTTAGTTCGGTCAGTGAAAGCGCTGGATACTCACCTCCCCTTACCCTCACCCCTCCCCCTCCCCCAAACGCAGACTGGCAACGCACTTGGTACTCCCCTGGTGTTGCTAGTGTCTATGGATGACGGTAATCACTTAACATCAGGTGACCCGCCTGTCCGTTTGCCTCCTATGATATAAAAAAGGTCATACCGGAAAAAAAGAAGAATTGGTGTTTCTTTTTAATTTCATTATAAATTCCCGTCGTTTCCACTTTAAAATTTACATTATTCTCGTTTCGGAGATTATTCAGAAGAAACAGATAGACAGACAGACCGACAAAAATTTTAAAAATTGCATTTTGATATTACATACAGACGCTTCATTTTTATAGATATAGATTATTTACTTTAAGATTATGTAAAAATCTCGCTGATAGATTAAAAATAAAAATTGTAGCAGTTATAATAATATTCAATAAAAGCAACGTTTGTATTTACTTACTCTTATATCCACTGAATCCTCCTTGGTAGACATTCTGTAATTAGAAAAGAAAACATTAACAAACATTAAACAATTTTACATTGAGGGTTTTTGGCGGGATATTTGTCCGTCATGTACTGGCTTTTATATTTTATTAATTGTGTTATTTAACTCTATATTTTATAATATTGGTGGTATTTTACGTAATACCGTCCAGTTATTGTGCACAAGCGAAGTGGATGGAAAATAATACCACGCATGAAATCTGAGATGACACAAAAACTCCTTGGAAAGTTCTAACAAAGGGGCCGCCATCTTTTTGGAACATCGAAATTATCGCAAGACGTAAGATTAAAAGATGAATCCTACTCGACATTGGCAGTAATAATCTGGAATATTTGTTGCCAAAAAAAATAAAATATTAAAACATAAATTGGATTAGGTATATTTATTTATATTAAACTAGTAGCGGCTAATAACTTCTTCTGCATTCATATCTTTCAAAATGATAACACTATGCATTATCTTATTTATTTATTTATTTATTTACACTTTATGCGTTAAATACGCAATGGCGGACTTAATGCCTAAGGCATTCTCTACCAGTCAACCATTAGGTGGTGCAGAGATAAATGTTGGTAGGTGTAAAAGGTGAGGTTTTTATGAAATTATGTTTAGCCTATTTAATATTACAATATATAAATAAAATATCAACACCAATATACTACATATATAATACATATATACTACACATATACAATACATACACATAACAACATCATACATAAATATCAATACAATAAATAAAAGTATAGTTAGTCAACATCAAGTACTAAATACAGCATTAACCAGATAATTCTGCTAAATGACACTGGTAAAGACGACGTACCCTGACTTTAAAACTGAAACGGTTTGATGACATCCTGATTTCATAAGGAAGCGCGTTCCATAGGAGAATAGATTGGATATAGAAAGATGAATGTACTAGACCGGAAGTATGGACAGGACAGCAAAGAATAAGATTATTAGAAGAGCGAAGGTTAAGGTCATGATTAGAGCATAAGAACTGAAAATGTGGAGTTAAGTAAGAGGGAGTGTTGGGAGAAAATAGAATAGAATACAGAGTTGTCAGAGCCCGCAAATTCCGACGCTGGCGTATGGGCAACCAATTAAGCTCTGAACGATGGCTCGATACATGGTCGTACTTACGAAGATTAAAAACAAATCGAATGCAATTGTTCAGTAATCTGTCAAGTTTGTTAAGAAGATCAGCGTTCAGATCGTAAAAGCACACATCACCATAGTCAGTTATAGGAAATATTATAGATTGCACTAGCATGGTTTTCGTTTTAACTGGGAGAAAATTTTTCAGGCGATAAAAAGACTTTAGAGTACCGATCACTTTCTGGCTAACCTTGGAAATATGAGTTCTCCAATCCAATTTGGCATCAATATATAAACCAAGGTCCTTTACATCTGTACTAAACGGTATAACAAGACCACTGAATATAATCTGAGGCAGCGAGTTGAAGTCTATTCTGGAAATCATACGAGAGCTCCCTATTACAATTGCTTGATATTTGGAAGGATTAACTGATAAGCCAAATCTCTCAGACCAATCTCTTAAGGCATTTAGATCCCGGTTAATAGTATAAATTGCAGCTGATAGAGAATCTTATCTATACTAATATTATAAAGAGGTAAAGTTTGTGAGTTTGTGAGTTTGTGACGTTGTAAGGGATAATCTCAGGAACTACTAGTCCGATTTGGAAAATACTTTCAGTGTTATATAGCTCATTTATCGGGGAAGGTTATAGGCTATATATCACGCTAAGACCCATAGGAGCGGAGCAGCAATGAAGAATGTTGCATAATCGGGGTATTTTTTCCTTTTCAAAGCTTCCGCTGCGTCTTAGCCCAAAATAACCATTCCACGCGTACGAAGTCGCGGGCAGAAGCTATTAACTAATTATATTATCTATACTAATAACAAAAAGAGGTAAAGTTTGTGAGGTTGTATTGTATTTGTTTGAGGGGTAATATCTGAAAAAATAGTCGAACGAAAACGTTTCTTACGAACGCTGCCTTAACGATCAGAGATATATGATTGAGTTCTAGAAAAAAGTTGTAGCTTGATAATGCCTATTACAACCGAACGAAGTGGGCTGGGTCAGCTAGTTCTACAATATATTGATACATATATATAACAATATTTAGTTTAATTATTCTGCACAAGTAAAGTAAACTAGAAATAATGCAATACAATTGAAACATAAATTATCTGAAGTCACAAAAACTTGCTGGAAAATTCTAAGGAGTCCGCCATTCTGGTCCAAACAATGAAGTCACCGGAAGACGCTATTTTAATATTAATGAACGATCAAAAACTTGATAATGCCAGTAATGCTTTTATAATGAGGATTGCTTGCCAAAACAATGCAGAATATCGATAAAATTACTCAGGATATAAACAAACTTACAGCCTACACACGTTCAGTCAATGCCATTGGCATCATTCACAACCGCACTCTAACTCGTTAATGTATTATTAGTTGTAGTCCGGTGAAGCTGTTAAGACCTTGCTTGGTCAATAGCGTAGTCATTTCGAAAAAAAAAAAAAGTATTATTAGTTATAAAATACGCAATATTATGGGTACTAAAAGTGTTCAAACAGAAAGGTTTGTGCAAAATTATTTATTGTTTTTTTTTTATATCAAGAGGAGGCAAACGAACAGGTGGGTCACCTGATGTTAAGTGATCACCGCCGTCAATAGACACTAGCAACACCAGGAGAGTTGCAAATGCGTTGCCAGACTATGTATGGTGGACGGGGAGACGGGGACTTCATGTACACAAGCCGCTATAATACACGTTGCTAGTCTGACGCAAGTACAATATCTCACAAGTATATTTAGGTCATAGGTAACGCGAACCCATATTTTTTTCCTTTACCAAAAATCACTCAACGCGGCTAAATAAGTTTTCACTTCGAAAACTAGTTTCAATCCTTTTATTGACAACACTAAGACTCATTAATAGTTACTATACAAAATCGGTTGCGAAACAAAAGAGAAAAGTTGCTAAAGTGTCGCTTCACTAATTTATATATAGCCTAGCTGACACCCGCGACTTCATCTGCATTATCTTATATTATCAATTTATAGAATAAAAAACATAAAAAAGTTATTACATAACTAAATGATGATATCGTGTTCATCTTTTTAGTTACAAACTAACCGTGTTATTACAAAAAAGTTAAATACGTATTGAATACTTGTTTTAAAAAAGCTTAGTAAAACTTTCGTATTAAATGCACCGCGCTCGCCGAACGTTCGACAGCTCGCTTTGGTTAGGTTACACTTGCGAAAAAGGATAACGAGAGCTTGCTGCGGCAGCCGTCGGCGAGCGCGATGCACTTAATACGAAAGCACCCAAACTCTTTTTAAACCAAGTATTCAATACGTATTTAACTGTTTTATAATAACGCGGTAAATGTTTAAGTAGCAATACTAGGAAAAATTTATTGAAATACTAGCGGACCGGGCGGACGTTGTCCTGTCTTGAAAACAAAAAAAATCCTAAAAGTCGATCGCAGCGCCACCTGCCGGGTCCAATTGTGAATCTAAACCATTCTCGAATCTCCACGAACACACACAAAAAATTTCATCAAAATCGGTCCAGTCGTTTAGGAGGAGTTCAGTCACATACACACGCACACAAGAAATATATATATTAAGATAGGTACCCAGTAGCAGACATTTCTCATTTTATTTTAATTTTAACCGGCTTAAAAAAAAGGTTCTATACTCGACACGTATGTGTGTATATATGTTTGTACGTCAGCGATTTTCTCAGAAATCACTGATCCAATGTAGATGAGATTTTCATTGTTACATACTTATTTTATTGTAGAAGATAGGTCCCAACGAGCTGAGACTTTTATGAAATCATAATAACCATAAATCTTAAAGATTGCATATTTGTGAATTTGTATGTGAAAATGACTAAGCATATGCGAACATCCTAGCTCCACATCCGATAGTATTATGCACGGACCGTCGCCTTAGAACATTTCCAACAAATGAACCTATCTCGCAGAACGGAATTTGCCTTTCAACAAGGATTTTTCCGCAAGGCATGATATTATTTCGAACGAGTTACTGCTGTAAACAAGCCTGCGAACGTCTCCTATGTCCGTGACTATAATTTATCAGTCTTTTAAAAAGATGTATAATTTAAAAAATTCCAATTTCGCTTACACTATCTATTTAAATAACCACCAATCTATAGTATTTATTCATTTATTCAATATAACTGAAATAAAACACATGTTACATTAAAACTACAAACTTAAATAGCGGTATACTGATCATCTATTTAAATAAAATAGTATAGCTTTTAATTAATTTATTAGACACTTGGTTCTATATATGATTGGTTATAAAAAATATACAGTTATTAAAGTTTTAAATATTACAGACATGATAAATATATCTAGTCTAAAATGGTCCCACTCAAGATAATATTATTTACTTGATCAATTCAATTAAATAATTCTATATGTCTATTTTAAAACCTCTAATTATATGATCCTTCGCTACAGGTAAACAATATTAGAATAAAATAAATAAAACTATAAATAGTTAAGTTTAAAGTTACCCAAGCTAGGTAAATTCTAACAATTGTATAAGAGAACGGTTCTATCAATCAATCTCTTGTTCACAACGAATCTAAAAATATGACAAATCCAAGCGTTTTGAAATTAATTCCAATTATCGTATTCATATAAAAATGTATTGCTAGAGAATTCTAAAAATATTTCCAATATCGAGTTTATCGCGAACAGACAGACAGACGCGGCAGAGAACTATGTTTTATACTATGTCATTATGGCAGGTTTTAGCGTAATTATTCGAACCTATGTCGGTTGGACACAGTGTCCGAACACGTTATCCAATGAGCCATCGTCGCTTCTATATATCTTTTTAACAATGGAGTCCTTGTATGTGTAACAAAATCCTTGCATGAAGAATATTTAGAAATTATCATAGTAACGATGAGACTTATAAAATGGCTATAAACAATAATTTCAATAATGAGTGTACAATTGTTTATATTATGTACTAGCTGTGCCCGCGAATCCGTCCGCGTGGAATCTAATGTAAAAAAACAGTGGAAAAATAAAATCCTCTGAATATATTAAGTCCATTTACTTATCTACATTTCTCTCGTACTTAAGTCGCGTCATCAATAAAATTACAATAACTTGATACAGTAAATCGATTTTAATGACACAAAGACTAAATGTTATACGAATATATATACTTTATGATTTTCTTGAAAAAGTTTTATCATGAACGCAGTACTTTAGCAATGATGCATAACTATACAAACAGATAGACATTTCTAAATGTGAAATGTATTTTATTACTTATTCCTAGACACCTGCAACATTTTTTTTCACAAAAATCTAATAAGTATGTATCATCATATTATCATATGTATAGATATAGATAGATGTATAGATAGAATATAAAGTCACCATTCAAGAGACGATTTGCTTATTAGAATAATCTTGACACTTGACGTTAAATACTTCTAATCATAACGATCGCGATTACCAGAAATAGGATAAAAACTAATCAGGATATAAAAACATCAAAGCGAATAAGTTCATTGTGTTATATTTAGACAGTTCGAAAAATCTCACACATACCACATCTCTACTAGAATAAGCAACAAAAATAGATCACTGTGATGGAACGATGAAATGGATTCTTGATCATAAAATATCTTTTTAGCTTCCATCAGATTCATTAACCTTTTATAAACCTCGCCGGTACCGGCTTTCTTATTTTCCTATACATAACACAATAACGTAACTACAAAATAACTGGATTTTTTATACTGTTAAAAAGAATTGTGGAAAAGGGACTCCCGTCGGAAACGAAAGGGGATTTAGATTGTTTATATTTATATATTTTTATCACGTAAGCAAAAAGCGTTATGCCCCTTCCATGTGATTCTCTCTTTCTATCGTTACGTAATCTGTCTAGTTTTATGTTCTACCATGTTTTCAATGTAAATGACGCAAAAAATGAAATCATAAAGTCTGATTAAATGTTTTAGCAAATATGTTTATTTTATAAATTAAATATAAAATAATAAATTATATAGAGAATGCTAAATAAAATAACAAATAAGTTTTAATGAAATGTTCACGCGCTCGGTATTGCGGTTACACTATTGTTTCTCACCATAGCCCGATAGATGGCGTTGTCTCATTTTGTAACTTTTAGTGTGTTGTTTATTATTATATTTTTAAGGGACGAAGAAAGATGGCGTTTATTATTTTTTATCTTGATATACAAATTTTATCGACCTATGCACATAAAGTCGCAAAGAGGGAGAAAGATAGAAGACCATAACGCTTGCCCCTTATGTGACGATTCCTACCATTCAACAACTTGCACGAGCTCTGCTAAGAAACTTTATTCCAAAAAAATATATGGTGTCTACTGCCAACATTAAAATCGAAAGTAAAATAGAACTTTTGTTATGTAATAATTCAATTATTGCAATACACAAGCAATGTGTGGTGTTTTCGGTTGGGATTTTAGTGTGTAGTGGATTTTATATTTTAATCAAGCTACAACTTTTCTCTAGAAGTCAATAATATATATCTCATAACAAAGGCAGCGTTCGTAAGAAACGTTTTGTTCGACCATTTTTCTCCGACTCCCCAGATATTACCCCCTATAACCTCACAAACTTTACCTCTTTATAATATTAGTATAGATTATAGATAATATAATTAGTTAATAGCTTCTGTCCGCGACTTCGCACGGGTGGAATAGTTATTTTGGGCTAAGACGCAGCGGAAGCTCTCAAAAGGAAATAAGCCCCGATTTTAAAACATTTTTCATTTTAGCTCCGCTCATATTGCCCTTAGCGTGATGATATATAGCCTATGACACTCACAAATAACGTGGCTTTATATTGGTAAAACAAATTGGTTTAGTAGTTCCTGACATTACCCCCTACAACGTCACAAACTCACAAACTTGATCTCTTTATAATATTAGTATATAGATTATAGCCCCTGCCCGCGACTTCGTCCGCGTAGTAATAGTTCTCTGGGCTAATGCTGACACACAGCAGAAGCTCTCAAAAAAAAAAACATCTCGATTTTGAAACATATTTCATCTGTGCTCCGCTCCTACTGGCCTTAGCGTGATGATATATATAGCCTATAACCATTCTCGATGAATGAGCTATATAACACTGAAAGAATTATTCAAATCGGACCAGTAGTTCCTGAGATTACCCCTTACAACGCCACAACGTCACAACGTCACAAACTCTCAAACCCACAAACTCACAACGTCACAAACTTTACCTCTTTATAATATTAGTATAGATAGTATAGATTTATAATCTTGTATTATTTAAATCTATTATCTGTAATATTGGTCATATTTTACGTAATATAGTTCGTCTATCGTGCACAAGTGAAGTGGATGGAATTGAATGAATTCTGGGATGCCACAAAGACTCCATGGAAACTTTTAACAATGAAGCCTCTATCTTGTTAGAACATTGATATTATGGTAAGACACTTGTATTTTTTTATAATATAGGTGGCAAACGGACAGGCGGGTCACATGATGGTAAGTAATCACCGCCGTCCATAGACACTAGCAACACCAGGGAAGTCGCAAGTACGTTGCCAGCCCGTGTTTGGGGAGGGAGGGAGGATTGGGGAAGAGAGGGATAGGGGAGGTGGGCCTCCGGCGTTCTGGCTGACCTAACGAGACGCAACAATGTTAGCACTGTTACTTCACGTCGGTTTACTGTGGGTCGGGTGGTAGTACCCCGGGCGAACCGACCCATTCATGCTAAAGCCATTAATAGCTTCAGCGTGGCTCTACCACCTACAATATGTATTATTACTTGACAATGACAGTAATAATCTAGAAGATAAGTTTTGCCAAAAAAAAAACGTGTACAAAAAGTTAAAAAATAAGTAATGTTAAAAAAGCTTAACATCAAACGCCTCAGCTGACCTCTCAATGATTTAATGAACGTGGGGATTTATATTTATACGTTATAATTACGACTGTTAACGCTTTCGGGGCGTTGATAGATGTATCCATTTGTCGCGTTAAACGTGAATTATGAACGTAATGTAGGATATTTAGAATGTATTTTTAATGGTTAAATGTGACGTTAGGTGGAATCCCGGCTCGGACATTATTATTATCTACATTCTATAAATACAGTGTAAATGAAGAAAATTATTTATACAAAATACATTTCAAAATGTTGTTTAAATATCAATAAATAATATAAAACTAAGTCTCTCTCTGCGTCTGTTACGTAGGGTTCTGGAGTTCAGATAAATTACGCAACGCAACGCAATTAATTTATTATTTCCATAGAGTTCGTATGCATAATAATATCTTCTATACATATAATAAAAATGAAGTGTCTGTATGTAATATCAAAATAACACTTTCTTACTGATTGGGTGTGAAAGTATACACGCAACTGATAACAAAAATGCAATTTTTAAAAATTTTGTTGGTCTGTCTGTCTGTCTGTTTGTTCCGGGTAATCTCCGAAATGGCTAGACCGATTTTGACGGAAATTTCACTGGCAGATAGAAAAAATTACAGCGGGTTACTTAGGTTACTTTAAATTAGACTAGCTGTTACTCGCGGCTTCGCCTGCAACGCTATCTTCAAAACGGTTGGACCCATTTCCACGGGACTTTCACTGGCAGATAGCTGACTTTATAGAAAGTAACTTAAGCAATTTTAATTTATACTAGCTGTTAACCGTGGCTTTGCCCGCAGTACTATCTCCAAAAGGGTTTGACCTATCTTCACGAGACTTTCGCTGGCAGATAGCTGATCTTATAAAAAGTAATTTAGGCAACTTTAATTTAGACTGGCTGTTAACCGTGGCGTTGCCCGCAGTGCTATCTCCAAAACGGTTTGACCCATCTTCACGAGACTTTCACTGGCAGATAGCTGATCTTATAAAAAGTAATTTAGGCAATTTTAATTTATACTAGCTGTTAACCGTGGCTTCGCCCGCAGTACTACTATCTCCAAAACAGTTCGACCGTTTTTTACGAGACTTTCACCGGCAGATAACGGGCATAATATAAAAAGTCATTTAGTCTATTTTAATTTAGACTAGCTGTTAACCATGGCTTCGCCCGCAGTGCTATGTCCAAAACGGTTTGATCAATTTTCATGAGACTTTCACTGGTAGATAGCTGACTTTATAGGAAGTAATTTAAGTGATTCTATTTTAGACTCATTCAATTAATACAATTCAACATTATAATTATTAATAGGAAATTTGAAGATAGAAGGGGTCTTTCTAAAAAGATAAGATAAAAAGGCCATAAACGTATTACTTATTGACAATATGGTCATTTATATCATCATAATAACATCTTTAAGTCATTCTTTCATTAGTTCCTTATACAGTGTAAGTGAGCACTGTGGTAGTTACATGGTGGGTTAAGGTTCCAAATATGTTGCTGATGATAAACCTCATTTGACACACTGTTAGTATTTATATATCTAATGTATATGTTACATGTCGCTGTAGGTGTTGCGTGTCGTAATTACATTTTTTTTTTTAATATTTCTATAATTGTACATGGCCTCACAATTTTATATTTCTTTAATACATTTAAAAAAAAACACGTGTTGAGCTGCGGCTACAGCTAGTCTATACATATAAGAAGAATGTAAATCTAACGTGTCTGTACTTTTTTGATTTTCGAAAAAAAAATTGTTGCCGGTGTCTAGAAATAAGTAATAGAATACATTTCAATCATTTTTGGAAATGTCTGTCTGTCTGTGTGTATGAACACGCATCACTGCTAATGTTCTGGTTTCACGATAACACCTCACCAAGAAAATCATAAAGTCTTCTGAATAACTTAGTCTTTGGTTCATTAAAATCGGTCCAATCTATCAAAAGTTATTTTAATTTGAATGACGACGCGACTTAAGTACTAGAGAAAAGTAGATAAATAAATGAACTTAATACATTCAGAAGAATTTATTAGTCACAGTTTTTTTACTTAGGTTCTATGCAGACGGAGTCGCGGGCACTGTACCGCTACAACATACCTGAGAGGCAAGACTACAACGCCACCCGGGGAGACACTATTGACCTGCAATACCGCGCTATTGACTTTATCGGGGGTGTTACTAATGACCTCAAACGCTATTGGTTGAAGTTATCGGCTGTTCATTATTCACCCTGGTGTGAGACTACATTAGTGAGAGTTCTGTGGAAGTATGTGGAAGTTGTTGTAAGGCGAAGCTCTGCCCGGATAAATGGTCACAGTGCCTACAGAGTAATATTATTGATTTCCCTGACCGACCGGCTGACTATACGTATTTTGTAACTGAAGTATAGTTTTTTTAAGTGGGCATTATTTGCAAGACTATTTTCGCCAATATAGTATGTGTCAGTAACGTTGGGTATTTTACGAAGTAGTGTGTAGCAGATATCACGGATTTACAGTCACGCTCAATAAAAAAAAGATGTTTGCGTGACAAGATTTAGTAAGTTTCCTGACATTGATATACCGTCAATAATTTAATAGCAATAAATGGATCGTATAGTACGAGTATATAAATCTCTATTGCATATTCAATATGACGCCATATTAATGCGTATGTGCGACGCAGAGGTGTATCTCATGTCATAAATAAATTAGATACATTCTTATAATAAGTCGAGTAAATAATTACTATATATTTTTAAAAATGTTCTGTGTTAAAACACACTCTTGCCTGTGTCTTTGCAATACATGTACACTTTACTACTTCCGGCAATGATTTTTTAACAAGCAACAAACATTCTAGCATATTTAAAAAAAAAAACATCCATTTTATTCATTTGCGAATCAGATCAAGGCATCGTTATTTTAAAAACCGTAAGATACATTGTGCTCGAACGCATTCTCAGTAAATATTTATTCTAGACAATGCAAAAACCGAGTTCCTAGAAGCTGATTTATTACAGTTTCGGTTGTTCAGTATAAAACAAACACGATCCCGGAGGAAGCGAAACATTTATTGCTTCGGTCTTTAACAAAAACTTCAAGATAAATGAATTTTCAAGATACTTCAACGTTTTTCAGTTTCAATTTATTCGGTACCGTTAACGCTAATAGGTATCGTATCTTAATGACTATTATTGTTTTATAAATTACGTACTCATTTGTATGTATATATATATACTATAGAAACAAACCAAAAATTGCTGAATGTATGTATATACGCCTGCACATATTTAGTTAATTATTCTTTATATTTTATTTGTAATTGCTAGGCCAAGGTTCGTAATATAGTACGGAAAAGTATAAAATTAGGGGGAAAAATCCATATCAAAATAAATCTGATAAGAGACAACAGGTAGATCTTGGATTTTTTTTGTTTTGGCACCGCACAAGCATTTGCCAATGTCAATGTTTTAATTCAATAGCGATTATTATACAATTAACACAGGTTTATTTTATAATCAGGTCGGAACAACGTCCGTCGGACTCGCTAGTATAAAAATAAATATCTTATTATTTGTAATAGAAGGTATTTACAATTTTCTAATGTTATATTATACAGGGGTGAACAGAGTTTAATATCAGTGAAAGATTGCTTACATATTAGTTCAACGTTCCCTTTTAACCGTCCTCTATTCTCACTTACTAAACTTCATAAAACAAGCATTCGTGTACAATACTGAAAAAAACTGCAACACACATATAACCTCGTATTTATCTCAGCTAAAAAGATAAAACATTCTCCTAGATATTTAGATTTATCGTAAACAATCTGTATTCAGTGTAATAAACGAAATAATGAAGCATCGCACAAACTTTTAACAAGGCCAGTCCTGTTTTCTCATAGTAATTTCTTTCATGGACCTAACGAAATATTATTTAAAGAAGTAATATCTCTTCGTAACTCTCCGTGTAAATCTTAATAAGAAAGTTTTCGTGTTTTCCCCAGGTTTATCAGTGTATAAGTGGAGGCGACGTCAAAACTTCTTGATTAGTATCCAGACTATATTTCATTAAGCAAAAATCTTTTTAATTCGTCTATGATCTATCTATATAAGTAAAATATGATATTTTATAGAACTAGTGGTCGATATTCCACCATAATTGATTATTACATTCAATAAGACCAAAAAGTATAATAATAATTATTATTATTGGAAGATAAATTATTTATCAACTAATTATTAATGTATATATATTATATTATTATAAAATTGACCAACAATTTGACCAGTTAATTTCAAAGGTCATGTAAGCTAGGGAACGTTAATCATGTTTAAAATATTTAATGTAGGATGAATAAGGGTGACGCCCCAGCAATATGGCGCGGAAGAGCCGGCCGAGGGCATCGCAGAGGTGCAGGATTTTTCCACTAAATGCCTCCCTAATGTACCTACAGGCAGCGGACGCGGGGGCGGCGTTCGTTGCCGCGAATTGAAGACCCGTGCGAAGAGAGCACGGCTTAGTTGCGTTCCATGTAAGGAGTAAAGTAAGAATTCTCCCAGAGAGGTGGGTACCCCGTTTTTTCATCCACATGGACCAAAGCGCGTGGTCAGGGCAGTGGAGTTTGCTAGTCGTCACCCCACACACTGGTTCACACTCGCGCTAAGCGGCCGAGGGGTTTTTAGTCGGTACGAGTCCGACACAACCCTCACGTTGTCCCCGGCAGTGTGAGGTGTATCCTATCTAGGATTTTCCCCTCGTTAAAAAAGGATGAATAAAGGTAATTGAAACGTAAGAATAAAATGAAGGATGGCGAAATGTCATTTTTATTTACATGTGTGTACTTTGTGTCATTCACGTTGCATTCGTGTAATGTTTATTTTAATTAATTAAACGTATTTCTAATGCATTTTATATTTGAAAAATAACTTCATGCACTTCTCCTACATATAAACTTCAACTATGCCAAAATTCACGTTCATCCGTTCTCGCAATTCGCTTAAAAAGGGGTACAAAGTTTTCGCTTCACGTATTATTATATAGGTATCCATTTATAACTTAACTAGCGGGCCCGGCAGACGTTGTCCCGCCCTGACTATAAAAAAAAATCCTTGACAAATTATATACTAAAACCTTCCTCATGAATCACCCTATCTACTGGTGAAAACCGCAAGAAGATCCGTTCAGTAGTTTTTGAGTTTATCGCGAACAGACAGACGGACAGACGCGGTAGGGGACTTTGTTTTATACTATGTAATGATTAATACTTAAAGTTATTTGTTATAACGTTTTCTATTTATTTTAGAGTGATTGAATTTTTTTATCGGATTTTTAACACATTGTAGGTATTAGCGTTTAACCACAACCTCATCTCACGTTAAATGACTACGTGATCCAAGATAGTAAACAAACCTAGAGCGGACTGGCTTTCAAGTGTAGTCACCGGAACACACAAATATGTGCTTGGCGACAGACTTTCAACCTCAGGGTGGTAGCTAACTAGGCAGACTTGGAAAAAATCCTACCACCATGTTATGATTTCACCACGGTGTTATCCTTCACCGGAAGCTCCGAGTCATTTGCAAAGATTTGAAGTTACGTCCTTCGTACGAATACCATCTCGAGGCGGTATATCTTACAGTACTTTGTGAACAAATAATCGCTGAGACTACTAAAACATTCTCACCGAATAATCACAAATGTCATAGACGTCACAGAGGAATGGAAGCATATTTTTCCTTTTTCCTTTGTTTGCTTAACACAAAAACAGCACATAGAGTCATATAGTATGGTAAGTGATAGAGCCACGCTGAAACTATTACTGGTTTCAGCATGAATGGGTCGGTTCACCCCCGAGGTACTACCACCCGCCACAAAAAACCAACGTGTAACAGTGCTTGCATTGTTGCGTTTCGTTCGGTCAGTGAGAGCACCGGAGGCCCACCTTCCCTCTCTCCTCTCTACCCTCCTCCCAGACAATGGCTGGCAACGCACTTGCGACTCCCTTGATGTTGCTAGTGTCTGTGGATGGCGATGAATGAGTGAAGCATAAAACAGTATGGAAATGTTAAAAAATATTGACAGAATTGGTAGATTAGCTTTCAATTGCCAATATATTTCAGTACATGGTCGCACTGTAAAGATTTGGTCTTATTTCCATCGTTTGTACACTCATCCGAAGCCAGGACTGGCAGCTAGTAGTTTATAAAGGAACCGCACTCGATTAATTAAATATACGAGATCGTACGAATACATTTCTTAATCATAACTGATGTGTATGTCATATTAAACACAAATATTTTTATTCCACAACAAATTCTTGACATATTTCCACCGTCGAAATCATAAATTTCGGGCACTTTAATAAAATCCTTCAGTGTGTTGTTAAAAACAAGTAGAGTGTGACGCCAATGGAGACGATTCGTAAATATCATTATTTAGGTCAACTTTAACTCATATTAATAGAATTTATGATTTTAATGAATTATTTTCAGCTCACTTATTTTGAAAGACGATTTTAATCTATATCTCTACATATAATAAGAATGTAAATCGAACGTGTCGGTACTTAAAAAATTGTAGCCGGTGTCTAAGAATAATTAATAGAATACATTTCAATCAGTTTTAGAAATGTCTGTCTGTCTGTCTGCTTGTATGAACACACATCACTGCTAAAGTAGTAGGTTCACAATAAAATCACAAAGCATATTCTCGAGAGTAGCTTAGTCTTTATTTCATTAAAATCGGTCCACTCTATCAAAAGTTATTGTAATTTGAATGACGGCTCGAGGTAAGTACGAGAGAAGAGTAGTAATCTATCTAATATCATAAGGCCCGAGGGCTCGTTTGGTTAAACGCGCTGATCTCAGGATGTACTTAGCCGATTTAAAAAATTCTTTCAGTATTAGATAGATAATTTATCTAAAAAGGGTACAGTTTATATATGATCACGCTAAGACTAATAGGAACGGAGTAACAATAAAGAATGTTTCAAAATCGGGGTGTTTTTTTCCTTTTAAGAGCTTCCGCTACGTGTCAGCGTTAGTCTAAAGTAAAGTCGTGAACAGAGGCTAGTAGTAGATATAGTGCTTGTACGTACGTTTGGCTGAAAAAAATCGGACGCAATAAACATGCCTGCTTGTGCAAAACTTGTATAAATTAATTATCGTTTATTTATCCAGAAGTAATAAGCTCTCTCTGAAATTTGCTTGAGACTAGTCAAATATACTTACACTACGATAGTAGCAGAGCTAGTGTAAAAGTTACGCTTCCTGGATTTTAGATATATCGTACTTGCTAACGAATACAGCGTGACTTGTTTAACTTGGAGCTTTAGTCGGTAAGATTTAACAGAATCTGTCATTTGCTATGTGACAGATAATGGGTTATTCTGTGCAAAAATTACACACGGTATAATAGCAACACTAGTAAGGTTTGTTTAAGATAATGTTACGTAATAAACTAAAGACTGTTTACTCCGTACTAGTTACTTACTAGTATAGTGATTACACTTAATTGTAAAAGTGTGTTATTAAAAACTTTACAATTACCTTTGAAAATAATACAAAGCAATTAACACTCTAAATTGGTATTTTCATTTTTTTGTCCTTATCTAGACCGTTTAATCGCAAATGTATGATATTCGCGATATTCAAAATTTAATAAACTATAGCGGTTAATTTCCAATATCGCACGTAAATCCACAGTAAATGGATACTTCAAATAATATGGATGAGATTCTAAAAGTGGCATAGTTGTTTTATGTCTTGGCTCTTAGTGGTTAGATAATTAACGTAGATTATAAAATTAACTAACGGGCACGGCGGACGTTATCCCGTCTTGATAATAATAAAAAAATGATAAATTATAATCCTTAATCTTCCTCATGATTCACTTTATCTACCGGTAAAAGACGCATGAAAATCGGTTGAGTAGTTTTTAAGTGTATCGTGAACAGGCAGATAGGCAGATAGACAGACGTGGCCGAGAATATTCATTATTTTCACAAGAAACTCATATAAGTAGGTAATTTGTACGTTCATTTATAAACATTTTAAATTGTAGCCTAATATCAGATTTGTATTTTTTTTATATACCATTACTTTGACATACAAATTAAACACTCTCACATCGTCCAAGCCTACTTTATACTTATAACACCCGTGTTGGTCTTTGACTATATCGTCTTCACCTTGAAACTCCTTAGAATTCAATTTTTACACATAAAAACTTCTGACCTTGACATTTATTAACGTTTTATATTTAAAATAGCGACCTCCTTTATTTGCTCGCTGAGAATAGAAAAGTAAAGTTTACGTGTGACAACCATTTTTAGAAAAAATTATTAACTACTGGCTGTGCTCACGACTTCGTCCACGTGTAACCTGATGTACAAAACAATGACTAATAAAGTCACCTGAACGTATTTAGTCCATTTGCTTACCTACTTTTCTCTCATACTTAAGTCGTGGGGCCATTAAAATTACAATAACTTTTGATATAGTGGACCGATTTTAATGAAACAAAGACTAAGTTACTCCCGAGGATATGCTTTATGATATTCTTGGTGAGGTTTTATTGTGAACCCAGTACTTTAGCAGTGATGCGTGTTCATACAAACAGACAGACATTTCTAAAACTGATTGAAATGTATTTTATTACTTATTCCTAGATACCTGCAACAATTTTTTTCACGAAAATCGAAAAAGTACAGACACGTTTGATTTACATTATTATTATATGTATAGATTAACCTATCCAAAAAACCCTCTAAACTATTACTTCACTTGTTATATATCTCGTAAATCGAACTGAATATTTTGTTTCCTTAAATATTTCCGCTCAGGACCTTGAAAATCTCCTAAATCTAGGGCGAAACCGTTGGACTGGCAACATTCTTTATAACTAGAAGTTGGACCAACAATTTTAACTCGACCTCACACATCACCAGCGAAGATATAAAAGAAATTTAATGTGTTATTGTGTACACGAATCATTTTAGAACTTTGGCCTGAAGCCACGACCGAAACGATGTTCCAAATCCTCATGTACGAGTCTGAGGACAAAAGTTCATTAAATTTAAAATATTTATCCAGAAGTCTTAGCTTTTTTTAGAGTAATTTTGTATGAAAAATTAATAAAATCTTTATTGAAGTTATATTTTGGCGCGTCAGGGAAAAATTATGAGAGTAAATTTTTACGGTGCGCGCGCACACCGTCACGAAAAACCGACAGCCTGAAGTTAGCTATAGTCAATATTTTGTTTCTTTGTATTTGTTGTTTGTATTTCTTTGTATTAAAACTTTCAATGTATTAAATACCTTTTTTCTATTGTTAGTGTCGTTTTTTCTACAAACGTAGAATAAGTCGAAAGATAAAATTTTTGAAAAGATTTTTATCTTGTTACGCCAAAGAAGTATAGCTTCTAACGCGTGTACATAAGTACACACACACTTTTTTTTATTGACTTCTGGCAACAACTTCGGTAATGTTGCAAGCGTTCCAAATACATCATAAAGTGTCATAAAATGTAACTTAAAGCCGTACACTTATTTCATATAAGATATGATCTAATGAAATCTTCATTTTAAAAATGTGGAGTAAATTATACGTGGTAGAGGTCTCCACTTACAAACATGTAGTTTCGACTTTTGCTACACGTTCTTGTTGTTTTTAAAGAAAATCATATATCATAATTGTTTGAAAAACATAGTGCTCGTACAGTGGTTGAACTTCAGCCATAGACAAAAAGAAAAGTTTTTTCCAATTTTTTTCTTGACAACACTAAAGCTCGGGGGTTTTGACGGGATCTTGGAATGCAACATAGTGGTCTTTATATTTTATCCAGTATCTTGTATTATTTGGCTCTATATTGTGTAACGTTGGTGGTGCTTTACGTAATATAGTTTGGTTATTGTGTACAAGTGAAGTGAATAAGTGAAATAATATCACGGAGCATGGATTCTGACTTGCCACAAAAACTCCCTGGAAAGTTCTAACAAGATGGCCACCATCTTGTTAGTTCATTGAAATTATATCAAGAAACTTGTAATATCGATACTCACTTGACAATGGCAGTAATAGTCTACTAAAAGACTGGTTGCCAAGAATAAAATTGATGAAGAAGAACACGATAACACGATTTTTAAACATTCTTCATTGGTGCTCCGCTCCTCTTGGTCGTAGCGTGATGATATATAGCCTATAACCTTTTTGATAAATGACCTATATAACACTGAAATAATTTTTCAAATCGGACCATTAGTTCCTGAGATTACGCCTTACGACGTCACAACGTCACAAACTCACAAACTTTATCTCTTTATAATATTAGTATAGAAAAGCATTAGAAAGGATTTTTTGTGAGATTTTATTATAGAATATCTTTCTTACGGCTTTGCTCGCGTTAGGAGTACCGTTAGAATATCAGATTTCCAAATCTTTAATTTGTAGGAAAATAATTTATTTATGGAATAATAAAAACTCGAAAATCACCTTCCGACGAAGAAGATTCTTTATAGAATATTCAAAAGAATAAAATATCTATAAGCACTTATATAGATATCGAAAAATTTTATCGTCCATTAGAGCCACAAAACCGTGAAAGCATAATCCATCACAACACATTATGATTGTATTGAATTTATAGGTATACGTATATTACAGCTATTGAACAGAGAATTGCTGAGCGTGTGGCATGGCGCCAGAGTGCCGTAGATTTGATAGAAACAACGGCCTTGTACATGACGGTACCATGTTTATAGTTTTACGAATCTATTTATCTTATGGAATACTGTAAAAATTTTAAAGAGACTGTGCTTATGGTACAACCAAATGATATCTACGATAACTATACTATACATATTGGTCATGATTGACTGATTGATCATTCCATACACAGCAGTGTGGTCGCGTAGTTTAGAATATCCAAATTTTTATTTTATTTCGTGTACATTTAATGAGAATTACCCGAGGGGATTTTACAAAACTTTACCACAAAATTAGTGAATTGATTGTCATGTGTTTTATAGAAATATTAATTATGGCGACATAAAAATCTCCTTTCTATTTAGAGTATTAGAACATGCAATCAAGTCATATAAAGGTGAGGCCATGATTAAATATTGAAGATAAAAATTGTAATATTACAGGGAAATATATAAATTAAGAAATAAAATATAAATCATTTTTATATGTGTATATATATCATAGGAGGCAAACGAACATGCGGGTCATCTGATGGTAAGTGATCACCGCCGTCCATAGAAACTAGCAACACCAGGGGAGTCACGAGTGCGTTGCCAGCCTGTGTTTGGGGGAAGTGGGAAGGCAGTGGAGAGGGGGATCGGAAGAGGGCCTCCGGCGCTCTCACTGACCGAACGAAACGCAACAATGCAAGCACTGTTACTTCACGTCGGTGTTTCTGTGAGAGGGCGAGCCGACCCATTCATGCTGAAACCAGTAATCGTTTCAGCGTTGCTCTACCACCTACAAGAGGCGATGACGGCTTAGTTAATAGCATGTTCGGACCCCACGTCGATGATTCGAGTCCTTGCAACCGACTCTTAGCTTTCATAGAAGGAAAATTTTGTAATGGTATCATAAAATGTTAGTAAGCATTTTCTAAGTCCGCCTGGCTACCACTCTCAAGTTGAAAATTTGTCGTCAAGCACCTGTTCGTTGTTCCAGCAGATGCATTTGAAAGCCAGCCCCCCCTAGGTTTGGCGTGTTTACTATCTGAGACCACGTCGTCATTTAGCATAAGATGAGACTATGGTACAAAGCCTAAAACCTATAAGGTATAAAAAAATGATTTGCAGAAAAACGATAAGAGGGTGAAAATTAAATAGGCGGTATTTCCCCCCTTAGGCGTTGAATTTTTTACTTTTCCTACCACCTCTGAGTATAACCAATTCGAATAAGAAAAATCATTAAAATCGGTTCACAATCGATGGAGGTGTTAATAAACATACGTTAAATAAAAATAGCCGAATATATAACCTCCTTTTATGAAGACGGTTATAAAGGAATGTATTCCAAGAAATAATAATCCCGAACGCTCAACATTGTTGGTTCAAGGCAATGTTCTTATATCACACCATTATCAGATATAACATACGTCATATGTTATCATAGATGCTCTTATTGAATGGGAAACCGCTCAGTGGGTCCTGGCACAGGGCCAGTGTTATCGTGAACTCCGGAAGGTGATGCAGGTGATGTCTATAAACATTGCCAAGTGTTAATGAACCTAACGAACGTGGACACCTAAGATTTACCTGCTTAATGGTTACAGACAAACTGTAAGTGTCGCTCGACGACACAGAGTTATAATAATCGAAACTTTTTAATTTACTTTTCTTCCTAAAAACAACTGTTGATGACCAAATGAAAAATAAATAAATATATTCTTTTATCCTGTCTTTAGTCCTAAATAATCTTTACTTTTAATTATTAGTTATCATAAATAATTGAATTAATAATTAAAATTACAAATTAATTTAATAATTCAAATTACTAATTTATTTAATAATTACAATTACTAATTTATTTAATAATTACAATTACTAATTTATTTAATAATTACAATTACTAATTTATTTAATAACTAGCGGGCTCGGCAGACGTTGATTATGAAAAAATCCTTGACAAATGATATACTAAAACGTTCCTCATTAATCACTCTATCCACCGGTGAAAACAGGATGAAAATCCCTTCGGTAGTTTTTGAGTTTACTGCGAACAGACAGACAGACAGACGCGGTAGGGGACTTTGTTTTATACTATGTAATGATTAAGATTACTAATAAAATAAAATAATTATTATAAATACGAATGAGAGCTTGTTTCCTACACTCTCACGTTTTAACTAACCAACCAATCATCATAGTCATTCTACATACAAGTTGTCAGGGGTACAGAAAAGGATATAGGGTACCTTCTTCGAGAAAAATATTACTGTTCCCGAAAGAAAGTCCAACTCTACATTGACATTAGCGAAACCGTGAGCAAAAGTGTGTAACTTATGTGCTATTATGATAAGGAGATAAAGTTTATCGAAGGCATTCTACAAACTGATCGAATTGTGAACATACTTTATACTGTTACGTTCTCCCGAGAAGAATATATATTAAGTTTTTTATTAAGTATCTTGAAGTATCATGTAGTGGATATTATATTTTATTCGTAATTTTGTGTCATTTGGCATTGTTATTAATCTTGTAATATTGATGATATTTTACGTAATATAGTTTGGTTATTGTGCAGAAGTGAAGTGGATGGAAAATAGTACCACGGAGCACGGATTCAGACTTTCCACAAAAATTCCCTAGAAAATTTTAACAAGACGGCCACCATCTTGTTGGTTCATTCAAATGATCGCAAGAAAGTTGTAATATCATTACCTACTGGACAATGACAGAATTAATAAAAAAGATTTTATTGCTTCATGAGAATCTTTTATTATTTATCTGAATTAATTATTGGATGTCTTTAATTTTTCTAAATGTAATATTATGTATGATAATTAATAAACTTTTACCAATTTAAAATTATTGTTATTAATTATATGTAGCCTACATAATAATCTAAAAAGTCCTGCCTGAAAATGTCTCGTCTAAATCGGTTCAGCAATTTCAAAGATTAGCTAGCCGAACTAACGACAGACACTTCAGTTTTATCTGTATGTATAGAAAAACACATACGCGGTGTATTGCCAGTAAAGTCAAGAATAATTTTAAAGAATAATTCAAGTCTTACCTTGTATCTTTATTTAATGTCTTATTTATAAATTTAAATAAAAATAAATGACCTCCTAGTGACATTGGGAGTTCCCAAATAAAACGAACTGGGTAAGACGACAAATATAATTACACTTCTATAGAACAATTCGTTCCCGTGGGCAGATCGCTTTCAAGATACGTACGGAACACCTGTCTGTCGTCTCGGGATTTCTGTGACGTCAGTGCCCAAGTTTCCCTGTCACAGCATTATCAGACACTTGGTCATGTACGTATGTATGTGGATTTTGAATGTTGGCTGATCACCACGAGAGACGCGTGCATTGCATATGTAATAAATATTTTAAATTGACACTACAAGGCGTTCCATTGCAATCCTAACTAATAATATTGTAATTGCGTTTGTTACGTTTTTATGTTTCCACGATTTAAGCCGAGCATTATGAAATTTTGAACACACGTTGTTAGAGTTACAGACATGGATATAGGGCATTTTTATCCAGAGAATTCGTACCGTTTCCGGTAGCAAAAGCTAGTGGTATCACGACGATATCTTCAGTATCGGAGTAAGTTTAATCCACTTTTAATATTAAAATTATTCTAACTCGTCGTCGGTGCATTGTTTTCGTGAGAGATCTAACAAATTTAATGCCAAATATGTTTTTTCCAATTGTGTTCTTGTTAAAATAGTAAGTTAGAAGAATTTTATAATTTAATATGAACGAACAAACCAGACACAAGATACATAAGAGGTTGTCCATTTCTTACGCGAGGTATTTTTTTAAATTTAAACTCACTTTTCCCCTTGAGAGATTTGACAAAATATGGTGGAGCTACTGTCTCTCATCTTATCAAATTATAGTATTTTAAATATTAACATTTGTCATGTTCATTGTTTGGTATTTTACTTCATACCATTAAATATGTAAGTATTATTAATAAGGGTTTCTATGGAAATAATCTATACTAATGTTATAGAGGTAAAGTTTGTGAGTTTGTGTTTGTGACGTTGTAGGGGGTAATCTCAGGAAGTACTAAACCGATTTTGAAAATTCTTTTACCAATAGAAAGCCGCATTATTTGTCAATGTCATAGGCTATATATCATAACGCTAAGACCAATAAGAGCGGAGCAACAATAAAGAATGTTTTAAAATCGGGGTTTTTGTTCCTTTTGAGAGCTTCCGCTGCGTGTTAGCCCAAAATAACTATTTCACGCGTACGAAGTCGTAGGCAGAAGCTATTAATTAATTATATTATTATTATAATATTATAAAAAGGTAACGTTTGTGAGGTTGTAGGGGGTAATATAAGTTAATAGTTAAAAGGAGTTAAACTACTAACCTAAAGGCGTTGAGTATAGTTTTTTTGACTTTTCTCCGATGTATGTTTTACGTCTCAGACTCGCTGTAGCAAAGTGGTTAGAGCGGTGGAATATAAAACTTTTAATAGGTGGTAGAGCTACGCTGAAGCTATTAATGGTTCAGCATCAATGAGTCGGCTCGACCGGGGTAGTACCACCCTCTCACAGAAAACCGACGTGAAGTAAAAGTGCTTGCATAGTTGCGTTTCGTTCGGTCAGTGAGAGCGCCGGAGACCCACCTCCCTTCTCCTTCCCTCTTCCCTTACTCCCCCAAGACAGGTTGGCAACGCACTTACGACTCCCCTGGTGTTGCAAGTGTCTATGGACGGTGGTGATCGCTTAACATCAGGCGACCTACTTGTCAGTTTGCCTCTTACGATAAAAAAAAACTGATATCCGCATATTCAAATCCCAGTGATCTGCTATCGAATAGAATGTACTATACTACTGTACGTTTTTTTTTTTTTTTTGAAAATGTGCTGGTCATTTACTAATCTAAATTAGTAACACTATCGGTTGATTGTGAAGGAAAACGTCGTGAGGAAGCCTAAACCTGAGAAGTTTTCTTGTAAGTACCATAGAAGGGAAAATACACAATTGTGCTTTTCCCAAATTTTGAAATCGTCAATACCTACTTCGTGGGCTGGCGTGGTGAAATAAATTTATAAATGGCGTTGATTTCTCATAACTTAGAAAATAAACGTGAGGTTTGGTTTTTAACGTTCATTATTGTAAAAGAGATTTAATAACATTTGCTCACACTATCCCCTAATTTTGAGCTTACATAAATAGACGTCTCCTAGGTTAAAACATTTTTGCTTACACCCACGTATTATTTTAGTTTCTAACAATTAGCGCATTCATGTTAGCTGTTATTTAGATGCACTCGCCAACATTGTTGCTATACAAAAATTTCACAGTTGTTATACCCACATAATAACTTGCATATTATGTTAAAGTTTTATATATAGTTATACGCAGATTGTCTCGTTAAATTTCAGACGTCGTACAGAGCAAATACTTTTTATGTATATTTTTAAAGTAAAACTCCTTATGGCACTGTAGGGAAAAAATTTCGTTACGTGTCAGACGTTACGCGGTAAACGTAAGGTATGTATGTATGTCTAAGTATGTGTAAGTGTCTGTCTGGATGTGGTAGTATAAAAAAATAAAAATAATGGATGGATGTGAAGGTCAAACTGTCAGACAGATCGTCTTTTGTTTGATTACTTTAATATTACTTTAGATAGAAATGGTTACTATATAGGATGAATATATACTATAATAGAATACATATATGCTGTCGTGGATTTTTTTTATAAATTTTGTAACAGGAACAAATTCAGCCATACATTTATCATTACAACAAAGTCCCCTACCCGCGTCTGTCTGTTTGTGATAAACCCCAATACTACTGAATTGATTTTCATATGATATTCACCAGTAGATAAAGTGATTCATGAGGAAGGCTTAGATATATACTTTATCAAAGTTTTTTTTTATTAATTGTGCGGGACAACGTCCGCCGGGCCCGCTAGTTTCATATAAGTTAAACTAATAGCGCATCACACTTAACTGACAAATATCCCAATACTTTACGTAATTTATAGATATTAATATAAAAGACTAGTGGGCCCGGAGACGTTGTACTACCTTGATAATACAAATATCTAAAAGTAAACCGCGGCGCCACCTACCACATCCAATTGTAAAGTTAATCTATTTTTGAATCCATACAAATTTCACCAAAATCTTTCAAGTCATTTAGGAGGAGTTCAGTCTCATACATACGGACATAAGAATTATATATATAAAGATATACTCATATCTATCTGGAATATTATACCGGTACAGTGAACCGGAATATTGAACTCGGTACAGTGGTTCCAGAGTTTACTTTTGTTATATACACAACCGTATAAAATACACTATGCCTCTAAAATATTTACTCATTCGTATTTAATAAATACTTAATAATTTGTCCTTAAACTCAACCAGTGCTATTACTGTATGTGCATTGGTTTTGGCTTATAAAAGAATTTACATTTTCTATTTTCGTTCTCGCCCCTTCATTAATATTATATTAAACTTTGTTATTCTCAATCGAACGAGTGCAAAATTCTTTAGGAACGTCCATCGAACGCACCTGCCGCCATCCCGTCCGACTTGAAGTTAATTAATTAATAAATTTAATCATAAGTGGAACAAGGTCGAAGTTACATCTATTTTTACATTGACTATTTCGCAGATCAACAGCTGTAGCTATTACAAAACCAATACTCTTTGTTATATTAAATTTAGCTCAACACAAAAGACTTCTAAGTACTATCATTTGGTATAATGTATTTCAGTATGATCTAAACATACATTCTGTAAGATATAACGATAAAATCATATATGGAACTAACTTTTTTTTTAACATAAACTAGCTATGCTCTACGGTCTTGCTCGCCTATACTAATTTCCACCGCCAAATTCCAGATATCCCGTGCCGCGCTACACAGTCTACTAGTAGTGTTAATTTCATACTTTATACCGTAACTACTCAGCCTCCAAAGGTCGTAGCGTGATGATAGATAGCTTTGTCGGGTGGTTTCAGATTATATAGAGCTCAAACAAAAAATAAACAATCTCATGATATAAATGACTAGTGTGCCACAATCCCAGTGGTATTAATATATCATTACATAGTATAAAACAAAGTCCTCTACCGCGTCTGTCTGTCTGTCTGTTCGCGATAAACTCAAAAACTACCGAACGGATTTTCATGCGGTTTTCACCAATGGATAGAGTGATTCATGAGGAACGTTTTAGTATACAATTTGTCAAGGATATTTTCATAATCAGGGCGGGACAACGTCTGCCGGGCCCGCTAGTATGTACATAAAGTGATATATAGATTTATTGGCAATGATAATTTATACTTGATTAATTCATCGAACGAAAATAAACATTCTTATATTTATAAATCATGTATTTTCATACATGAACAAGATACAGATACACTAGACAAAGACCTTGATAAATCTCTGACTATATACAAAGCTGAGCAGAAATTCGCCAAAGAAACAAACATATACAGAAAATTGTTTATGTTTTAAGAACGTCGATAGAAAAAACCGAAAACCGCTTTCAATGTATCCATCTCTCATCTATCAAATATCCAGACTGATTTATTAAAATCGAATGCAAAGTTATTTTGCGGTTCATCACGGCATTACGATTTATGTAGACGACGGAAATAGCTATGATATTGCAGAATACCAGATTATTCTAGAAAATATTACAAAATGACTCCACCCACGCTTTCAAATAAAAATAGCCGATCAGGTTTATCGGAGAGTTCCAACGGTTCGTAATTAGAGGAATTTCATTGCTCTGTTATGATTACACAGATATTCAGGCATGTACACGTCTTCATAAATAGTTGAGGCATTACCAGTAATAGCACGAAATAAATTAATACGTCTACGTAATTTCACGTGATACCACAAGATATTTCTGAATGTCAGTAATCTTAACGTCTATCTCATACTAAATTATTTCACATTCTAATTATACAAATTGATCGCGACGTGCAATGAATGTATACCAATGATTGTAAATTTGAATTTAACAAGTATAGATTTCACACAGACCTGACTTAACTGAGAATAATTAGTAGAAATGATTCTGAAAACACTTGAAATTATCGAGAATCGTGCAAATAATAAACACATATCACATGCCTGAACGTTACACGACACACAGATTTACTTAAATCATAAAACTACGATGTATGACACTGATTTTTTTGCGTGTGGGCGCCAAGGGGCGACCGCGACCGGAACACGTTTGCCTGTCTTGTGAATGAAGCTTTGTTATCTGCATTATAATAATAGTGATAATGACATTGCGTTAGGTGAGCCAGGTGTACAAACCTGCGAGCAGTCGGTTGTAGTAGCGCCGGCGCACCGCACGCCTCCAAACTTCCAGACTGGCACTACCAAGATTTCACGATCGCAGTCGACGCCAGCTCCGCCGGCTATTTATAAACGAATCGCTTATAATTTTATTGTTTGAGCGGAAACCTAGCGAAAGCGACAAGTGCGCGCGACGGATGAACCACTTCTAATGCCAGCGTGAATGTTTCCAGACTAATTTTCTTATTCCTTAAAGTACGCAATTCCAGCGTCACATTCCGTTACAATTTAAGTAACAATTGAAGGGGTTCCAAACAACTGGCCTTCATTTACATTAAATTTGAATGTTACAGAAAAACAAGCAAATTAAAGTCAACTCTGTTCGCCCGCAGTTTATCATTTAGGTCTGTCAAAACTATTAAAGCGGCACTCAACACATTTGCATAAACAACATTAGTATTCAAAACCCTATTTATTGTATCGTTACCTTCCAGACCACAAATTAAGTTCAATCTCATATCCATTCTTAGACCAGTAATATTTTAACTCTTTTAACATAAATTTTATTGCTGTATTTTGTTATTAAACTTACTTATTAAACTTATTCATTTGTAATGTACACAAAAATTGTGTAAAATGTCACTTTATGATAACATGCTTTTTAAATAGCCAGTGATTAGTATTCACCCTAATAGTTAAATCAATACTTGATAAAAGTAATGGAAGTGTTCTTGATACTATGATAAGCCTAAATGGAGTTCCATTTATAAACACAAATCCATAACAGTTGATCTGACAGACAGTGTCACGGATAATACTTAATTGGATGCTTAAATATCTAGAAAAAAAAAGTATTATTTATGTCCGACTAACAATTCATTCCATTAAACGTAGTAAGTACACGAAGACAGAGTCACGATACACTTAATAATGAACCCGATGGTAGCAAAATACGATTATCAATTGTGCAAAATGAAAATATATCTCCCATTTGAAATGTTAAAAAATCAGATTATTTAATTCTAATTTGGTTTTAAAACAGTAACCCTTATTACCAGTAAACCTAATTAAAATTAACACGAGCTTAATAGAACATTAAATACTTTCGATGAAAATCCTTTTACGATAAACATTAAACAAAAGTTTAAAATATTTCCATTTAGCCTTGCATTTCACGGTCGAACCAAACTCACGTGACATATTGGCAATCGGCAGTACTTATATGCGTGCCGGTATTTCTAGCTAACAACTTTGCACTAAATTAACAACAATGTTTTATAAACTTGAAACTGTACACTGAAACAAGAATGTTCAGGCAATGTTATGTATTCATTATAACAGAGCGAATGCATTTAAATACTTGTTGCCAATCTCGTTTCAAACGTCAATGTCACGATTACATCTAAAAAGGAAAACAATATATTAGACCTAGCTTTTGCTCACAACTTCGCTCGCATTATGGAGATTTGATCTATGCCTTGGGAACAATACAAGCTAACTCACAATCGGTTTTGTAAGATAAGTTAGAATTAGAATGCTGACTAATGGTATTAGAACACCGTCACTAACGATGAACCTCAAAAATAGGTCAAAGTCATTCGAAAGAATTAGACTTAATGCCGACTAAGATTATAGAAAATGACTACTTTCAACTACGTATAGTAAGATGTCAATACTCAAAGGGCAATGAAGAGAGCTCTGAGTTACTTTACATTATCGAATGAAAAATGAGGAGATCCACTGAAAATTCGAAGTCATTAGCATAGCCTTCAGAATTACTAGACTTAGGTGGTATTAAAGAAGGCGCATTGCTCGTAGAAAGGATAACTAATGAGGCCGAAGAATTCTCCAATGGTCCGCCATAAGAAGAACCGACAATCTTGTAAAGGTTACGGAAATCCACTGGGATCCACTGGAAGTAGCACTAAAGAGGTCGTTGTTATAGGAACATTCGGAGAATCCTATGTCCAACATTAGATGTCTTTTGGCTGCATGAATAGCTGGATGGATTAATGGTATACATGATCTAAATTCTAAATAATTTCTTTTTGCTGTACTCGAAAAATCTAATAATTTTCCGTTAAGTATCCATTCTTTTCTGTAAGTAAATATATAATTATCAGACTCACTATAAAATATATCTGTCTATATTGTCAATTTCTCAGCTTTCTGGTTTACTTAAAAAAATTTTTTTTTTTTGTCGTAGCTCGGCAAAATGACTGTACTGTGCCTGATGGTAAGCACAGTACAATCCAAAAACAATGGCGACTACTGAGAGACATACTATCCATCGCCGGTCGCCGCTCTCATTCCGGCCTGCGTAAGTATCTCTTCACGTTGCGCTTGAAGGACCCCATGTCATAGGAAGGAGGAAACACACTGGCCGGGAGATTGTTCCATAGCTTCACGGTACGGCAAAGATAAGATGTTGCGAACTTTTTAGTTCGTGCCCAGATAGGATTTACCGTAAAACTGTGGCTCCGAAGACCAGCGCGCGTGGTGCGGTTATGAAAAGGAGAGGAAGGGATCAAGTTGAATAACTCTTCAGAACACTCGCCATGATACAGTTAACAATAATATAATATAAATATGTTAACAATAAAATAAATGTATAGCTGAGACTAGGATAAACTTTTAAAATATACTGTAGAGAAACATTCTGAACAAGTATAAGCCAAACTGATTTATTCTCTCCAGATTCAATTACTGAATATTAGACAGTGTAGTTTTTATAATCGAATTATAGGTATAAATATATTAGAAACAAAACGTGTCGGAACATCTATATTCTATGTAATCACGGTTGTTCCAAGGTCAATGGAATAATACAATGTTTTCTTAAAGAGAATAGTAAACCATGATGCAAGTTCAGTATTAATTATTAGTACAGTTGATTTATGGAATTCCCTTAAAATTAAATTTATAATTTTTTTCGACTATCGCCTTATATTTACAACATACTAGTGCTCGTAATTTCCTTTTCCTAAATATTGATATCCCACGAGAATTACGCATATAATAGGTGTAAAAAATCGTATTTATTTGAAATTGCAGTTCAATGATAAATTTAGCTCTGTAGAAAAGCATAATGCTATATATAAGACGACTCTAGAAAATTTTCTCTCTACTAGTGAAATTTTTATCAAAGCTGATTCAGCCGTTTTGGAAATTAACCTACATAAGTAATATGCATAAGCAACATATTATAAAACAAAATCCCCTACAACGTCTGCCTGTCTGCTTGTTTGCGATAAAGTCAAAAACTACAGAACGGATTTTCATGCGATTTTCGCCAGTAGATAAGGTGATTCATGAGGAAGGTTTAGGTATATCATTTGTCACTATTTTTTTATTATCAGGGCGGGATAATGTCCGCCAGGCCCGCTATTGTAATATATATAAAATACATATACAATGAAGAGACGAAAATAATTACTGCATAGAAAACGCATGCGAAATTGTTAGTAAGTCAAGTCATATACGTCAAAATTTTATAAAATCATCTACAACATAATCGATTATTTTCGTGAATTAATTTCTTCATTAAATAAAGGTTGTAATCAGATAACTTATCACAACTCCATAACTTTTAGTCCCTAATGATCAGAAGAAAATTACAAAGCAAAAAGTAATATATAGAGTTCCTGTTATCGTTAACCCTGACGGATGAGAGTGACCTTCGAGTTTTTATGTATAATTTTATCGCATGGTTTATTACTCTGAGCTCGGACGGTTTGTAGAGAATATTGCGCTAATAATAATTATTGTTAGATACCAACGTCTCGGATGTACCGTTACTAAAATAACATCTTACGACTCAGCTACATACTGTACGGGGACCTATTATAATAGAGGTTTCGGTATTTTATTATCTGAAACTCTGCATTTTCGATAAACCAAAATAACGTTTATTTAAGTTGGTATACCCATCATGGTTCTCCTCCCAAGTCGAATAGCTCGAAATAGGGGACCTTTTTTATCAGACAGCAGTTTTTGCTCTCAGGATAGTCTATTCAAAAAGTTGCACGAAACGAGAGTAAGCGTAGCCTAGGTAATTCTTAAATGTGTTAGTCAGGTTCCCTCATACCCCTTGATATATGGGTTCCTTCCAATTCTGCCATAAAAAAACTTCTAATAAGTCACAAAGCCTCTTGCAATACATATAGTATTAACTCATGGGTAAGTATTTGATGACATATTTTGAATCATATGATAAGTAGCAAAACAAGTGTAAAAACGTCTGACCTTCAAAATTTTTCTATTAGTATGTACTCCTTCAACGATAGTTCTGGCCAATTATAGTGATAGAAACTGTAGATTTTCGAGTAAACACCTTGAACCTCACCTCTGGACCTTCGGTTCTTCAACGGTAGTAAACATATCCATCACAATAATAATTCGAATCAAGTTACTCTACCTAATGGCTGCACCAAACATAATTCCTATGATAAAGCTATATTTAATTTTACCGTTTTGGTTACAATTTGAATATAAGAATGGAAGATCGGAATTTTCAGAAACAATATTATGCAGAAGAAGATATTCTCAGGTCACAAAACATTATGCAATATCATTGAATAATATTTTTGTAATGGAAGCCATGACGCTACTAAAGTTTACATGCTACTCCTCGTATTGTCACGATCAACTACAAGTATAAGACAATCGTTCAATAGTACACTGTAGTTAATCAATTCTTTTTGCCTATAAATATCAGTTTCAGTGGTTTCGACTAGTAAATCATTTATCCTAAAATTCGGTAAATTATTTAACAGAGCTTGTATAACAATTTCTACATAATCGGTTTTAGGGTTATAGCTTCAATGTTATATAGTAGATTTTTATTATATGTAACCCCGAATTGACGTGCAGTTCACCTAATGTTGAGGGCCTACTGTACATTCTAATGAAGTACAAATATACTATCTCAAAAACGGCCGCAACCACAACTCTCAGGTCATTAATCACATTAAATTGCTTCTCTTGAACAGTGAGTTGAAACGCCGATAATACCAGTATGTGTTACGCACTAGGGTTAGCAAAGCCACCACTGTTTCTTTATGGTAAGAATACATATTGGTACACCTATTTTGTTTTCCCCGCGGGAGAATCCTCTTGAAGATCTGTACCTAGCCGGGTAGCATAGGTGAGAATGCCAGATTTCTACTGACTAAACCCCCTCGATGTTCTTCTTCCACTATTTAGCCGGGTGGGTAGGAACGGCCTGTGCAGTGCTTCTACCCGACCCGGCAGGGCCCCGACTCGTAGTCTGAAGGGGGAAGACCTTGACCCTCTCTTAGTGGTATACCTACAGTTTGACCTTACCCAGATTCTACCACTCTTGAACCCAAGTACCAAATCATTTATTCGGTCAGTTTCGAGATTCAAGGGTTAATAAAACCATTTTATTATTAACCCCTATTATCTAAGAACGTTTTATTATAACCATAAATAAATATAATTATGTAATCGTAATAGCATAGTCAAGTCACATACTTTACCAATAAAAATTTACCTGATTAACTGTATTTAACTCAAAAACCGACACCGGTTAACACCTTTGTTATTTAAAATAAGCATTATAACACGATAATAACAGAGCTATTCTTTTAGATAATATGTATGCGATACGCGATGCATCAAACGCGTGGATCGATTAACTGAACTCCATACTTCGTGCAAGAAGCCTTACAGTGCTTACAGCACTTTATCTTATAACCAGTTTGCATAAGTTAGTTATAACTTTGGTACATATTTCACCTGACTTTGTTCAAACTAATAACGGTATTTGAACGAACATTATCAAAAGAAAGCCATAAGTATAATTAAAATAAGTAACTTATCTACAGATACTCACAAATTCTCATTAAAAAAAGCCATGGGAAAATATTTAGCTATCAACGAAGGACAAAAACTCTACGAATCTGATTAGCTAATTTTCTCACAAGTGTAGACAGAGAAAAACAAAAGATTTTACTCATAAGTGAAATGGGATTTTATGAGTAACGCAGGGTAAAAGTATGACAATTGTTCTATGATATATAATAAAACTAGTTATAAAGTAAGTTTTATTGAAACTGGTAAACAAATATAATAACAATAAACAAAATTTTACAAATCTATACATATAATAAGAATGTAAGTCTAACGTGTCTGTAGTTTTTAGATTATTGTGAACAAAATTGTTGCACGTGTCTAGGAATAAGTAATAGAATACATTTCAATCATTTTTGGATATGTCTGCATGCCTGTCTGTTTGTCTGAGCACGTATCATTGCTAAAGTACTGCCTTCATGACAAAACCTCGAGTAACATTTAGTCTCGGTTTCATTAAAATCGGTTAACTCTATCAAAAGTAATTGTAATTTTAATGACGGCTCGAGATAAGTACGAGAAAAGAGTAAGTAAGTAGATGCAATTATATCTCTTACAAAAACATGATACTATATAATGTATAAATAATATCTAAGTCACAGTAAAGGAAAGGCTGCTTTTTGAATTAAGTTCCACGCGGACGAAGCCGCGGGTACATTTAGTATTTAATAAAACAAGTCATGAAGTAAATTTTATTGGAACTGATAAACAAATAAAATAACAATAAACAAAATTTTACAAATTACAAATAAGTACACACATATTTTTTTTGTTTTTATAGTAGGACAAAGTGACAAAGCTGTACTTATTAATAAGGACAGTGCCATCCATAAATAAAGGCTCTGAGGCCCACAATACATCAAGGGACGACGGTCAATATAAACCGAATAATTCCGAAGTACATAACGAAAAGGGTCATTCTGCAGCAGGTCTGTCATCTTGGGCATAATTGTAGCAATCCAGTTGTGTACAAACACCCTTACTTATTATTAACATAAACTCTTCTCTCCTGGTGACACAATGGATTAATATCGGAACTTATTTCGTAGCGGCGTAGTCAACGTAATTAGTTAGCAATCAAGCCGCTGCAGCGCGGCGTATCAATTTACCTAGTTCGATACTATAAGCACGAACGAAGTCTTATAATCCCTATAACTTCGTCTTATCCTAAATTAGGGATCTACTTGAATATAAATAATACAACTTGAATTACGCAGTTTTTAGTATTCATTAAAAATGAATATTTAAGTAGCAAAACAAGCATGTCATTAAGAATTCTATATTTTTAATCTATATAGGCTTTAGCGCTTGAACACAATCTCGCTTGATCTTAAATGGTGATATGGTGAATGGCGATGATGATGAAACACGCTAAACCTAGAACGGTACTAGCTCTTAAGTGCACCTGCTGGAACACACCAACAGGTGCTTGGTGATGAATTTTCAGCATGAAGGTGGTAACTAACCAGGCGGACGTAGATAAAGTCCCACCAACGAAACGTAGGTGGTAGAGCTACGCTGAAGCTATTAATGGTTTCAGCATGAATGGGTCGGCTCGACCGGGGTAGTACCACCCTCTCACAGAAAACCGGCGTGAAGTAACAGTGCTTGCATTGTTGCGTTTTGTCCGGTCAGTGAGAGCGCCGGAGGCCCACCTCCCCTCTCCTTTCCTCTTCCCTTACTCCACCAAGACAGGTTGGCAACGAACTTGCGACTCCCCTGATGTTGCAAGTGTCTATGGACGGTGGTGATCTCTTAACATCAGGTGACCCACATGTCCCTTTACTCCCTATGATGTAAAATTAAAAAAAAAATTTCATCAGAATTATTTCCTTCATCAAAAGCTCCAATTGAGTCGCATGGATTCAAACCTACGTCCATAGTCGCGGTGTTTACACACGCTATTAACCAAGCCATCATCCCTCGTTTCTGAGCTAAGTTGGAATACCTTAATTGGTAAATAATATATACTTGATAGTTAATAATTTTTTTTCTCGAACTGACTAAGCTATTGACCCAACAAGGTCTTAACAGCTTCACCGGACTACATAGTCATTATATACTGCTAACAACATCCTTAAAACTCGGACATATAGAAGCGAATACCGTTGCTTTGCGTCTAAAATAGACTAGACTTGCATAAACTCTTTTTTTTTACAAAGTACTGTATGTATTAGACAATATATACTAAATCTGGATAATAAAATATATCTACTGACCACTGATTTCAATGGTGACAATAGGCAGACTAGCATTGATTATGTTTTAAAGGGCAAAGGTCAGAAAATCCACGAAATCATTTATATAATGACTTCTCTGACATATATTTAGAAGGTCAACATTATATAACAAAATATATTATTTTTATATAGAAAGATTATTAATGAAGGAGTGCATCGAACTTGCGGCAATAATTTTATTCCGGCATAATCAATAGTGGGAAATGATGAAACTACATAAAGAAGTATGTCAGTTTGAAGAAACGTGCATCACGGAAAAATAACAAATTTCGATCAGGTATTCAAATAATGTTAAGCTGAGGTTTTAGAAGCGTGTGTTAGTTTCTTTCTCACAAAATTAAATATTTAAGTAATAGAAAAGATATTATTAGCAAATGTTGCAATTGGAAACAAACCTATCCCAGTAACGGAAAAGCTAAATAAATAAACTGGTTAACTTAACATAATTTATTATAAGAATCAGATGTAATTTTCAGAGGAAAATAAACACGCTATTTGCATGCGATGGGCTACTTTAATAATTTTCTGACGGCCTCTTGGCGTTTATCCAAGGTTCCCGGTTCGATTCTCACGTCGTACAAATATTTGTATGACGATATTATATTTTTTTTTTCTCTAAAAACTTCTTTCTGGAAACTGGAATGTTAAGATAATATAATAAATACCTGATATTTGAACGAGAAAATAATTTCGTTTTTTGTGAATGTGGAAAAATATAAACTTCAATGTATTCAAATTTATGTGGTGGAAAGGTTGTTACAGTAATTGAATACAGCATAAGGTGGTAGAGCCACGCTGGAGCTATTACTGGTTTCAGCATGAATAGGCCGGCTCGCCCGGGGTACAGCCACCCGACCCACAGAAATACCGACGTAAAGTAACAGTGCTTGCGTTGTTGCGTTTCGTTCGGTCAGTGCGAGTATCGTAGTACCACCTCCTCCGCCCCACTTCCCCTCCCCCACTTCACCCTCCTCCCCACTTCTCCCGACCCCTCTCCTCCCAAACACAGGCTGGCAGTGCACTTGCGACACCCTTGGTGTTGCTAGTGTCTATAGACGGTGGTGATCACTTAACATCAGGTGACCCAACTGTTCGTTTGCCTCCTATGGTATAAAAAAAAAATCGATATCGAATTCGATAAATCGATAGTATAAAATATAATACACAAATCACTCGAAATTATCACAACAAATGAAACAAAGTTGCAATACAATAACTAACTAACTAAGGGTCTAACTAATAACTAACTATAGTCTTAAAATAGCAGTCCATAATTTAATACGCTGCGTACAAGATGGAAATTCTTAGTTGGATTAGTTACAAGCATTACACTCATTGTTTACTCTTCGGTTGTTCGGTATTCGGCTAAAAATATACCCAGATAATCCAGACCTTAAACACCTATTTGTCTTCAACCTCTTTATAACAATAATATAGATAACAGCTTGAATTTTATGAATGACTAGTGGATACGAATACGTCTGCGTCATTTATTATCTTATGTCATACGTATAGAGACAAAAACATAAGCATCACACCGCTTGCCCCATTTTTTTACGACAAGAAAACATATATATCACACTAAACGCGTAGTTCTTATAAAAATCATAGTTTCTTAAAAAATTAATAACTTTATATTAAATTAAGCTATCGTTATAATTATTTTCTTAGATAAAGACATAGCACCTAAGAAATAAAACTAACAAAATAGTTTTTGAGTAATGCGTGTACAACGGCAGACTGTCTATTATTTTAACTATAAACTAGCGGGTCCGATAATAAAAAACCTTGAAAAATTATATACCTAAACTTTCCACGTCAATCAATGTATCTACTGATGAAAACCGTATGAAATTCCGTTCAGTAGTTTTTGAGTTTATCGCGAACACACAGACAGACTAACGGGCCAGTGGACTTTGTTTTATAATATGTAGTGAATTAAGAATATAGAGAATAACCTAGATATAAATTCCTTTCTGTATATGGACTATGCTTAGTCCATTCAATATAACCTATACTTTGATTTGTATATTCATTAATACACTAGTCATGTCACTTATCGTGCCTAAGGCTGAAAACATGTTTTCTTCTTCCACTTTCTTACATCAGCTGTAAAATCAATGTTTACCCATTTTATAAACTTTTTGAAGTTATGCTTTTGGCGCGTTAGGGAAAAATGATGAGAGTAAATTTTTACGATGCGCACGCACACCGTCACGCAAACCGACACCCTGAATTTAGCTATAGTCAACATTTTGTTTCTTTGTATTTGTTGTTTGTATTTCTTTGTATTAAAACTTTCAATGTATTAAATACCTTTTTTCTATTGTTAGTGTCGTTTTTTCTACAAACGTAGAATGAGGCGAAAGATAAAATTTTTGAAAAGATTTTTATCTTGTTACGCCAAAGTAGTATAACTTCTAACGCGTGTACATAAGTACACACACACTTTTTTTTAATTCTTCACACATTCAATTCACACTTTGTTTGACTTTTACTCCTCTATATTGAGCATGGTATTTTCTATACTTTTCTCATTAAATGACTTACTGCTTTCCTCACAATACATCATTATATACTAACTAATTAATAAACAAATTCATAATCTTATCCTTTTTAGTTAAAACTTTGACAATCGCATCTCTATGACATGTAATCTGCTGTCGTAGTCCAGTACAATCCTTTCTTTTGACCTGACAATCTACTATTGGCTCGACGGACCTTAATATTCACCGGACTACTTACCTCAGTACGATCCACTCAAACCCAAACAGCACGATAGTGAGTTACTAATAAGCGATGACTGAAGCTAGGATGAGTTAGTGGTGAGTTGTTTCGGACACCGCGTCGATGGACGTAGGTTCAAATCCTTGTGAATGACCCGAAGTTTCGGGTGAAGGAAATATCGTGAAAAAACCATATCATGGTGGTAGGGCTAACTGCCACCTGTATATGTGTTCCAGCAGTTACATTTGAGAGCCAGTCCCAATAGGTTTAGCGTGTTTATCATCTTAAAGCATGTCGTCATGTAGCATCAGATGAAACCATGGTCAAGCGTTACTACCTATAAGGTATAAAAGCATAGATAATGCTGGTAAGGTTAACCAAATTCTTTAATGAATTTCCTTGAAAACACTTCTGAATCAATAGATTCATTGATCGATCATTTTTAATGATTTTGAATGTATCCAGTGTAAATTGAATAAATTTGATAATATATATCTCAACTTGCTTGGCACTCTACGAACATGTCACCACAAATATTCCAATTTATATGATAGACGGCAGATATACGCGCAATAAAGACATCCAAAATGCTATTAGCAAAATTCAGAATTCGTATATCTACAAATTCTATATCCGATTGGCCATTGAACCGGGGATCGCAATGTATCCAAAATAGTTAATTTGAGAATAAAAAATTAAACTTTTGTATTACTATTAAACGTGCTATATGTATATTTTACCTTCAGTATCTTGACTAATATTATAAATACGAATGTTAATTTGTTTGTTTGCTACGCTTGTATACCTTAGCTACTTATATTCTCATAGACATTTTACATATGCCTAAACTAAGTTAAGCTTGCCTAGCGTTCCCCGCACAGGATGTACCACCCTGTCACAAAAAACCGACGTGAAGTAATAATAGTGCTTGCATTGTTGCGTTTCGTTCGATCAGCAAGAGCGCCGGAGGCCCACCTCCCTTCCCCTCCTCCCCATCCAGTCTCCCCGTCCCCCAAACACAGGCTGGCAACGTACTTGCGACTCCCATGGTGTTTCTAGTATCTATGGACGGCGGTAATCACTTACCCTCAGGTGACTCGCCTGTTCGTTTGTCTCCTATAATATAAAAAAAAATGCAAAATAGACGCTAGGTCATCATTTGTAAGATAATTAAAATAAGAAATTAGGATAACAGTCTTGAATCGACTCTCGTAGTATACACACATAAAATAGGAAGTCTAAACTCGACTATCATAGTTTTAAGATATATAATTCACGTCTAATATCGACATTATTATAAGAAACTGTCTAACATAGACTTGTAGTCTTTTAAAAAAGTCAACCGAAGTGCTCCCGAAGTTATCCAGCTACTAAACCAGTCACCATGCATCATACCTACAAAAAATACAAAAGGTCTCCGAGCGATAGTTTCAATCAACATTAACCCCAGCGAAACCGTGGACAGAACCTTGTAATTTTATGTAAATCTGACGTGTCTGTTTTTTTATTGTAATTTGAATGACGGCTCGAGGTAAAACAAGAGAAAAGTAGTAATCTATACTAATATTATAAATCTTATTTGTTTGGTTGAACGCGCTAATCTCAGGAACTACTGGTCCGATTTGAAAAATTATTTCAGTGTTAGATAGATGATTTATCGAGGAAGGCTATAGGTTACATATCATCACGCTGAGACCCATAGGAGCGGATCACCAATAAAGAATGTTTCAAAATCGTTTCTTTTTTTCGTTTTTAGAGCTTCCGCTGCATGTTAGTTATTCCAAAGTAACGATTCCATGCGGTCGAAGTCGCGGGCAAAAGCTAGTTTTAAATACAATGTAAAACATACAAAGTTACGAGAAAACGGCACTGTTAAATGATAGTCAAAAGACATCAGGCCGTTTAATCACCACTTTGTTAACTACAGTTTGAATATAAATAAAGCAAAGTAGCTCACCTCGAAAACAGTGCCGTAGACAGGTGAGTGTATGCCTCGCTGGTTCGAATGCACAGGATTCCTGTAGTTGACGTGGGGTTTGATAAATACGTAAGTAATACGTAAGCAGAACGTCGCCGCTCAGAGAATATACATTTAATCATCTTTAATTACAGACACGACAGTTTCTTATCTTTCCAAACAAAACCCACTGCTAACTATATCGTCAACTTCGAAAACTTCTTTAGGCGCGTTGAGCGGCATTTTGGACAGGATATAAATTTATAATTTCGCGTCATGACATGCTAGTAAGCATGACACGTAGTATAGGGGCTTGTGTATATCTAATATTGATATTTTGTATTGAGACGGTGCAGCCTATAATATATTAATTATAAAATGTGTAAAAATGTATATAATTATTGTTGGGAGTGCCAGTTGCTGTGAAAACCAGACTAGTGATAATAATTTCAATTTGCAAATTATGAACTTTATATAATTCACACTATAAATAATTGAAAAATTCAAAACAGAACACAGTTATTCTATTGTATTCACTTCTGTCGACAGTCCTTATGACTGCCTCGATTATATTTATTATATATTCGTTTTTTCCTTTACTAATCATGTTGCTAAATGTCAATCTAATACATATAATGGTTTAGAATTAACTAATATTATAAACACGAATTCGAGTTTGTTTGTAACGCCTTCACATCTCAACCACTCAAGTCATCGTTATGGCATTTTGCATACACGTTGCTATGGGGTACAGAATAGGGCATAGGATACTTCTCATCCAGAAAAAGTACTGTTCTCCGTTGAATGGGTCAATACAAAATCTAGAACCTAGGAGCCATCTTCACAATGTTTCCAAATATAAAACAATATACCTAAGTAAATAAAGATGAAAAAATGTGATCATACATATCTATATAAATAATAACAGACTGTCGCATGTATGTACTTGAAAACGGTTGCAAATATGTGACTAATTCAATTTTCTGTTGTCTTTAATTGTCAGGTATGACATATGTAACGATAGTCTGAAAGAGAATGATTGCAAAGTCATTGTTCGTACAGAAAATTTATTATGGTGGTAGAGCCACGCTGTAGCTATTACTGGTTTCAGCATGAATGGGTCGGCTCACCCGGGGTAGTTCCACCCTCTCACAGAAAACCTACGTGAAGTAACAGTGCTTGCATTGTTGCGTTTTGTTCGGTCAGTGAGAGCGCCAGAGGCACACCTCCCCCTTCCCCTCCCTCCTCCCTCATACACAGGTTGGCAACGCACCTGCGACTCCCCTGGTGTTGCTAGCGTCTATGGATTTGCCTCCTTTGATATAAAAAAGATATGAAAAATGCGGGTTAATATATCCCCATATAAAAAAGTGAGTGAGTGGGAAAGGCGAAAAGGATCTTAAATGTTATCGCCAGGTCTTAAAAAATAAATATAACTTGACTTTCGGTTGTACAATTGTTCATTTGATTTCATTACATGATCGTACGGAAGAAAAATTTGTTCTCATTTTCTTCGTAAGTAGGTACAGTCGAGCGCAACCGAGGTGGACTGCTAGTTGCTAATATAACTTTTGTTTTTAATCTTTTAATTATGTAACGTACTCTCAGTATTCTTTGCACTTGTTTAAAGTCATTCTTTTCAAATATACTTACTCAACTGCTTTAGCGTTGATCTTCTTTGTGTTACGATTACATCATCTTAATATATATATTTCTTGTGTGCGTGTGTATGTGACTGAACTCCTCCTAAACGACTGGACCGATTTTGATGAAATTTTTTGTGCGTGTTCCAGTGGATCCGAGAATGGTTTAGATTCACAATTGGACCCGGTAGGTGGCGCTGCGGTTGACTTTTGGGATTTATATTTTTTATTATCAAGGCAGGACAACGTCCGCCAGGTCCGCTAGTCATAATATATTAGTTTCGCCTATATTTATGTGTTTATTCCATTTGTTATAGTAAATAGTTGAGTGATAGAAAAATATTTTGCATATTTTCGTCTACTTTTCGTTACCAACTTGTTGCAATTATTAACAAAATTGATAACATGAATATTTACACCCGGTAAAAACAGTTAGTCAGTGTTCATAGAAATCGGTGAAGCGGTATTAGATTTTATCATGTGATTTTATTCGGGTCAAGTTTACCAAAAGAATTTTTATTCGGAGAAATCGCATCAGGCGTGCGTGGTTCTGGACGCCGCTTCTTTAGATTTTTGGAAGGAACCCTATTTCTTCTAAAATATAATTTCGAAGTGGACGATCGCTGATCACGGGTATTAATAAAAAAAAGTAGTCGAATTACTTCTTATAATATAAATAATATGACAGTGGAAACCTCGGAAACTTTTAAGGAGATTCCACGCAGATGAAGTCGTGAATAATGGTTATTCTAAAATAAACGTACTCTAGGTTACTGCTTATAACATCTGAATCTTATCAACCATTGAAAAATCCGTCAAAATTTCAACCGTTTCGAAGATTTGCCGGAACAAACAGACAGACAACAATTTTGTTTTATAAGTACTTTATATACTTTCATATCCTTTTAGTAAGAAGCTGTCATTTTGACAATAAAAACAGTCAATTCAATTTTATTTACGTGTATAGATAACCCCGAATTAAAAGTAGACAATATTTTTTCACCCACTTTGATTTTCTCTTGTTTACACTAAAATTTTATTTATATTTTCTACATTCATTTATTTTACTTGTTTTACGTATAGCTATTTATTTACTTCTTCGTTCCGTTGGCTACGTAATTATGTTCCGACATATCCGGAGCTTTGCCAAAATCCAATGTGCCTAATATTACGTCAGCTCTTATTAGTCGGGGCATTACATCGACGGACCTGAGAATTTATGTTACTCCAAAAAGAAGTCGCACGTCTCTTTGGCATGAATATAGCGTATTTACATTTTTTAATGTACATTTTAATATTATGTACATTAATGTATTCTCTATATGTGAAATGAGAATCGTGTACTATCTATCAGTGTCGTCATGAAGGCCGATGCTCGGACGCAGCGAGCGCTTGCGGCGACCGACCGTGATATTTTCAGAACAAATTGCGCAAGTCGCTACAAAATTCATTTCTTTTGTAGTTGACATACATTCTGATACAACATCGAGTTTAGATTTATAGTATACATTATTACGTGCGTTTTGGCAAGTGTTATTTGAATTGTTACAGATATAGTGCGTACTAGCTGTGCCCCCGACTTCGTCTGCGTGGATCCTTATGTAGTAAACAGTAATTGATAAAGTCATATGAATTAAGTAATCTTAATAAAGTCGATTCCAGTCCACGAGTTAAAAATCTGTGGCCAAGATTCTATAGGTGTGTTCCCGTTGCTGTGATCGCGGGTCAGTCCCCTTATAGGTTTAGCATTTTACCATTTTAGCCCATATCATCACAACACCAGACGAGATTGTAATAACAATTTTAAGTCCGTAATTTTTTACTATATTGGTGTTTTAATGTTTGATCTCACGTAGTGTTAAATTACGATGTGGTTTAGATAGTACATACGCTAAACCTAGTGGGGACTGGCTCTCCCGTGCACACCAACAGGTGCTTGGCGATTGGTATAAAGACAATTCTATCTAATCGTTTAACATAATCAGGAACAAAGGCCAGTTTAAAAAACAATCGAACACCAATATCCAAACCCGTGAACCAGTATTCATATTTAAGTTTGGACGTTGTTGATAAAGCGTCAATAACCTCGCAACGAGAAAAGAAGCTTAGCCGATACAAAGGCACTATTTCTATTCCCAGTTCCCCTAGAGCCTGGTAAATCCTTTTAAACGATACAATATATGGCTACCATATTTCCTAACAGAAAACTGAACATAACTATGTATAGTTATGATGTTAACTATGTATAGTTAACGTCATTTGTGATTCTAATATGTTGGATGAAAGTTTTAAAATGTTTCGAATATTTTAACATATTTAATATTCTTATAATTCTTATGAACGAATAGATTACACGGAATTGTTGGTAATGAGTACACAGATGTTATGTAATTATTAATTATAAAACTTAGTGTATGCATAGCTTTAATATTTGTAACTAAACAGTATATAATTATTTAGATATACAAGTTATTTTTTCGGGTAACGATGAACTCACTTTGGAGAGGTTGTTTGTGTTACTTTTCATACAATAATATCTATAAATATTCAATCTAATTAATTAGTTATATATAACACTACGTCAATAAGAAAACACCGTAAAATAGCGTATTAAAAAGATAAATTCGCTATCGGCTGTCAATCTGTAGGTTGAGTTTTTCTAAACTGCACAAGAGAATCTCATACGGCTGACGCTATTGTTTTCAGAATGTCTTCGAAAGTTGTATGTACATATGTATAGGTATATTATATGAATTTATAGAAATTAGAGAAAAAATAGTGTCTCTTAATCAAACCACATTTTTTTGCGGCCGCTTACAAAATAACGCTGGCTAAATCTTATGAGACACATCAAAACAATGACGATAACTGATATAAATGTTAATGTAAATTTGTTTGTTACATTTTCATGGCTTAACTACGCAACCAATAGTCGTGGAATATATTGTATAAACGTTGTTAGGGATATAGGAAAGGCCATGCCTTCCATCCAGAAATACAGTACTATTCCCGAGGGATAGGTCAAATCTACACTAACGCAAGCAAAACCACGAGCAAAAGCTAGTATATAGTAATTGTTTACTACTGTAGTGATCCTTTTTATGTGTAATATTAACAACTTTAAACTTTCTTTTTTAAGAATTTTTGGCGGGATTTTGGTCTGTCATGTAGGGGATTTTATTTTTTATTCAAAAACTTATGTTACTTGACTCTATATTGTGTAAAATTGGTGGTGTTTTATGTAATATAGTTTGTTTATTGTGCATAAGTGAAGTGAATGGAAAATAATACCACGGACCATGAATTCTGAAGTGCCACAAAACCTCCATAGAAAGTTCTAACAAGATGGCTACCATCTTGTTAGTTCATTGTAATTATATCTAGTAACTTGTAATATCGATACCCACTTGACAGTGGCAGTAATAGTCTACTAGAAGACTGGTTGCCAAAAATGGAATGGAAGAAGAACTTGTAATACTATTAACTACTCGACAATGGCAGTAATAATCTAAAAGATTAGTTATCAAAAATAAAAACAAAAAAAAACTAGACCTCTAAAAAGTTTTTTGTTTCCGAGTTGTTACCAAATATACATTAACGCGAGCGAATACACGGGCTAAGTTTAGTAAAGTATAGATAAATGGATCTTACATACAATCAAAATAAAATAAATTATATAGAATGAGAGAAATTAAATGAATGTTATTACAAAAGATAAATAACATCGATGAGAAGGAAGTAATTAGTATTTACTTTAAATTGGATTAGAATATTGCGATCGGTTAACTGAGCATTAAGTAATTTATGGTTTTAATTACATATTTTGGCGAGGAATTTAAAATATATCTCAAGATCTGGTAATTTAGCGATCATTGAACAAGCAAATCAGTGAAAATGGCACTCGTACACTAATATGAAAATTTATGATATACTAGCACATAACTATTTTTGTAAAAAGATAAAAATGGTTGCTGTGGGTTATAGAAATAAATATACACCATCGCAAACTTTTTTATATATAATTCCGTAGTACATTAATTTGATCTATCTCGTAAGGTTTAGTCAGCGCTTGCAATTTAAGCGCACAAAAATATGTTTGTTACGACATCACATTACAAAATATGATTTTTTTGCCTTTTTAGTACTATAATATGTATGTATTATACATATAAACCTTCCTCTTGAATCACTCTATCTATTGCTGAAAACTGTATTAGAATCAGTCGAATAGTTTAAAAGATGTAAGGGAACAGATAGCGGAAGCGATTTCATTTTATACCACACTAGCGGGCCGGGCGAACGTTGTCCTGCCATGATAATAAAAAAAATCTACAATTCAATCGCAGCGCCGCCTACCGTGTCCTATTGTGAATCTAAACCATTCTCGGATCCACTGGAACACGCACACAAAATTTCATCAAAATCGGTTCAACCGTTTAGGAGGAGTTCAGTGACATACACACGTACTGAAGAAATTTATAGATAAAGATATTGTCACTTTTCCTTACGTTTTTCAAATATTTTCTTTCATAAAAACCTTGCCCAGAAAATTATATTCAAAAGAAAGAAGATCTAACCAAAATAAGTGAAGCGATGTGTTTACATACATTTGGCAATTTATTATTATTTATATAGACATTCAGTAAATGTTACGCGTACGCTAGCGTACGCGAATGGGTTACCCAGCACAGTTTTTCTTAAGGGCTATGATATGGGGCTCTTCACGAAGGGACTAAAACGCGCTTTTCAAGGTCGGCAACAGAACAGTGATGCCCTTGGTGTTGCAGTTGTCCATAGGCGACGTTAACCATTTACGATCGGGCGGGCCGTCTGCCTGTTCGCTACCTTTTGGCATAAAAAAGTACCAAAACGTTTGCGTGGTGGCGGTTATAGGAAACACGTTTTCTACCATCGACATAGGTGTAAAAGAATTTTGTTTCCTCGTACAGTTTTATTCCAAAGCTGTAGACGGTTAAAGTAAAGATTTAAGAGGTGAATAAATAAAATCGAAATAATCAAGCGAGTTCCGCCAGACGTATCAGCCTAAAATAGCTGACTTAAAAAAGAGCATTCCGAAGTACGCTTGCAAAGGCTTTTGCGTTTTTACTGCGACCGGCTTTTGACTTCTTTTATATCTCTCACGGTTCCCACTATAGTTCTGAATCGCGCCATCCATTAATGATAAACCCGATATATAGACACTAAACGATTTTTTTTAATACTTTATGATATATACAATCCATACATAATAACATGTTAATATTTTTAACAAATATAAAATAACTAATTCGTTCATTTTATCACGTAAAAGGAATATCAATCGTAGAGCGTGCCGTCTCAGCTTCCGAAATATTGTCCGGACTTCATTGTATTCTTCTATTGTTCAGTTTCTACTTTGTTATACTCATATTGAAGAAAAAAAATGTTGTTTATAATTGTAAATCTAACGCCACGACAGACGGGATTGTTATAGCTAGAATATTCAAATAATAGTTGTATTTTTAAAATAAAAATAAAATCATAAAATATTTTTGTAGGCTTAATAGATAGTAACTATAGCTATACATCTCCCTTTTAAAAAATTCTATACTAAAGTCTTTTGGTACTGTAACAAGACCACAATTTTCTTTGTAGCAAATTCATTACAGCCTTGGTCCAATAAATATCATCGACATAGAGAAAGTCGTTGACAATATCTGTCGTATTATAAGCCTGTGAAGTCAAAGTTATTAGCATTCCATGAATTCACCGTCGTGTTGCAGAGGAAGAAGGCGGGAACAACGTTTGGGACTTTTTTTACACTTTAGCGTTTGTTTAGCACAATCACATCTCATGTTAAAAGACGAGATGGTTTGAAATGGTAAACACGCTAAAACTAATGGGGGACTAGCTCTCAAGTGCAGCATCCAGAATACAGCAACAGGTGCTTGCCGGCAAATTTTCAACTTAAGAGTAATAGCTAGCCATACGGACTTAGAAATAGTCCTATCACTGTGCTGTGGTCTCATGACGATTTTTTCCATCACTGAAAGTCGCGAATCAGTTGTTACAATTCGAACCTACATCCATCAACGCGGTGTCCGAACATGCTGTAATTATTCATTTAGTGAATTTTATATTTTATTCATAATCTTGTGTTACTTGACTCTATATTTTGTTATATTGGTGGTGTTTTACGTAATATAGTTCAGTTATTGTGCACATGTGAAGTGGATGGAAAATAATACCACAGTGCATGAATTCTGAGACGCTACAAAAACTCCCTGGAAAGTTCTAACAAGAGGACCACCATTTTGTTAGAACATTGAAATGATCACGAGAAAATTGTAGTATCATCGCATTCTTTACAATGGCAGTAATAAGTCACTGGAAGTATAATTGCCAAAAAAAATTAAAAACATAACTAAGCCATCACTGCTTTAAAACTTATTAAACTCGCGATTGCGAACTTGCGACCCGCGTATAAGTTCAACAGACCTAATTCCTACACTTCATCGCTCACCTCCACAGCCTTTTATGTTACAAAATATTATTAACCTACTAAGACGTCTTTGGTTATTTCCCACATATATTGCGTATAAATTGACCACTAAGCTAAGTATTATTAACTCAGTTATCTCTTAAATGATATAAAATTGATAACTACTCGTTATCTGTGCATACATTTAATTCTAGTTTATTCAAAAATGTGTTACAAAGCAGCGAGACGTTTTAATATGTTAATAACAACTACTGTGTGTAAGCGATCTATCACTGTACAGTTCAATAACGTTCGGTTGACCTTTCCAACTTCACACACGCACTGCTCAGAGACCTTTAGTCGACACCTAGATTACTCCTTAAAATAACCAAGATTCATAACGTCCAGTGTCATAAGATCTCAAATAAATGTTTGTAAGCCTCTAAATAACGTATTATTTATGACACTCTTAAATGTTTTAACAATTTAACGTGACAATGAATTTAAAAATATTTACATAACTCCACCCGCATAAATATACGTAATGCATTAACCTCAAATGTGAAAGATAAGGTCAACCTATTAAAAGAATTATACAATTTTACGGTATAACCGAGAGAGAAAAGAAATTAAAGTAGAAAGTAAAAGGTAAGAATTCCGAATCTAATTATACACAATTGAAAATAGATACACTAACTTATGTGATAAATGAATATAATATTTACACAGCATTAATATGTATTATTATAAAACTCAATTGTTACGTTTAATTTCGACTAAAAATCACAGTTCGAACATTTTATATAATGCTGAGTTCTAGTCATGCGGTGAGTATGCTCTCGGCACCGGTTACCCCACACCGCGCTACACACCCTGCCACAATATAACTTAGTCCTCAGGTTATTTTCTTACCTATATTTCTAATTGTTTTGTTCCTAAGACTCGTAACTGATTTTAGATAGTCTTTAATCTTCCTCAATAAACATTTATTAAACTAAAAAAAATCCAATATGGTTGAGACTTGCAGGAATTAATCAGCACCTCCAAACCCCAAAAAAATATATTTTATCTTTCGCCTTATTCTACATTTGTAGAAAAAACGACACTAACAATAGAAAAAAGGTATTTAGTACATTTTAATACAAAGAAATACAAACAACAAATACAAAGAAACAAAATGTTGACTTATAGCTAACTTCAGGGTGTCGGTTTTTCGTGACGGTGTGCGCGCGCATCTTAATAACTTCAGGGTGTCGGTTTTTCGTGACGGTGTGCGCGCGCATCTTAATAACTTCAGGGTGTCGGTTTTTCGTGACGGTGTGCGCGCGCATCGTAATAACTTCAGGGTGTCGGTTTTTCGTGACGGTGTGCGCGCGCATCTTAATAACTTCAGGGTGTCGGTTTTTCGTGACGGTGTGCGCGCGCATCGTAATAACTTCAGGGTGTCGGTTTTTCGTGACGGTGTGCGCGCGCATCGTAATAACTTCAGGGTGTCGGTTTTTCGTGACGGTGTGCGCGCGCATCGTAATAACTTCAGGGTGTCGGTTTTTCGTGACGGTGTGCGCGCGCATCGCAATAACTTCAGGGTGTCGGTTTTTCGTGACGGTGTGCGCGCGCATCGTAAAAATTTACTCTCATCATTTTTCCCTCACACGCCTAAAGAACTATAATAACTTCAAAAAGAAACAAATCTTGAGCCCTGTGATATTCATATGATGATTAGTGCGACACTGACATTCATTATATTTACAAATTAAAATGAAATGAGTCCAACAGATACACAATAAAGACATGTAATTATAAAGATTAATTGAAGTGATATTGACAAACTTAATTTCTATCGGCGGTAGACATAGTAATCAGTTGGTAAAACATTAACGCGTAAATTAAACTCAAATTATAAACGTACCAGAAGAGAATATTCTAACTAAGAATCTTCAATCTGTGAATTTCATAGTAAGAATTTCATCCTTGTGAATAATGAGTGGTTAGGAATTTGGGAAATTTGAATTGTCCAATTTATGACGACACGTGAATATTAAAACAATTTACAATAACCAAGGGTCTTAGTATATTGGACGTCTTCAAGTATGCCTCAAAAGGGATAATATTCAGAGTTGCAATTTTTAAATTAAATCTCTTCAGGTATATTAAAGAGTCACATATTTTGTGTACGCTTCATATAGTGGCTTAAAATGGTTAAATTAAAATAGAAACGTTTATATAAATTCTCTTGTAACTTTCTCTATTATAATAATGCATAACTCAACGTTTTCGTATTTTATTTTTTGCAATAGATAACCTTACCTAACTGAATTCCTTTTTGAGAGAAAGTCGACTAAGAGCTTGTATTTAGGGTTACTTTTCCGCTATTATTATGCATAGAATAAGCTCATTAGAAGTATTTCAAAAGTAGAACTTCTTCCGACAACGTTTATGACAACAGCTGTCAATAAGATGCATAGCTCAACTTAAAGGATAGAATTAATACTTTTAGAGAAATTTAAAACAAATGTATACTAATAGTTTATACTTTGCAATCGATATTTATTTAGTATCTAAGAATTTATTATGCAACAAAATTTACATCAGTTGTTAATATCCATGCTAAGCTCGGAAATGGGTGCATCGATTTGGACTAGTTTTTAATGACAGACAGACAACTTTCAAGAGTATTATCTGACCTACCTACCGTTACGCTTTTGTATACGGGGATAAGTAGTGATAATAAAATGACAATTAAACAATATCCAGTGCAGAAGGCAAAACATATACACTTACACTAGCGGTCCCGGCGGTCATAGTCCTGCCTTGATAATAAAAAAAAATCTAAAATTCAACCGCAGCGCCACCTACCGGCTCCAATTATGAATCTAAACCATCTTCGGGTCCACTCGAATACGCACGCAAAATTTCATCAAAATCGGTCCAGCCGTTTAGGAGGAGATCAGTGACATACACACGTACAAAAGAAATTTATATATAAAAGAAAATGTATATGTAGATACTTCTTCTTTATCTTAAGTAATATAATACGCGAATATGTGTTTCTTTATTACTCTTCTCTCACGTTCTCATTCTATTTCTCTCTCTCTCTCTTTCTCGTCTTAATTACTCAACCTATCATCATAAAATTTTGCTCACACATATCCAGGTAAGATAAAAAAAGTAGTAACCGACTTCAATATCAATCAAAAACCCATAAGGCACTGAAAAGCGGAAAATAAATAGTTTATCAAATTAACCAAATTAAATAAAACATATGAATATTTGTGCTACCTAGAGATGTATTGGAAGTCGGTGCCAACCGAAATTTCAAATACGTTCCAGAGACGCGAGAGTGGACTTAAACTTTGTACTTATGTAGATGATATGATTTTCGGTTCGCACCGACTTCCAATACATCTCTAGGTAGCACAAATATTCATATGTTTTATTTAATTTGGTTAATTTGATAAACTATTTGTTTTCCGCTTTTCAGTGCCTTATGGGTTTTTGATTGATATTGAAGTCGGTTAATACTTTTTTTTGAAAATTTACTTTATTTTTCCATTTTTAGTGTACATAAATATATTTTACTACCAGTGCCCGCGAACTCCGTTTCGCCTTAAGTATATTAAAATATGCGCATTTTTCCGGAATGCTATCTATCGGTATGGTATGCGATACGGTTTCAATTGGTTGTACAATAAGTAACGTTTGGTACGAACGCAACCTTATCAATAATCCGCGATAGTTTCTACCACCAACTCGGCTACCATCGCTTCACACATAATACACCTTAAGTAATGTAATTACAATGCTTGCGTCATGTTGCAACACAGCAACGAACATAAGCACAATAGTCTCCTAAGAATTGAAGAGTTTTTTTTTATAATATTGGTGGCAAACGAACATACGGGTCACCTGATGGTAAGTGATCACGGCCGCCCATGGACACCTGCGACACGAGAGGAAACACAGATGCGTTGCCGGCCCTTAAGAAAGGAGTAGGCTCGTTTCATGAAAGTTTTCTTACTTTGTCACGGGTCCCATAATCAGAACCTAACCAAATTCTCATCAAACTACCCTTGAAGTACATCCTTTCCAATAAAAAATGAATCATCGAAATCGGTTAGCGTGATATTGAGTTATTCGTCTATTTGTCGTTTACATAATTAATGCAAATTTAAAACTTATACGGTTTTGCACTGGATGCCGTTGTCGGAACTGGACCAAATTAAAATGGGACCACACGGGAAGCACCACTTAAATAAAAAAAGAATCATCAAAATCGGTTCACCCAGTCCAAAGTTATGAGGTAACAAACATAAAAAAAAAAAAAAAAAAAATATACAGTCGAATTGATAACCTCCTCCTTTTTTTGAAGTCGGTTAATAAGGGCATAGGGTACCTTAACACGTTGACCGCCGACAACTAGATATCTCGTAGTTTGTGAACTTGCCTTGAGGAGGCCCACTACGAGTTTATATTTTTTGTTTTATATCATGCGAGGCAAACGAACAGATGGGTCACCTGATGTTAAGTGATCACCACCGTCCATAGACACTAACAACACCAGGGAAGTCGCAAGTTGATTGCCAGCCAGTTTGGGGGGAATGGAGGAAAAGGAAGAGGAGAGGGGAGAAAAGAGGGGAGAGGAAGGGAGGTAGGCCATCGGCGCTCTCACTGACCGAACGAAACACAATAATGCAAGCACTATTACTTCACGTCGGTTTTCTATGAGAGGGTGGTACTACCCCGGGCGAGCCGACCCATTCATGCTAAAACCAGTAATAGCTTCAGCGTGGCTCTACCTCCTATTTATGTTATCTCGTCCTTTCCTTAGTTGCCATATTCGTACAGCTACGAGCAAAGTCGTAACATGTCAGTGGAAATATAGATCGGTGGTTTCAGGAAAGAGAAAAATAACAGATTTGGCTTACATGAACTACTGTGTTACCTTTTCAAATATACTTACTGAGTTTCAAATATAACTACAAGATAATTTGTATGATGTTTTTCTTCAAAAGATGTTTTTTTTTTAACTTATTGATTATATCTATTTACTATAATTACAATTTTTAGTAACATAATATCCTTAAAACTAAATTGCTTCCCGGTACAGTCTCGTGAAAAGTCCCATGGGAGTCAACGTGTTAGATTCCGAAAAAAGTACTCTATTCCTGAAGTATAGAACAAATCCACATTAACGCAAGCAAAGCCTTGAGTATAACTTAGTTGAAAATAAAAACATATTGGATAATAACGAAGCTCACACGATTTAACATATGTAGTATATCTATCATACACGTAAGCTTGTTTACGCAGATACTGTGAAGAAATAACGCGGGCAGAGATGCAAGGACGCAGCTTCGTGACGGGTTTAACGGTTCTAGGAATACGATCAGGCTGTGCTTTCGTAATGCCAGATATACAGCTGTCCTACACGGATCTACGAAAACGGTAGATACGTTATATTTCAAAATGACTTACGGAATTATACACTGTTTTATTACTAATCGGAATAAATAAATCAATGAATATATCGATGGATGTTTTTTCACCCAAAAACGGCTGAATGGATTTTGATGAAACTTCACAGTAAATACATGATTATACATGAAAATAACAAGTAGGGTATCTTTTATAAAGATGGTGCTTAAAGAGACCAAAGTATAACAAAAAATGTCCAGTAAGTTTGAAAAAATCCTGCTCTCTCTGCCAGAATTGTACAAGCCATTACAGTTACAGGAAGATAATGTATAAAGTCAAGACGAACAGTACTTTATCCAATTTAGGCCCTTTTTTTTATTAACGTGGGGAAATCCCTTATGGATATACCACCCTCTCGGGGGAGAGAGTGGGTTATGTCTGACTCGCACGGACTAAAACCCCACGGTGTACCGTCCGCCGCATGTTAGGGGCGGCCAGGAACCGATCTGGCTATCTCCTGAGAAACCGCCCCTGCATCTAATTTAGGCCCTAAGAAGGCGCCTTATGAACTTCAAAACTGCCATCGGTTTGGAAAACAACCCAGTCATCGAGAAAACCGGCAAGAAACTCGATCCGGTTTATCTTTTTTATAACCCCTTAAAGTTACAATACCTTTTTAGTGGATGTACGGAGAGGTATCAATTCCAGTATAACGTCATCAAAAAAAAAGAAGTCACGGAAAACTACTAGCAGTAAAAATAGCTAATCCAGGTACCTATTTTTCTTCTAACTTATGCACTAATCCTTACTATTAAAGGTAGTGTTATTTGATTGAAGAATGCATTACTTTGGAAATTTTAATATTATAATGAATGTTACTTTGCACTTCTGCCTAGAATTAATTGGCCGCTACCACGTCTCACTGGAACAAACACGTTTTTTTTTATTTGTGCGAGGTGTACCTGAAAAAGTTAAATCTGAAACTAGTAATAGAAAGAATGAAATATTATTAACAAAAACACAAATACTTATTCTGTTATAGAAAGTCTTAAGGACATTACAATTTTCCATAGAGTTTTATAAGTTTTCAGAGTATTTTATTATATATTAGAGTATGTTATTATTCATTGTCCACAATAAATAAGCTATATTTCGCACGATATCACCAATATTATACAGTATTACTCAAATAACTCAAGGAAGTCGTAGTACCGTAGTCGGTGAAGTTGTTCAGACCATGCTAGGACAATAGTGTAGTCAGTTCGAAAAATCAAGGAAGTCACAACATTGCAGACTAAAATCCTGTCAAAAATTGCCAAGAAAGTTTTAGTCTTATCACCAATATTATACAGTACGATCTAAATAACCCAAGAAAGTCACTACATGGCAGCTAAAATCCTGTCATAAAAGTCCAAGTAAGTTCTAGATTTATCACCAATCTAATACAGTACTAATCAAATAACTCAAGAAAGTCACTACATGGCAGCTAAAATCCTGTCAGAAAAGTCCAAGTAAGTTTTAAATTTATCACCAATCTAATACAGTACTAATCAAATAACTCAAGAAAGTCACTACGTGGCAGCTAAAATCCTGTCAGAAAAGTCCAAGTAAGTTTTAAATTTATCACCAATCTAATACAGTACTAATCAAATAACTCAAGAAAGTCACTACGTGGCAGCTAAAATCCTGTCAGAAAAGTCCAAGTAAGTTTTAGATTTATCACCAATCTAATACAGTACTAATCAAATAACTCAAGAAAGTCGCTACATGGCAGCTAAAATCCTGTCAGAAAAGTCCAAGTAAGTTTTAGATTTATCACCAATCTAAGACAGTACTAATCAAATAAATCAAGAAAGTCACTACATGGCAGCTAAAATCCCGTCAGAAAAGTCCAAGTAAGTTTTAGATTTATCACCAATCTAATACAGTACTAATCAAATAACTCAAGAAAGTCACTACATGGCAGCTAAAATCCTGTCAGAAAAATCCAAGTAAGTTTTAGATTTATCACCAATCTAATACAGTACTAATCAAATAACTCAAGAAAGTCACTACATGGCAGCTAAAATCCTGTCAGAAAAATCCAAGTAAGTTTTAGATTTATCACCAATCTAATACAGTACTAATCAAATAACTCAAGAAAGTCACTACATGGCAGCTAAAATCCTGTCAGAAAAGTCCAAGTAAGTTTTAGATTTATCACCAATCTAAGACAGTACTAATCAAATAAATCAAGAAAGTCACTACATGGCAGCTAAAATCCTGTCAGAAAAGTCCAAGTAAGTTTTAAATTTATCACCAATCTAATACAGTACTAATCAAATAACTCAAGAAAGTCACTACGTGGCAGCTAAAATCCTGTCAGAAAAGTCCAAGTAAGTTTTAAATTTATCACCAATCTAATACAGTACTAATCAAATAACTCAAGAAAGTCACTACGTGGCAGCTAAAATCCTGTCAGAAAAGTCCAAGTAAGTTTTAGATTTATCACCAATCTAATACAGTACTAATCAAATAACTCAAGAAAGTCGCTACATGGCAGCTAAAATCCTGTCAGAAAAGTCCAAGTAAGTTTTAGATTTATCACCAATCTAAGACAGTACTAATCAAATAAATCAAGAAAGTCACTACATGGCAGCTAAAATCCCGTCAGAAAAGTCCAAGTAAGTTTTAGATTTATCACCAATCTAATACAGTACTAATCAAATAACTCAAGAAAGTCACTACATGGCAGCTAAAATCCTGTCAGAAAAATCCAAGTAAGTTTTAGATTTATCACCAATCTAATACAGTACTAATCAAATAACTCAAGAAAGTCACTACATGGCAGCTAAAATCCTGTCAGAAAAGTCCAAGTAAGTTTTAGATTTATCACCAATCTAAGACAGTACTAATCAAATAAATCAAGAAAGTCACTACATGGCAGCTAAAATCCCGTCAGAAAAGTCCAAGTAAGTTTTAGATTTATCACCAATCTAATACAGTACTAATCAAATAACTCAAGAAAGTCACTACGTGGCAAACTAAATTGCTGTCATAAAATCGCAACTAAGTTTTAGGTTGATTAATTTATACACCAGTGTATTTTTTTTTCTTAATTGTCGTTTCTAGTTCACTGCGTTATCTGAAACATTGAAATGAAAGTAAAAGGAAATGTTTATATTTGAATGTTTCTACTTGATAAAATTTGTAATGAATGTTAAAGATAAAATAATTAGAGGTATCATTCAAAAAGTAACCATTCTCATTAAATATTTCATGGAACAAAACTGAGAGGTATCTGAATTCGTTTGATGTTTCACTAACAGGTATTTTGTTTTTCAATAAAAACACCAATCCTATTAACGGGGTAAGCTTAAAATTTCCATTTACCAAAAGGCACGTTCGTTGTGAACGCATTAAATACCTCCGTGTATTTTTCACAATATAATTAAATTCAGATCAGTTGTTGCGTTCTCGATTTATACTGTTTTATTATTATTTTTTTAATCTCCAAGGCAAAAATTTACCTGTTGATGTTTTTTAAATTGCAATTAAGGAAAAAGAAAATGTAGTTGTTTAAAAGTTTCATTCGTTTTGAAATTAGAAACATAACTGCAATCTTTGTTGTAAATAATGAAACCAGCGCTTAAAAAGTGAGACATTCAAAATAATATAGATAATAATCTTACGTACTAAGTCACTTGCACAGGCTAGTTTCATTATAACAAACGGGTTATCTAATATCAGCTAGATTATTTTGAAATAACATCTGTTTGAGCCAATTTTTCTTGTGTGTTTATTGTATTCATAATATAATCGACATTCATTGCTTCTTTTGATATATTGAATGAATAGTTTATGCAATAATATTTCCTATAACATTACAAACATATAGATAGATCTTCAATCACTAGTTTAAAAAATACGTGTCAATAAGTCTAGATTACGAATAAAAAGGACATTTGATAAAATAAAAAACATTTATCGGTATTTGTTTTGTTTACAGTTTAATAGAGTTCAGTTTTTCGATCTAAAATGATGACTATTACGTGTCAAATAAATTATTTATTCATCATTAACGTAGGGTCTCTTGGTATTTAATGAAAACTCCGCGTAACATCATTTGCACGAATGTTAATTATAACGCCCAGAGTTGCGCAGCACTGATTTTTTGTTGTAATAAAGCTATCTCGTACTACTGTATAATATATCAAGATGTTAAGAATAAATATGTAATTATCACAAATATATAATATTCGTATATCGGATTCGTATATCGAACTCGTACACCAAAGGTTTCCTCACACAAAATAATTACAACAAAAAACTGTTTATTATTCGGTTGTAGAACCTTAGCGTGCTTGTCAGTCACATTTAGCAAAGTTACACCAATTTTAACGCTTGTATATTCTGTATTTTTATATTAAGGTATTTTTTGTAGGTGGTAGAGCCACGCTTAAACTATTACTGGTTTCAGCATGAATGGATCGGCTCGCCCGGGGTAGTACCAACCTCTTACAGAAAACCGACGTGAAGTAACAGTGCTTGCATTGTTGCGTTTCGTTCGATCAGTGTGAGAGCCGGCCCACCTCTCCTCCCCTCCCCCCCTTTTCTCATCTCCTCTCCCTCCCCCCAAACACAAGCTGGTTACGCACTTGCGACTCCCCTGGTGTTGCTAGTGTCTATGGACGGCGGTGATCACTTAACATCAGGTGATCCGCCTGTTCGTATGACTCCGTGATATAAAAAAATATATAAATGACATACAAGAATAACGAAAGTAAATATCTAAGTTTGTGAAAATACGTATTATGAAAAGATAAACTAGATTGAATTTTTTGCCGTTTTTTCTGTCATGGAGACTAGGTTGTTTTCTGAACCAGTGGTAATTTTGTCGTTCATAAGCACCTTCTTAGGGCCTAAATTGAATCGTTATCGATCTTGATTTCGAGTTCTCACGGCTTTCTCATTATTTTCTGTCGCAACTACTCTTGTGTAATTTACGAATTACGAATATCTCTATCTACTATAGGGTATTATAGCGTTAATTTATAAGTAATTATGAAATTGTCAGTTAGTGACGCTCGCGCGGCAGCTTGGATCGGTCGCTCGCGCATAAACGTATGTATATATGGATGGTTCCTTCCACTCGTGTCACTTAATATTGAGTTCAGTACCGAGAGCTACAGGATGATTGATATACGGAGTCAACACATGAACGAATATACATTGAAATAAACCTATAAAAAAACCGGTGAAAATGTCGATATAAGTTATGGATTGTAAGCTTTAATACAGACATATACAGAGTTAATTTCTACGACGTTGATAAAATTTTAAAATTAATAGATCTGTTAAATTCCATTTGTTATTTTTTTTTTCTTTTTTTTTTTTTCATTTAGACTTGTAATAATTTATTTTGTAATTTCCAATTATTGGACTTCAAGTACGTTTTAATTATGGTTTTATCAATTTATGGTAGTATAAAGCAAACCCGCATTACTGGAACCTCACATTTCCATCTGAGCACACGCGTAGTATTTGATTCAAAACAACTGTTTTTATATTGAAATGACACCGCTCCTTAAAAAGTGTGTGTGTACTTATATACATGCGTTAGAAGTTATACTTCTTTGGCGTAACAAGGTAAAAATCATATCAAAAATTTTACTTTCGCCTTATACTACGTTTGAAGAAAAAACGACACGTAACAATAGAAAAAAGGTATTTAATACATTGACAGTTTTAATACAAAGAAATACAAGCAAAAAATACAAAGAAACAAAATGTTGACTATAGCTAACTTTAGGGTGTCGGTTTATCGTGACGGTGTGCGCGCGCATCCTAAAAATTTACTCTCATCGTTTTTCCCTAACGCGTTAAAAGAAGTATAACTTCAATATAAGTGCTTTTATGTATGCAATAAGTAATGCATACCTATCCTGTTACTTTCATGAGAGTAGTAGTGCACGGTGCAAGAAAGTTGGAGGTTTCGAATTATGGTAACTTTTATAAAGCAATGATCTTTTTGAAAATTGTCCCCTTCACAACCATACCCTAATCAAAAATTCCCTATTTCCTATACATATATAAACTGCAATTTATATATACACATAAATAAAATTGAAGTATCTATATGTAATGTCAAAATGACAACGTTTTATTAAATGTATATAAAAGTATATCCGGTACTTATAAGGAAAAAGGATTTTTTTAAAGTAAAACTTCTTTAGGCGCGACTGTGAGGTAAGTAGACGCCAATGTAACGGAATTCCGTTACGGCAATATGGTGGCACGTTTCTATACCATCCGTTTAGGTAGTAATTAAACATAACTTCTATTAAATCATAATTCATTTAATTCATAACTTATCACAATAATCTGTTCGTACTTTTCTATATTATAGCTACTTTATAACAAAGAGTTGCTAATAATATTTCCTGTGTTATTTAATTTCCAAATTAGCTGATAGATGGCACTACAGATAATTAAGCTTTGATTTAATATGTTACTTACTTACATTGAAACCAGATGGCAGCACGGTTGCGCGCCATATAATTATACATAATTAATTCTATTGTATGATTTTTATTATTATTCAATTTATTTATTTTTTTCTAAAATTTTATATTGTTTTGTTTACAAACTACTATTGACAAACTATTGACAAAATCTATACATATAATAAAAATGAAGTGTCTGTATGTAATATCAAAATAACATTTTTTTACTGATTGGGTGTGAAAGTATACACGCAACTGATAAAAAAAATGCAATTAAAAAAAAAATTGTCGATCTGTCTGTCTGTTTGTTCTGGGTAATCTCCCAAACAGCTGGACCGATTTTGAAGGGAATTTCACTGCCAGATAGGAAAAATTACAGCAGGCTCCTTAGGCTACTTTAAATCAGACTAGCTGTTAACCGCGGCTTCGTCCGCAATGCTATCTCCAAAACGGTTGAACTAATATTCACAAAACTTTCACTGGCAGTTTTAGTTTATACTAGCTGTAAATGGCGTGCGTGTCGTACTTACAGTTGTTTTTAAAGAGCATTTCTATGATTATACATGGTCTCACAATTTTATATTCCTCTAATACAATTTAAAAAAAACGCGTGATGATCAGCGGGTACAGCTAGTCAAAAATATTTTAAAAGTTTTACTCCAATCACGTGTGACGGTTACACGCACTCATTTTTTTTTTTACAGATTTAGGCGTTTGATTAAAACCTTATTTGATGTTAAATGACGACATGATCTTAGATGGTAAACACGATATACGTAAAGGAGGATTAGTTCTCATGTGTAGCTGCCGGAACACACCAACAGGCGATTGGCGACAGACTTTCAACTTGAGGGTTGTAGCTATCTAGGCAGACTTAGGAAAAACCCTACCACCATGCTATGGTCTCATTACAATGTTTTTCTTCACCGAAAGAGCCGACTCATTTGCAAGGATTCGAACCTACGTCTATCGACTCTGTGACGTACACGCTATTAACTACGCAATCATCCCTTCAATTTTCGTGTCTGTCTGTGTATTATTTCCAAATCTTAGAACTGATTTTGAAGGGCCTTTCATTGGAATAGAAAAAAAATTTGTCAGGCGTAAATATAATAAGCTGAAGAAGCAGTGTCCAGAACCGTACGCGCCCGACGCGCACCTTTACACTGAATAATTTTTTTTTGGCTAAATTCCACACGGTCAAAGTCGCGGGTAACAACTAGTTCCTTATCTAATTAAGGGTAACTAGACAACAGAATGTTCTAGTTATTCTATTAGAGGAATATATTCCTTAGCATGATACAAATATACCATCAATTGGCGGATTAAAGAAGAAATTAGTAGATTAACGGGTAGTTCGTACGGATACAATAAACCAACGTCGGTTTTATGTGGATCTATTTGCTATCAAACTAGCTAATGTCCTGTCGGACCTCGGTAATCTCGCGGTGGATACTATCATGAAATTGTTAATTAAGTGATAAAGGGGTTGTCAATCCTGTTATTGTTTATTGCTTGTATAACGAAGTTTGTTGTTACGGTAAACAGACTTAATTAAAAAGGTATATTTTTTTCTATTTTATGTTAATGATATAGTTTGATTGACAAAGAATATAATATATAATTGGCAACAATGATATATAAGTAAAAAGGTGTAGATATTTTACTTACACTTTTGACAATATAAATACCTTCGATCAACAACAACTAAATAAAGGGTCACGTACAAAATCGAAGCTAAAAGTTGTCCGCGTAAATATATGTGTAGCTATTTGTTTACTAAGAAAGGGAGAAAACAAGTTTTAAAACAGTTTTAAGTTCAACCTAATTACAACCATGACACCTAGTAATAAAGTCACAAATGTTCAAAATATTATCTAATACTTACGATAAAACGAGCAAAACATTAAATTACTCCCCTCATAAATGAAAAGACAACATAAACAACATTTAGTGTGAATTCAATCTTAACACGCAATGAATAAAGTATTTTTCCCTTTATTCTGTGTGTTTGTGCGTGGTTGGAGAGCTTAGGCCAAACATTTGTACCACAGGTTTAAAATCGGTAATTTTGTTCAAAATTTGATATTATTTGTTAGTTTAAAGCTTAAAATATAACTTATTCAACATGTATTTAGCGAAAGTAAGATACTCCGGCCGTTAAATTGCTTTTTCGGGTTTTTTTTTTTTGCATCTTTTGAATACACTGCGGCATGTGAAACGTGCTTATATTGGCTATGTTTCAAACAAACTAAACAAAATAAAAACTCACATTTCAAGTGAGCTGTTATTTACTGAGACATATTTTTCGCGCCGACCCGTTATCTAGTTATTGTTGATCGAAGATAAATACATACATAAACACATACGTAAATTAATAATGTAAAGCACATTATCTTAGATAAAATGCGGAAGTAAGATGGCCTATTGGTTGTGAAAAAGAAATAGTTATTTGTTGCTTATATTATAGACTAGCTGTAGCCGCAGCTCCACACGCGCTTTTTTTAAATCGTATTAAAGAATTATAAAATTATGAGACTATGTACAATTATAGAAATGCTCTTTAAAAGCAATTGTAAGTACGACACGCACGACACTTACAGTAACATGTAACGTGTACATTATATATAAATACTAACAGCGTGCCAAATGAGGTTTGTCATCAGCAACATATTTGAAACCTTAACCCACAATATAACTACCTCAGTGCTCACTTACACTGTATAAGGAACTAATGAAACAATAACTTAAAATATTATTATAAAGATTTACATTTACATTACATTTAATATACATTGCCATTATAATTAAGATTCTGTGACTACACAAAAAATAAACGCTTGTTTGTTCCGCAAGAAATTGAATTATGGAACTCTTTACGTAATACATTTATAATCTAAGATCCCATTAGGAAGAGCTCTATATCATTAAAGTTATTAATAATTATAATGTCGAATTGTAAACAATAAGCTGATAATTATTTCTCTTATTAAAAATAAAGAATGACTGGAAATCTTGCTAAGTTTATGCAGACAAAGTCGCGGGTAACAGCTAGTCTAAAATAGAATTACTTCAATTACTTTTGATAAGGCTCGCTATCTACCAGTGAATTTCCCGTGAAAATCGGTCCAACTGTTTTGGAGATAACATTGCAGACAAAGCCGCGGTTAATAGCTAGTTTAATTTAAAGTAGCCTAAGTAACTTGCTGTAATTTCAGCTATCTGCGAGTAAAATTCCTGTCAAAATCGGTCCAGCCGTTTCGGAGATTAGCCGGAACAAACAGACAGACAGACAGACCGATAAAAATTTTAAAAATTGCATTTTTGTTATCGGTAGCGTGTATGCTCTCGTACCCAATCAGTAAAAAAAAAATATTTTGATATTACATACATACACTTCATTTTTATTATATGTATAGAAGATTTGCCCGTCAAAAATAAAGAATAATCAAAACAGACAGGACATCTTGTTCTGTTTCTTTAACATCTACCATTTCTTTGCGTAATATTTTTTGGTTTTGTAATATTTGACATTTGAAAAATAGTAATTAATTCGTGGAAATAGTAATGTGAATAAATAAACTATAAGAATTTTGCTTGCATACTTTGTGCAATATCTGATAACGGAGGACGGCGATTGCCATACTTTTGAGGTATTTTATAATACGATCAGTACATGACATGCTTCCTTTAAAGCTGACACGATATTGACATCGCGTTTGCTAGCTAGCCGAGTTTTAACAAGGCGCTGTCGAAACGCTTATGACGTATCTACAGCTTTTTACTTATATTATATCATTGATTGGAAACGGATAGAATTTTATTGATACTCACTGTGCTCGCAGCTCTGCTCGTGTCAACTTTTAAGTCATGTTGTTTATAAATGGGTTTGAATGTTACATAATTTATTTTAAATATATAAATAATCATGGGGTTGTGCTGTCGTGCGTGCATCACGCAAATGCTACTGGATAGATGTTGGACAACTTCAACAGTTCATTTTAGATATTTGGCTTTTATCTAAAAAAATATTACGATAACTTTGTTCTAAACAAAGTTATTACATTTTTAAGAGACTATGATTTATAAGTACTAGGATGGAGAATTGGAGCAAGCGGTGTGGTGCGTATGCGCAGGATAACGCTGACAAAGTCGCAGGTACCAGCTAATATCTAAATATTAATTACAGGACCTTTTTTACACAATATTCATTATCTAAATATTTGACAAAAATAGTTGCTATAAAGGAATAATAATTAATTACCATGAAGAAGTTTAATACTTTGAACGTAGCATGTAACTTTTTCGCTTTGCTTTGTCTGGTATATAAAAGACGGACATTTATGATCATGCCGCTTTTTTAGTTTTATTTTTTATATTATAGGGGCAAACGAACAGATGGGTCACCTGATAGTAAGTGATCCCCGCCGTCCATAGACACTACCAGCACCAGGGCAGTCGCAAGTGCGTTGCCGACCTTTTAAATGGGAAGTAGGGAGAGGAGGGAAGAGGGGTTAAGAGGAAGGAGGTAAGGGCAGGTGGGCCTCCGGCTCTCTCACTGACCGAACGAAACGCAACAATGCAAGCACTGTTACCTCACGTCGGTTTTCTGTGAGAGGTTGGTAGTAGCCCGGACGAACCGACCCATTCATGCTGAAACCAGTAATAGCTTCAGCGTGGCTCTACCAACGATTGCTTACTACTTACTACAACAAATACACGCTCGCATTTATAATACAAGTTAAGGCTAACTTTCGTTCGCAGCTACGCTCGCGTTAATTTACATTTGACCAATACCGCGGAAATAGCACTTTTTTGTATGGAATGTACCTTAAGTTCTTTCTGTATCCCTAACATTATGTATGCATGATTTCATATTAATCGATTGAACGACGGATCTTCTTGTAGATTATTACTGCTATTGTCGAATGTCCGTCTTGTTAGCACTCTCCAGGGAGTTTTTGTGACATATCAGAATCCTTACTCCGTGGCATTATTTCCCACGCACTTCACTTGGGCACAATATACAATAACCGATCCATGTTACGTGAAATACCACCAATATCACTGAATATAGAGCCAGATAACACAAGATTATGATTAAAATATATAATCCACTACGTGATGTTCCACGATCCCGCTAAAAATTGGATTAAATAGTTAAGATTTCATTACGAAACAAACAAACATCTGTATTTATAATCAGTACTGTTTTTAATCTATATACATGTACTGCTCGGTTGTTGTATGTATGAGAAAATAAGAAAATAATTCGAATCGGTAACAGGAGTTGAATTAGTTAAAGAAAATTTGCATACAATTTTAAACAATAAGTCAAGAAATATAATGTTTAGGGGATATTGTGACAAAATAATTAATAATTTAAAGATATTAAATAAATAACATGAAAAAAATAATTATAATAAATAGTAAATATATAGAACAATAGGTAAGTAAAGTTTGTGTCTCAATTACTTGCAAAGTAATTGCAATGCACAAACATCAAGCCATACTAGCCACATAAGTATAAGATTACAAGAGACTGGAATAAGATTTATTAAGTGAAAAAAATAAAAAGTTCAAAACAAAAAGAAAAAAAACACAAAAAAACTGAAACACTTACCACATAATCCCATACACAACTTACACACGTAATATCGCCGCTGACACACCCCTGGATATAAATGTTGTTGTGTTTAAAAATAGACGCGATATATGTTAAATCCTAGATAAACATTAACACGTCGCCACGCCGTTGACTACCAACACAAAGTCTCCGACATTATGTCGAAGGAATAGTTGCAGTAAATACAATAAAAGAAAATTTATTAACGTGAATTAAAGTTAATTCAAATATTTACCTATGCTTACACAGAAATCAAACGCATTAGATACTTAATTATTAAGGAAAATGACAAAGCTGAATAAACGGAGCCTGAATCTAATCCATGAACAGTTTGAAAGGTTATCAAAATAGCAATCGCTGGTCAGTACGGGTCAGATTTATGCGAATCGCCGCTCGCCGTTATTAAACGCTAATGGATTAGGCGTTTGTCACATGGATCGTTAAACGGGTTGCCGGAAAAGGGTACGACATTCAATCGGGTGAGACCGGCGTGATCAATACTAAAACCAGCTCATTGGAGCTGTTATAAATACTAGCAGACACCCGCCCGCTGCGCTTTAACTTTTAATTTAAAAAATCCCAAAGTGTCAATGGAATCCTAGAAATAAGTTGTTTAAAACCATCTACGAAAGATAGTTTTTTTGTAGTAGTAGTTTTGACGTGATTGAGTCTCAAAAAAACTATATTTTCAATATATAAAAATTTCAATTTTTTTTTATTTGTTTAATATTTGAAATTTTATCGTATACGATTTAGCCTAGCTAAGCGCAAAAGTAAGTTTATTTGTTTTTTTATTATGTTTTCAAACTTTTCACTAACATTTTCCGGCGCTCTCACTGACTGAACAAAACGCAACAATGCAAGTGCTGTTACTTCACGTCGGTTTTCTATGAGAGGGTGGTACTACCCCGGGCGAGCCGACCCATTCATGCTGAAACCAATAATAGCTTCAGCGTGGCTCTATCACCTACTGAAGGTATTATGTAGGCTGTATATAATTACGCCTTTCCTTACGGACTAATTATTATAAAAGTGAAAACAACTTATTACTGTATGCCGTTTTCAGTCAGAACAGCTGGTTAATATATGCCAGCGGTCAGCAAACACGTCATCCAAGAGAGTCTAATATAAACAATTCAAAAACAAAGTTTATTCAAAGAGTTTTTTATTAAAATTAGGCTTTGTTTTGCTAGTTATATATTTATGGATATAATTAGGATTAAAAAGGAACGCTTGAATTATATAATAATATCGCGAACGAATAGCCGTGCTATTGTCGTTTTAAATGTGTCTCCTTTCTACAGAAACCTACAGGCTTACGTTTCAAATACAACTTGTCTCTTACAAGGTAAGTTAATAAATAATATTCTGTGTCTGCACTAAACGGTTTTTGGAAGAGCCACTGTGAGGGAGAGAAGGATTCGCATGAGGATCGCGAGCCGTGGTTTTTTTTTCGAACTGACTACGCTATTGGCCTAGCAAGGCCTTAACAGCTTCACCGGACTATTAAAGCGAGCGCTTAAGGCACTCAGCCGATTTTATTTTTACAACTAGCACAAGGGTGTACGGCACACCTCGGCTTGGGCTGTAGCCTAGGTTACGCAAAAATGCGAATCTAACTGAGCTAACCAAGCTAAGCTACCATATTAATATATATTTGAGAATAGAAGGAAAGAAAAATATATATATGTTTACCAAACATATAAATAACTCGTACAAGTATTTCGTATCGGCAAATTTACTGAAATAATTCAGTTCGATAAGGGAAACAAAAGCCTTCCACTTTCATGTGCAAGTGTGTGTGGGAGTAATATGTGTAATGTTGTTGTAGTGATTAATAAATTTTGTGTCAATGTATTCGCGCGAGCAGCGTACTCAAGGGCTTCTTACTTCTTACGCTACATTGTTGTCGAATATAAATTTAAATAATAAACGTGTAGTGAGTGTAATCGACCGCACATAATTCATTCTTAAGATTAGACGCGGCTAATTTCGATTGCGGTTGCGGAGCATCCGCTGATAAAAGACAATGCGAATTTGCGTCAGCGAGATGTTGGCAAGCGTTAGTATGCCGGCTGACGATCTGTTTCCATGCTTATTGAGTTAGTATTACTAGAATTGGTAGCGTTATTTTTTATCCGAATTATAATCTATACTAATATTATAAAGCAGGAGGGTTTGTTTGTTTGGTTGAACGCGCTAATCTCAGGAACTACTGGTCCGATTTGAAAAATTCTTTCAATTTTAGATAAGTCATTTATGGACGAGGGCTATAGTTATATTATCACGCTAAGACCAATAGGAGCGGAGCACCAAGAAGAATGTTTCAAATTTGAGGTGTTTTTTCTTATTGAGAATTTCCGATGCGTGTTAGCGTTAGCCCAAAGTAATTATTCCACGTGGATTAAATAAGTTATTATGAAGCTGCTATGACTAGAGCCAAAAGCTCAATAAAAAACAATAAAAAATCTTTTAGACACTTGCTTTTAAAAAACAATTCTATAGTACTACACGTTCAGCGATGTGTATATTCATGCCGCGGAGAAGTGTAGCTAATGATGTGGTGTGCTTGGCCAATTCAGTAGTGATCCACCCAAACGAATTACAAAAAATAAAGTCTCTTCTAGTTGTTGCTTGACTGCATTATGGAATGTTTTGAGGAATTCGCGTTGAAAGTTCTCGTCACATCGCAAACGTCATCCCTGATAGCTCCGCAAATAAAATGTTTACGTCAAGCTGATACCTACACAAACAGAATAATTTTGATTACTTTAGAACTAGCTAATGTTATAGAAAAACCCTCAATTACGTTACTGACTTCTGTATATCAAAGAGGATTGCAATATTCATATTAATAAACAGGCACAGGAGAGTAACACGTACATGTTGGGTTCCGTGAAATCCCTTTTTAACGCGTGACAAAAGAACGTAGGTAGCGTTAATCTTATTACGTCCAATTGAATTAAAAGTATTTGAATATAAAATCCTTACAAATTAATATATTTTGATAATCACCAGAAAAGTCTTATTCAAGTTTAGGTGATCTTGGATTTTCTTAAGCCGGACCAAGGGGGGATGGGTCGGGGGGCCCGTCTCTCCATTGCACTGGTTCGGCCGTCTGGGAGACAGTCTACGCGTGCCAGGCTGTCTCTCTTTAGCGGGAGGCCCAGGATCTTCTTTCTGGGCCGGCCGTCGGGGCGACATGCGGAGTGCTCTGTCATCCCTTGTCCCCCATCATGGCGGTTGCGGGCACCCATGGGGTTTTAGTCCGTGCGAGTCGGACATAACCTACTCTCTCCCCGGGAGGGTGGTGTATCCATTAGGATTTCCCCATGTAAAAAAAAAAAAGGTGATCTTGGATTTTGAGTGACTCAAGTTTTCTATAAATAATATCGTTCTTTAATGTACTACATATTAATTTAGTGGATATTATGAATATTACTTTCTCAATTATTTAGAAACAAACTGTTTTCTAACTAACTAACATTTCATTTTCGAACTCGAGTAAGAATCCGACCACGCGACAGATGCTGAAGTCATAACTAGAAGGTGCAAAAGGCATTGCTGACAAATGCTTTCACAGTTCACACTTTTTCGGTAATGCTTAGTTCTTCACATCGAGCGGGCAAAATAACTCGGGACGTACCACACTATTACTTCGTTCTCCCGGTGTATGATTGCTAGGTACATTTGTATGGTAATCGCTATGTTTTTAAGGATCACAGCATGATGTCAAACAACCTATAATTAACCCCTATATAAATAGCCTGCCTATAAAAGGCAAACATATTTTTTCTAAGCCGCAGTATGCTAAGCTAAGATTTTCTACACCTGGAAGCTGACTTTTTAATACTTTATTTATTAGCGTAGATCATAGTGTAGATTATGAATTATATGGTTGACCAAAATTAAATTTTTTAACCCTACTTATAATAAAAATGAAGTGTCTGTATGTAATATCAAAATAACATTTTTTTACTGATTGGGTATGAAATTATACACGCTTCTGATAACAAAAATGCAATTTTTAAAATTTTTGTCGGTCTGTCTGTCTGTATGTATGTCTGTCTGTCTGTCTGTTTGTTCCGGGTAATCTCTGAAACGGCTGGACCGATTTTGACAGGTATTTCACTGACAGATAGCTGAAATTACAGCGGGTTACTTAAGCTACTCTAAATTAGACTAGATATTAACCGCGGCTTCGTCTGCAATGCTATCTCCAAAACGATTGGACCGATTTTCACGAAACTTCCACCAGCAGATAGCGGACATCATATCAAGTAATTTAATTTATTTAAATTTAGACTAGCTGTTAACCGTGGCTTCGCCCGTAGTACTATCTTCAAAACGGTTCGACTGATCTTCACGAAACTTTTATTGGCAGATAGTTGACCTTATAAAAAGTAATTAAAGCAACTTTAGTTTATATTAGCTGTTAACCGTGGGTTTGCGCGCAATGCTATCTCCAAAACGGTTAGACCAGTTTTCACGAGACTTTCACTGGCAGATAGCTGACTTTACAAAAAGTAATTTAGGCAATTTTAATTTAGATTAGCTGTTAACCGTGGCTTCGCCCGCTGTGCTATCACCAATATGGTTACATAGATTTTCACGGGACTTTCACTGGTAGATAGCGAACCTAATAAAAAGTAATTGAAGTTATTCTATTTTAGACTAGCTGTTACCTGCGACTTTATCTGCATGAAATTTAGCAAGATTTCAACTCATTCTTTATTTTTAATAAGAGAAATAATTATCAGCTTATTGTTTACAATTCGACATTATAATTATTAATATCATTAATGATATACAGGTCTTCCTAATAAGATCTTAGATTATAAACGTATTACGTAAAGAGTTTCATAATATAATTTCTTGCGGAACAGACAAGCGTTTATTTTTTATATAGTCACAAAATCTTAATTATAATAATGGCAATGTATATTAAATGTAATGTAAATGTAAATTTTTATAATAATATTTTAAGTTATTGTTTCATTAGTTCCTTATACAGTGTAAGTGAGCACTGAGGTAGTTATATGGTGGGTTAAGTTTCCAAATGTGTTGCTGATGAGAAACCTCATTTGGCACGGTCTTTGTATTTATATATCTAATGTACACGTTACATGTTACTTTTAGTGGCGTGCGCGTCGTACTTACAATTGTCTTTAAAGAGCGTTTCTGTAATTGTACATAGTCTCACAATTCTATAAATCTTTAATACGATTTTAAAAAACGTGTGCGGTGCCTCGGGTACAACTAGTATAAAATAAAATTATTTAACCAAAGTCAACGTCCCTTATCATACCGAATTATTAGTAAACATAGATATCTCTCAAGACACCTTAAAAGTCAACTTTCTTCCTTATGAAACCATAATTGCAAAACACTTAGTTATAAATGCGGAAAAGATAAAATGAACTATTAATTAAAAAATAATATACAGAACCCGACAGCGCCTACATAGAAAATTTTACGCGAACGTCGAAGTCAGCTCAAGTGGACGGGACATAAACGTCTTGATACAATACATTGTTATTTTAAATTAAGATACTTCTATCAAAATATTGGGATAGATTGAAATCTTTTATCGCTACCAAATACAAAACTTCATTTAAACAAAACTTGAGAATATTCTAGCCTACAATCAACAAAGCTAATCATTATCATTTTTACCGCCAAAAAATAGTGTAAAAATGTGAGAACATCAGACTAATTTAAAAAATGTTTTGTGTACTAAAATATGCTGAAACCTGGCACAATTTTGTTATATATTAAAATCCATTAACAGATGTACAGTTATTTACCAGATTAGGGCCTCCTCGGCAGCGGCTCAAGCCTAGGTCCGGTCCCTCAATGTGGAGCCCTTGAGTACTCTGCTCGCGCGAATACAGTGACACGAAATCTTTCATCACTGCTACAACATTACACACATCACTCCACATACGTGCACGCACGCATGCTTACACATGAAAGTGGAAGGGTTTTATTTTTTCATTTATCGAAAAGATTTAGAGCAAAAAAACATTTACACGAAATACATATAAGAGTTGTATGCTTGGTAAACATATATATCTCACTAACTTATATACGTATGAATATGTAGCTTAGCTTAGGTTAGCTCAGTTAGGTCGCGAATTGCATGAACTAGACAACAGCCCAAGTCGAGATTTGTGGTGCATCCTTGAGCTAATTGTCAAAATAAAATCGCCTGAGTGCCTTAAGCGCTCGCGTTAGTAGTCCGGTAAATCTGTTAAGGCCTTGCAAGGCCAATAGCACAGCCAGTTCTAAAAAAAAAGTACAGTTTAAATAACACCTTTTGATATACCGAAATTTAATGTAAATGTAATATTAGTATAAAATTAAAATAATAAAACAAATTGGCTTTTTTTTAAATGAACCCAGCTTATAAGTATATACTGGAAATATATATTTTAAAATATCTCACGTAACATTAGGATGGGAGAGGCGGTTGAGAAAAATCTCACATCTCTCCAGGATAGAGGGGAAGGGTAAAAAAATACACCTTACGTAATAACGCCCCCGTTATCTTCAATCACAAAACATAAGTAAGTTTTCCACATATTTACGAGAGTATGTAAGTGTACATTCGAATGTAAAGAGCTGCCGAAATCAAGATAAATAACGCAGAAAACAGACAGCTGGGATAAATTTATCGCAGTTTTACATCGAGAACCGCGACTGTACGTAAATACGTCTTAGAATTTGCGGACTAGATACTTACGAGTCATAAACGATGTTTGTTATACCGACGAGTAGGTACAGAAAGAACTTTTATTGCCGAGTTTTATTGCCCAACTACCATGAACCCACTTGGAAGTTTCTATTACTTCGCAATAGATGGCAGTATTAATTGCTAATAAAGACTTATAACTCAAAAACTTTATTACTATCAATATGTTTTGTCCTTATATGATTTATTGTTGTTGTAAGAACAAAATATTATGACATATTATTTTTAACTTGTTTTGATATATCTATGTTATGAGTATATGTTGGCTTTTGCTCGAGTAGATGAGCTTTCTATGTTATTCTCCATTTTATTTGACACTAGCTGTCACGAGCTGCTCCGCTCGTGTTTTTTTTAAATGAATTAAAGAAATGAAAAATTGTAAGTAACACCTACTTATATATACATTACAGAAATACTTTTTCAAAAATATTTGTAACTATGACACGCACGCCATCTACTGTAACATGTAGCGTGTACATTAGATATGTGAATACGAATAGTATATCGAATGGGATGGGATTTATCATCAGCAACATACCTAGAACTTTAACGTAATATATAACACCCTCAATGCTCACTAACACTATAAGAAAGTAATGAAAATTTTAAACTATACATTATCGAACAATATGTGTTCAAATTCTTATTATATAGATATAACATGCCCATATTGAACAGAATATGCCATATTACTTCCGCCTTTTATCTAAGACAGTGTGGCGTTACAATAATACTTTACGTATGTGTGCGTTATCGTGCCATTTGTTTTGTTAAAATATCATATAGGTAACATATCTACAGCTTTTTAGTTATAATATCATTGACACAAGTGCGTTGTTGACATGGAATGAGTTAATTTGCCACATTTCACTTTTGTAGGAGGTAGAGCAATGCTGAAGCTGTTACTGATTTCAGCATGAATGTGTCGGCTCGCCCGGTGTACTACCACCCGACCCACAGTAACACCGACGTGAAGTAACAGTGCTTGCATTGTTGCGTTGTGTTTAGTCAGTGAGAGCGCCGGAGAACCACCTCCTCCCCATTCCCCTCTCATCTCCCTATCTTTTCTCCCTCTTTCCCCCTAAATACAGGCTGGCTATGCACTTGCGACTCCTCTGATGTTGTTAGTGTTTGTGAACGGTGGTGATCACTTAACATCAAGTGACCCAGCTGTTCGTTGGATTCCTATGACATAAAAAAAACCTGTACTATTTTTCATACATTTTCTTTCATGCAACATTGTTCTGATAATTATATACCCAAAAAAATTTACAAATGAACCGTTCTGGAGTAACGTACTTACGTACATTCATCAATTGATTTTTATTTATATAGGCTTCTTCTTGTATTATATTATTCTAGGGTTACATATAGCAAATTTCAACAGCAGTAATACCAAAACCACACCTTATTAGTCGAAGCCTTTATTCTATAAGTCTTATATAGCTATGATATGATTTTTCGCAAATCAACTTTTTTAAATGTTATTCAATATTAAAGTTCAAACTCAAATTTTACATTTTTTTTTACGATACTTCCAAATATATTTGAATTCGTATTCAATACTTTTTATTATATAATGCATAATTAACATAAGCTTTTATTTATTTTGTGGAATAAAAACAAGAAACTTCACGAAAAACATGTTTATTTTTTTGAGTCATTTTAGTGACAAAATATTAAAAAAATATTTTAACAGAGTCGACTCATCGTAAAACATATCAGACCTCCTTTGGAGATTGTTTAATCTCCTACGGGAGTATTATTGATTTCTACAACACCCTAATTCGATAGAACACAATAAAAACCCAACAAAAAAAATCATGTAACTTCACTTGGACAACAAAAATCTTGTAGGACCTTCTAATATTAATATTAAAAGCTTAAGTTTTACCAGATTTTTTGAAGTGAAACTTCTTTATCGGCGTTGGAAAAAATTTACCGTCACATTTTTCCGTTACGCGCCATCTTGTTTGTATTCATGTCTATGATAATAAAATCCCTTTGTTTAAACTTTATCTAATTTAACTTTATTTTTTAATATATTAATGAAATTGTTTGCCATAAAGAAAGAAAGGGTTTTTTTTTTTTTTTTTTTTAACCAATTTCTGGAAAGTTGCATATAGATCATTTTGCGAAAAATAAGGCCTTAAACAAGTTTCACTTCTTACGTGTGTACACTAGTACACGCACACATTTTTTTTTTTCATCATCTATTACGGTCTCTATAATATAATAATACTAGCTAACCCGCGCAACTTCGTCTGCGTGAAATCGGTTACCTACCGGTTCCAACTGTATTTCCAAACTAGAGCAATCTTAAGAAAACCTAGTAGCCGATTGCAGCGACTGCCACCGATTCCAATTGTGAAACCAAACAAATTCAGGAACCCACTCAAAGTAATTTACTTACGCATGTGTGGAATACATTTCAATGAGGCGGACGTAGCGTCATCTGTCTTTCATTAACATCAACAATTTCGTTTTGTTTGAAATACGAACGACCGTTGAATCATTTGGATATTGTTCATACAAAAATCGCAAATTAAAAATTAAGTAGGGGTTAGGAAGTTGAAAATTTGGGGTTATAGGTTTTTTTATGGCAAATAAAAAAAAAACATAAATTGACAAAAAAAATTAAATAGGTAAAAATCGGTAAGGCAAAAATAAATTAAAAACACCAGTCATCTAAAATAAGGTATAAAATATACTTTACGATCTATTCTCAGACCTACCAAATATACATTTAAAATTTCATAAAAATCGGTCCAGCCATTTCGGAGGAGTTCGACCACATGTATGTGTACGGTGTACATGACACGAGATTTTTATATATTAGGTCTTTACCTATGAAATTGCCGTTTTGTATGAAAAAATTTAAACGAATTTTTTTCATGTATTTTTTATTTGTATTAATCGAAGTAATCACCCATGCAATCAATGCATTTTTGCCAACGCAGTGGCAGCTTATTGATGCCCTTCTTAAGGAAATCAGCTGGACGGGAGGCAACAAATTCTTTAAAGGCATTTTGTACTGCCTCTCGGGTATTGAATTTTTTTCCCGCCAAGGAGTTATCCAAATTCTGGAAAAAGTAGTAGTCTGTAGGCGCAAGGTCTGGTGAGTAGGGCGGATGACGGACAACTTCGAACCTCAGTTCTTGCAACTTGGAAACCGTCTGCTGTGCAGTATGAGGTCGCGCGTTGTCGTGCAGGAGCAGCGGAGACGAACGATTGACCAATGCTGGTTGGAAATGTGCCAGCTTCTCCATCATTGTGTTCAGTTCTTCACAGTACACATCTGCAGTAATGCTCACCCCGTTTGGTGAGAAGCTGTGATGAATCACACCGGCGCTAGACCACCAAACAGTGACCATCACTTTTCTAGGGGTAAGTTTTCGTTTAGGGCATTGTTTAGGTACTGATCCAGAAACCAACCAACTTGCGGAGCGCTTGCGGTTATCAAACAGAATCCATTTTTCATCGCAGGTAACAATGCGGTTCAAAATTCCTTCATTTGTGTGTCTGTTGAGCAGTGCAAGGCACGTCTCGACGCGTACTTCGCGCTGGCGATCATTGAGTTCGTGGGGCACCCATTTGTCAAGCTTTTTTACCTTGCCAATTTGACGCAAATGGACCAATAGTGTTTTGACGCTAACGTCGAAAGCTGCTGCTAATTCAACCGTAGATTGTGTATCATCAGCTTCCACAATCGCCTTTAATTCGTCATTGTCGACCAAAGTCTTCGGACGACCGCGAGGTTCGTTTTTCAGGTCGAAATTCCCAGAACGGAAGCGAGCAAACCAATAACAGGTGGTGCGTTGGTTTGTAGTGCTAGCTCCGTAAACGTCGTTGATGTTGCGTGCCATTTGTGCCGCGTTGCTGCCACGACGGTACTCACATTCCATAATTACTCGAATTTTTAACGTATCCATGATGACAAAAAAGATTCAAATGCGATGAAAATGTAACACTAATCAATAAACAAAAGACTACTTTTGGAAAAAGAATTCCATGTTTTTAAAATGAAATTAATTTGAAATTAGAATTCTTAGCCAAACAAAAATTATTTTGATTTGAAATGGCCAGTACTGCAGAACGGCAATTTCATAGGTAAAGACCTAGTATTAGATTTTCACGGTAACTAAATACTTTTGTTTGTCCCACCCTAATATTAGCACACGAAAAAAATCTTTATGCTTCTTATTATGATTGAACTTTAACCAATGGACGACTACTAGTACTATCAATTCGATATATACGAAAATTGTAGTGTACTTATATTGTTTATCAGTCATAATCTTCAAAAGCGAATACACCGATTTTGATCACATTTTCATCACCTTATAGAAGACTTTTCAAGTTATTACGTAGATTACGTATTATTACACATTTCCAAAGAGTTTAGGTAGTGATAATAACATTTACCAGAGGTTAATTGACATTAGTAAGACGGTCTTATGAACCAACAAGCTCATTTCAACAAGAGCCGTGTTTCTGAAATCTAGCTAGTTGATAATAAAATAAAACAATATTGAAATTTATGAATTTTATTAAAAAATAAATTTATAGTTAATTAACTTATTTCTGAAACAAAAAAATATAAAAACTATAATATATTATAAATTAAATTATATAACTTTATAACCTATAAATATACATATGAAATACTTAGAAAAGATCACACTGACTAGATTGCCACACCCCTTGTCTGCTTCCAATGCTTATCTACCGTAGTGGTACACATTTTTGAAAATAAGCCCCAAGTACATCTATTTATAAGTGTACAATTCAAATTAAATATTAAACTTTTCAACCGTAATAAATTAACCAAATTTGAAATCGGACTATAGCAATCAAAATGTGTAGAAAATTATTAATAATAAAAAAAATTACAATTATCTACACTAAAGCCTCATTATTAACTGTTTTCATTTAGATATGTTTGAAAATAGTAATAAATATGAGGACACAATTATGGTAATTGAATACTTAAGCCCAAACATATATTTAACATCCAGACACAGAACTGACAATTAAGATCACCACAAAAGATTTAATAATTTTTCTCAGCTTGATAATCCAGCTTAGTACCACAGTGGCATGTTCTAACCTTTCCATAAAATATACCACTACAGATAAATAAATAATAAGAAAAAATAACGAATATTTTTGTTAATCACAAATAACAAACCGGATCTTCAGAAATATCTTTATAAATTTTGTTACAATCGTTTCGGAATTTTGTTAGTTTTTTCTCATATTCTCAAAACTGTTAATCATTTCAATATATAATAGTTAATGTTTACATACACATTAATAAATATGGTTATTTCATTAATAATATACATAATAAGAGAGATAAATACTAAATATACAAATAAAATAATATAAATTAAATTCCAATGAATAATAATTTAAAAATATTTGTTAGTAAAAGGTGGTAGGAATATGTGAGAACAATAAATCATAATTCAAAGTGCTTATTTATAATTATATTAATGGTAACTTTATTCATAACTAATATTACTTTGTAATTGAGATAATTACTAAAATGTTCAGTTGGCTCTCTGTACAATTTTATAAAATCGGACATCTTAAGGATTTAATGTTTCTTTGATCAGTGCTTTTATGAAATAACATGGCTTTTAATGTGTTTAATAAACTAAACGTTTCACCATGATATTAAAAAAATCCATTCTACATCTCAAAATCTCTCCTATATGTTACATTAGCTAGCCCACCGATAAGAGAGCATGCACAGCAATGACTCCTGTATATCGACAACGAATCACGTTATTGTATTATTTTACAAAAGTTGCTGTTAATAACCGTTATCAATTATTCTGCTGTTGGGTAACGTAAGAACGCCAACATTTCTTTTATTTCGTATTGTATTGTAAGTTATAACAATGATAGAATAATAAAATAAAAATTCTAAATCCGTTTGGATATGTAACGTTTATTGTCGTTATCAATAGCCAACCGCAGAATAATTTCAATAAGTTGTTATAGTTGTGTCATGTTATTCGGTATATGATTTTTGTACCAAGCACGCCTGTAGTCAAGTTTTGATTTAGAGAATGCCCTTTTGTGATACACGCAAAAGTAATTGGTAAAAACAAGTGTAAATAAATTAAATAGTGTTTCTAGATGTTATACGATAATTAATATTTTTTTAAACAATTGCTACTTTCACAATTTATGTGTGTAGGTAAAACTTACAGTGATACACTTAATATCTTAATTCTTAATGGATCTTGAACAATCTTAACAATTATTCTCAATTATAAATTAAAATATTTATAAGCTATAAACATATTTATCCTAAACATAATATATGACAAATTATTTAGCGTCACTAGTTCTTTGGTAAGCTAGCCGTATAAACCGATAAATGAAAGGCCTCATCAACTTTGTATCTATTTATATACAAAAATATAACATATATAGTCAATTTTTTTACAATCATATTTTTAATATCATATAGTGCAATACTAAACTATAAAATAGTACTAAAATTACGTCGATTAGAAATATATTATTTGCTACAACTCCCGTTCGTTAATTTCGTTAATTAAAAATAAATGGAGTATTCGAAATAACAAAACTTTCTATTAGTAAAGTTTTGTGTCAAAATATTTATTCCATACGCGATGTAAATGTTTCGTAAACATTCGATTTTATTTATGAATATCAGATTCAGAATTAGATTCAACTATTTTTTGCATACTGTTTATAATTTAGGTACCTTATTTAATTATGTTTCTAACTATAAATCACTGTAACCGTGTTTTTGTTCCATGCCTTGTATTCCTTCAGAATCCTGAGTGTCGGTTATAATCTGTAACACTTTGAACGCCTTCGATTGACGCGGAGCACTTTCTTGTGTAAATCTATGGTAGTATACTCTGTAAAGTTTATGATATACATATTATTAAAAGCTTATTAAATATGTGTTTAAGATGTTCATATCTCATTATAAAAGCACGATGGGATTGGTATATGTATGTTTTATTTTATGAATGAGTGTACGTATTTATCTACATTTTTACATATTTGAATAGGTATAAGTATTATTAGTGTGTCTTTTTCAATTGTACAAATTTGTTGCGGATTTTATACATAGGAATTTCTATAATATTAAAATTGTGATAGATTTCAAAACTGAAATTCATTTTTTCTAATATAATTATATAAGTTATTTAAGTTTAAACAAAAATGAAACAGGTCATGTTTTTACTAGGGTTATTTACACTTTTTTAGAAATTAAGTAGACCTTAAGTGTGTATTATTTAGTAATGTAATATTTTATACAACATTTTCTTTTAATTATAACAAAAAAAATTATTCCATTATTAACCAGCTGCATAATTTAATTAAAATCTAACAATATAGCAAATTTTAACAACGGATGAGTTATAACCTACACATCAAATTATGAAGGGAATGCTTCCGAATTTGTTATTATATGTACGTACATACTACATATGTTAGAAATCTACATAAATCCACATGATTGAATACTCCGAACACCGAAATACGTGACTAGCGAATCACCAATTAATGCAACGCGTTAACACGAAATCAACGAAGCGAAAAATAATTCGATTAGTGAAGTAAACAAAATTAGAAAACGTTTGCAAAGCGAAGTGGCGCTAAACATAAAGCAAGCAATACACTGACTCATCCCGGTACATGAAGCGGTGCAATAAAAATATTGTGTTTACTTTGAAACAGCTAACGACTCCCTTAGTACCGCCCACCGAAGCTGAAACGAGGATATAACTTTGAGATCTACATTAAAAAAAACAACGGTGATATAATGTGCTAATGATGGAAATACAACATATCGTGGAGTTTGCAAATAGCTGCGTCAGATTTTGCTTATTTGTTCAAAGCGTTGGTGCAAACATTTATAGCATTTAGCTCTTTTCCTCTCTTCATATTTATTATACATTTTCCGGATAATAAAAATAAAATATCTCGTTACGAATCATGACGATTTCATAACAGACAATCATTCTGTGCATTATGACAACGCTTTACCTTGAAAAACCTGTTAAAAATGTTTAGAGCAAATTCCATAAATAGCTTACCTCTTATTCGCCCCGGAAAATCCACCTTCAATCTGTATTGGAATTATCCGCGTCTTCGGCTGGATATCGTGGTTTTGAAAACTTCTATTCAAGCTAGGTAAGTCATGTTGAGTCTCCCCATCGTCTAGCCGAACTAATTGTGGTGACAGTACTCTCATAATACGCTGAGTTGGGGGTGAGAATGGAGTTCTAGCTTGGTCGTTAGGATTTTGATTCATACCGATCGTGATTCTTAACTGTGGCTGTTGATTGCCTCCTGGTCGTCTCGCATCCCTGGTCTCAGTTGTGGTAACTTCCATTTGTATAGGAATTACTCGATTTCCTGGTGAATTTGGTGTATTATCTTTTGGCAAACTTTTCCGGTTTTCCGAGGGCTTCGTCGACCAGATTGGCTGCGCTTGTTGTTGGAATTTAGGAGGGCTAACAACTTCGCGTGTGCCTCTTTGAATGTCATTACTCTTTCTTACCCATTCTGGTTCTGGATTGGTTTCCCTCGGCGGTGTTGCGAGTTCTCGTGCTATATTGTTATTTGTATCCGATGATCTCTGACACCAAACGGGTGGGGGAGTTTTCGTTTTCTCTTTCTGTGTTTTTACCCACGGTGGTATCGATTTAGGGCTCTCGGGACAGAAATAAACAGGTTCCTGGTTAACATAGACTGCTTCTTTCTGGGGAACATTGTACTCAGGTTGTGTGTTTTGTTTCCTCGGTGTTACTGGAATTGACATTGTTGATTGATAACGTGGTTGCTCGTGTTTAGAAGTTGGAGATGTTTCCATTTCTTGTGATCGCCACGATACAGGGTTGTCTTGCACTCTATTATTATTGTTATCATGAGTATTTACCCACGGAGGGTTATATTGTTGCGGTTGGGCCTTATTTTCTTGTTTCCACGTAGGAATATACGCGTTATCGTTATTATTCTGAGAATCGTTCGTCTTCCAAGGGGGAATGTAAGCCTGCTGCTGTCCATTGGAATTTTGGTTATTTATATCACTTTGTTGATTTTCCGATCCTCGTGGATGTCTGTTCAAAGTTGTTGTTCTCCAAGGTGTCTGATTTGAGTCTGCTTGGGGACTCTGCGGCTTAAATTCCTGTGTATTATTATAAATTGTGTTATTAATATTTTCTTGGTTTCTTTGAGCAACTCTAGGAAGAGTATGAAAGATTGGTCCAGAATTAGTAGAAGGACTTTGTTTTTGGAAATTTGGTGAGTATTGTTGTGTGTTAGGCGAAAACGGGCCACGGTTCACGGGTGGCGATTGTTGAAGATTGGTTATTCGAGCTGGAGAATCCTTCCTTTCTGGTTGCCTCCAGTTATTGTTAGGTGTCGGAGAATACGGAGAGTTATTAGAAAGAGGTGATTGATTTGAAAACGGCTGAGGACTTTTATTGAATTGAGAGTCCTGTCTTTGCAATAATTCTCGTGTTGGTGGAGAACCATTAACATTAGGTGAAGCAGATTTTTGATGAGCATATTGAGCTTCAGGTCTATGTATAGGACTTTCAGGATGATTTTGATTACTAAATGTGCGTTGAAAGTTATTTTGACCAGGCGAAGAATAGTTTTGTGGCTGATGCTGTATAAACGTTGACGGTGGCATCTTGACAGTCAACGGACTTGGTACCTTTTCAACATATTTCGGCACTTGCCCCAGCTTCTGAAGTTCTGCTTTCTCGGCCTCCCAATGATATGGACTGTTCGTTTTCCTTAACATTCCTATCGGATTTTCAGGGATGACTATTTCAGGTCTTTCTCCTGACTGTACTGGCTTGGGTGATTTAGAACTTGGTACTTGAATAACTATAGGGGGTGGTGGTGGTGGTGGCATAGGAACATTTGGTGGTGGCGGAGGAGGTGGAACACCTCCATGCGGACCTCCTTGTGGACCTCCCTGTGGATGATAACCAGGTTGATTGGGTTGATCTTGTTCTTCCAATGAGCGTTGTCTCGCCATTCTTCTCGCCATGCTTGGTGTTCGAATCTGAGACAAATCTAATCCACCAGGAGTATACGTGAATGGCTTTTTATCCTTTGTCATCATAGCGTTTTGTATGCATGCTGGTGGTTCAGCCGTTCCCATTGGCTGAAAATGACATAAAAACATATTAAGCAAGCTAATCATCAGGAATCTAAATTCTTATTTCATAGACACATCAATTTGTAATTAGTCAGTCAGTTCAGTCATACTTCACTTTTTCATAACTTTAATGGTAATCATTAGTAAGAAATGAAATATTTCCATTAAGAAGGTTAACCGAGCAACAGTTTAAGTAGAAATAGAAAAATCTCATCTTTATAACGTGGTTGTAATCTTTGAATTGATAATTATTAGAACAGTTGCACTTAAATGACAACTGAATTTAGATGGCAAACAAAACAAAGAAATTTTTATTTACTTTTATTCTTTTGGGGTTTTGTTAACGTATGTCTTTTTCGTTCCGCCATCTTATTTCTTCATTTTTCCTTCCCCTTTTATTTCTGGTGCCTCACACTTTTTTTTGTAATAATTTATCACAACTTTTTTTTTTTTTTTTTTTTTTTATTTTTTTTTTTTTTTTTTTTTTAAAAAAAATTTATTTTTTTTTATATTTTAATGTTTTGGTTTTTTTTTTTTCTGGTTTTTTTTTCATTCAGCGGACAACTCTCCCCCCTTATGAGATAAAATAATGTTATTACGACACGCCTCTGATTTCTGAGATACTTGGTTAAACTACCAATGGTTATTGATTCAACAGAGTTATCCATAAGATAAGCTGTCAAAGGCCCGTTAAGTTTTACTGACATTTATCGTATGATTGTGTGTTCAGAAACGCAATTTGACAAGTTATCGAACCGATAACGCTGTTGAAAAGATAAACTACAATTAAAGTACCTCAGAAACCGGGCATGAATCACTCAGAAATAATTTAAGTAGCCTCGTGACTACAACTGCATTCGTGTAATGTTCGAGATGTGTTCAACACTGGAAAGGATCCCTCAGTCGTACTTTGGATTAGTTTATATACTCCCAAATGGACAGGGGTTGGACAGGGGTAGAAATTAGGTAATTAATTTTTAATGAAGTTATAATTAATTTTCATCATACAAGTTTGAAATTAATAACGATAATCATACTTACATTGACGTTAGTTTTGCCGAAGTTCGGAATTCTACCAACGTATCCCGCCACCGGGCCGGAGTTATACCTGGAAAGCAGCCAATGATTCGGTTATTTTTGCAACTGACACTCGCACGCTGTCCACTTCTAACAGAAATTGTTAACCTATTCCACTTTCTGGTTTGGGACTTGGGAACGGTATGATTTTCACACTGTACCCAATATTTTATTAATTCTCATAAGTGCCAAATATTAGGTATGGAAATAAAGATATATATATATTTATTAATTCAGTTGTAGCATACAATTATTCCCTACTATAGAAAAAGATTTAATATTCGTAATAATCAAGTCGACATATAAATGCGAAAATTAATTTCCTAAAGTACGATTAATTGAGTTTGATTTTCTTTTCATTATGCAATTAATTACTAAGAGAAATGTACTGTTTAATATATAATATTGTGATATTTTTATCAAAAATCTTGCATTAAATCATAGTGCAAAAGTATAAGCAGAATTAATAGAAAAACATTTTTATTTATTGCATACTAGATCAAGCCTGCGACTTCGTCGTCTTTTTAAATATTTTTGGTTGTATCATAGGAACTACATTTATTGTCTCGATAAATTGTGGTATGTATTTTATTTTATTACATTTTGTCATTTGTCACCTGTTTCATATCTCTATTATATTTTATCATTACTGCTTAGCTGCCATAGAAAAGTATGATATGGAGGCTAAATAATTCTCGGAGTATTCCTCTAACTTTCAGCAAAAGTCTAGCAAAATCGGTTCAACCATTTCAAAGATTAGACCGAACTGACAACAAATACTTTATATTTATATATTACATTTATATGTATAAAATGTTCCAGTACAGCGAGTAAATTTAGTTTCGACTGATTTATTTTGGTATATTTTTTATTTTAACTACAGCAAACTTATATGATCATCAGCCAATATATGAATAAAATGAATTTTTACGACATTAATCACTTAAAAAACATAATGACATTTTCTTACCCGTTCTGAGCCATTATCAAATATCTTCAACAGAAATCAACAGCCCATCCACAAGGCAGCAAGAGCGAGTCGATCGTTTCTGTAGAATGAGATCACCAGTTAATAAACACGTAATTTCGGGAATACGGGCATGTGTTAGTTAGACCATGCGCTTCGTTGTTGAAGGTCAGGTAGTTCTAGGTAAGAAAGTTTATTTATAGACGGAAATATGCATAGAGGTCGCATTTTTTTTTATACACTTTATATATATACTTTTCTGTAGGTAGTAGAGCTACGCTGGAGCTATTATTGGTTTCAGCATGAATGGGTCGGCTCGACCGGGGTAGTACCACCCTCTCACAGAAAACCGACGTGAAGTAACAGCGTTTGCATTGTTGCGTTTCGTTCGGTCAGTGAGAGCGCCGGAGACCCACCTCCCCTTACTCCCCATCCCCCAAGACAGGTTGGCAGCGCACTTGCGACTCCCCTGGTGTTGCAAGTGTCTATGGACGGTGGTGATTACTTAACATCAGGTGACCCACCTGTCCGTTTGCCTCCTATGATATAGAAAAAAAAAAGGTTGTGGCGTTTGACCATAATCTCATTTCAGGTTAAATGACGGCGTGTTCTAATATGGTATACACGGTAAACCTAGAGTCGACTGGCTATCAAGTGCATCTGCCGGAACACACCAACAGGTGCTTGGCGATAGATTTTCAACTTTAGGGTGTTTGCTAACGAGGCGGACATAAAAAACCTTATCACTATACTATGGTCTCATCACGATGTTTTCTTTCAACGAAAGCTTCGTCTCAGTTACTAAGATTCGAACCTACGTCCAACGATGCGATGACCGAACATGCAATCAACTAAGCCATCATCGCTTCAAAACCTGTAAACTTGTTAAAGTATAAGAGATTTTTTTTATATTTATGTTTATAATTTACACTTCAATATTATTTGTTTATTGCTAGTAAAAGGACGCACGAGTTTTGTTTGGCAGTTTCTTTTAGTTAAATTGTGTTTTCGGTGAGAGTAAGGAAAGAATGGATACTAATATCAAATAAGTATAAGAATCACATATCTTTTTCAATCTTAATTACACATGGTCAGGTTAATACAGCGCCATCTCATAATATTTTGAGGTACCAAGTAAACCATCATCTAACGATAATGCATTGCATGGTTATAATTTTTTTTTCATTAAATATATCTTTATAGATAAACTGAAATAGTAAAACCTTATCTAATTAAAAAACAATGATGCAAATCGTTAGAGCCGTTTTCGAGACAAATGAAATAATTTTATGTATACATACAACAATTGCTCATTTAAAAGTATAAGATTTATAAAAACACAATTTTTATTAAATTTTAAAATAAAATTAAATACAAATAGATACGCATGAAATTTAATTTATCCGAGCGCTATGTTTAATGTATCCAAATCTATTCGTTTTGTTATCATAGCTACTCTGTATATTTGATAGAATTCTTAACGTTATCTATACTAATATTATAAAGAGGTAAAATTTGTGAGTTTGTGACGTTGTAGGAGGTAATCTCTGGTACTACTGGTCCGATTAAAAAAAATCTTTCAGTGTTACATAGCTCATTTATCGAGGAAGGTTATATGCCATATATATATATCATCACGCCAAGACCGAAAGGAGCGAAACACCAATGAATAATGTTTCAAAATCGGGTTTTTTTTCCTCTTCAGAGCTTCCGCTACGTGTTAGCGTTAGTAACTTTTCCACGCGGACGAAGTCACAGGCAGAGGCTAGTCTATGATATATTCAATTATGTAAAGGTTCCATTCATATAAGTGATATGTAGAATCATTATTTAAGTTAAAAGGATTTTTTCATAGCAAATAATTTGATTGATTGTGATTCAATCAAATTAATTAGTTTCGCCAGTATCAATTTTTTTTTCTTTTTTTATCGTAGCTCAGCAAAGTGACTGTACTGTGCCTGATGGTGAGCACAGTATAATCCAAAAACAACAGCGACTACCGAGAGACACGCTATCCCTCATCTCTCACCGGTCGCCGCTGTCATGCCGGCTTGCATAAATGTCTCTTCACGTTACGCTTGAAAGACCCCATATTATAGGAAGGAGGGAACACACTGGCCGGGAGATTGTTCCATAGCTTCACGGTACGGCAGAGATAAGAAGTTGCGAACTTTTTAGTTCATGCCCAGATAGGATTTACCGTAAAACTATGGCTCCGAAGCCCAGCGCGCGTGGTCCGGGTATGAAAAGGAGAGGAAGGGATTAAATTAAATAGCTCTTCAGAACACTCGCCATGATACAGACGGTAGAACACGCTCAGTGAGGCAATGTCTCTGCGCAACTAAAGCGGCTCTAAAAATTGTGTAATGTCTGAATCATTAACAATCCGGACAGCCCGTCTCTGCAACCTGTCCAGAGCATCAATAAGGATGAATCTACACCAATTTGTTAACATAGTCTTCGACGTCATAGAGAACCAGAAAAATTACGCCACTAAATAGTCCTGATATATTTCTCGCGTGTATTTTAAACTATGGTAGAAAAAAATTGTTTTGCAAATTTACCAAAACTAAACTCTTATAAATTAAAATACAAGTTCACTTAAACTTGTATAAAATGTCTTTGTATCTTGTAACTTGTGAGCTTGTAGACTAGTATTTTTGGTAAATAATTCACAAGACCTTGTAAAAAAGTTCCAGTAACATGTAACATGTAGACTTATACGGTGTTATTACAAAAAAGTTAAATACGTATTGAATACTTGCTTTAAAAAGGGTTCGAATTAAATGCACCGCGGTCGCTGAATATTCGCCATCCTGCTTTTTTGTCTCGCTTTGGTTACGTTAGGTTAGACTTGCGAAAAAGGATAACGCGGACTTGAATCGGGCGAGGGCGGTGCATTTAATTCGAAACCTTTTAAAGCAAGTATTAAACTTTTTTGTAATACCACCGATAACGTTTGATAGACATGTCACTATTATTTCCGAGTTTCGGCAACCGCGACCACCGTCTTTGATTGCCCTTTCATAATCCGATCGATAACCTATCATTGTCACTAGACATTATATAAGTATAATATAATAATATATCCATATACTATTTTGAAGCGATGACGGTTCAGTTGTTAATGTGTTCTTCTTTGTGGGTTCGTCAGTCGACGCGATATAAGTTCGAACACTTGCAATTTAGTCGGAGTTTTCGGAAAGGAAAATATTGTGATGTAAGTGATTGCATTGCATTTGGAAGTGTACAAAAATGTTTAAGAAATTATCCCTATATTTTTTTTGTCTTTATTTTTTTAAGGGACTTTTATCATTTTTTGACATGTCAGTCCCATCCTATATTATTTATATAGGAAAATGTAAAGTTCGTTAGAGGAACTCTTAAAAGTGAAATTAAGAGCTGTCCTTTCGACATAATTTTTGTTTGAATATATACTATGGTATAATGGGGTGACAGCGAGAAAAAAAAATATCGACTTTTTGGCGCAGCCTAATATATATACGTATATATCTTTATATATAAATTTCTTCTGTGCGTGTGTATGTCACTGAACTCCTCCTAAACGGCTAGACCGATTTTGATGAAATTTTGTGTGCGTGTTCCAGTGGATCCGAGAATGGTTTAGACCCGGTAGGTGGCGCTGTGGTGTACTTTTAGGATTTATATTTTTTATTATCAAGGCAGGACAACGTCCGCCAGGTCCGCTAGTATATATATATAATAAAGAGATAGATTGTGTAGATTATCGCGAACGAAGTAACAGACGATTTTTAGTAATTATCATATATATCAACACGTGCAGCCAAAACATTGTACCCTTTTTTAAGCGAATTGCGCGAACTGATGAACTTGAAATTTAGCATAGTTAAAGTTTATATGGAAGAGAAGTGCACTTAGCTATTTTTTTATATAAAATGCATTACAAGCATATTAAATTAATTAAAATATACATTACTCACACTACTGCTTGAATTTTATACAACATATACACACATGTAAATGAAAAAGACGTTGTGACATTCTTCCTTTTACTCTTACGTTCCAATTACCACTTTAATATTTTTAATATGACTGGCGTTGCGTGCCTTACATGCCCTTTGAAATCAACTGGTCAATTTGTAGGTTAATTTTATAATAATATAATATGTAAATTCATAATATACATTAATAATTAATTGATAAATAGTTTAACTTTAGTAAATTTATGAAACCACTGAAATAATCATTATTCTCTTTGGTCTTATTGAATGTCAAAATTTTTAGGTGACAGGACTGCTTTCACTTCATGACACTTTGCTTCACGTTGTCATAAGTAAAGCAATATTACCAAAGTCAGTATTAATATTTTAATGTATAGTATTTTTTTTATCGTGAACTCACTTCAAATGATTAAGTAATAGTATTAAAAACATCTTTGTTTTGGATTCATCATTTGATTCTATTGTGTATCCATTACTTTTCCAAACGATGATACTCGGCATATCGCTATTCCTCATAAAGTACAGACTACATTTAATTCAATATCACCCACCCATGGTGTCGTGTAAAATTAATTGAAAATTATGTCATGAGTTGCGATAAAATTCTTTATTTTCGTATACTTAATTTTACTTAGAATTTGAGAGCCTTACCACCTTACCGCAACCCCCTGTTTTTTGTTTCAAATTTATAATTAACTAGCAGGCCCGGCAGACGTTGTCCCACCCTCATTATGAAAAAATCCTTGACAAATTATATACTAAAACGTTCCTCATCAATCAGTCTATCCACCGGTGAAAACCACATGAAAATCCGTTCGGTAGTTTTTGAGTTTATCGCGAACAGACAGACAGACAGACACGGCAGGGGACTTTGTTTTATACTATGTAATGATGATTTCAATTTTCATTTAGACATAGATTTTTTTAATGTTTATATAATTTAAAAAAGAAAGTGGCAAATAACTGAGTAACCGTGACGCCAACTTTGATTATAGAAGTTATACTCTTTGAAAAAAGAACCCTATTAAAGTTCATACTTTAAAAAACCAATGAACTATGGTTGAATGTCGACCACTGGGCGTCCACTAGTCAAATTTAATTTCCAAGAAACCTTTTTAATTTGTTACCCTAAAAACATCTGACTATCAAAATATGACATCAAATACTCAAAGACCAAACCTCTGTCCTTGGTACAAATAATAGCAAAGAGCGGCGTGGCACGAAGATTACTCATATTAACTAAAATATATATATACTTTATACTAATAATATAACACGCCGTATAATAATTCATATAGATTTTTGGCACTCTCACTATAATTATAGTCAATGGCTAGAAGCCAGAGTTATATTTAGGCAATTGCGCGTTCCCATACCTATGTGAGCAATGTACCTAACGCCTTTGTATATGGCCGTAAATCAAGACTGCGGCTATATAGAATGCAATTTTTCATTAAATCATGTTTACTTACTGTAGTTTATACTATAAACATTTTTAAGCGAGAAAACGCAGTCATCACTAAATTTTCGATATCATAGCTCAATATAGAATCTTATACATCGAATAAAATAAGTCGTTATACTTCAAAATGAGTTAAATCCATTTTTAGCCGTTCCTAATATTTTACGTTGTCGTTTTGACTCGTCCAGGTGTGATCTCCAATGCCAGATAGGCATCAGACTCTCGGAAGGGGTATTACACAAAACATTGGTGGATGAAGATACCAGGGAACCGCTCCTGGTTTATTTATTAAAAGAAATAGTAATAATATTAAATAATTATTGCAACAATACACATATAAACCTAAAACCTATCCTACCCTAAACCAAACCTAACTAAAACCTAACAAACTAAACTAAAACCAAACCTAACCTAAAAATATAGAAATATAAAATAATATACAAATAAAACCATCTTCCGAATGTATGTAAACGCATCAGTTTTGAACTGCGCACTTATTTTACTGATTTTTGTTCTGTTTGTATTTGTAAGGATAAGGTTTGTATCAAAGAACATGTTTAAAAAATCGTACGGGAAAAGTGAGTGAATGAATGTGACAGAAAATAATAGATCTTCGAAAATATTGACGGAATTACAGATCTCATTCTTTTTCGCCGCTCTCAATATAGCAGTAAGTTCGAATTTGCGCATAACATATTCAAGAGTTTTAATACACAGCGAAGTTAAAATACTATTTTATATAAATTTAAAGTTGGCATTTATATATACTTAAGCTGTTTCGATGTTTTACATAGAATATAATACTAAACTAGAGGGCCTGGCGGACGTTGTCTCGCCATGATAATAAAAAAAAACCTTGACAAATTGTATACCTAAACCTTCCTCATACATCACTTTATCTACTAGTGAAAACCGCATGGAAACCAGTTCAGTAGTTTCTGAGTTTATCGCGAACAGGCAGACGTGATAGACGTCTTTGTTTTATAAAACTTGACACTTGACGCGTTATCCACAACTATGTCCATAGCGGTCAAAAAGCTTGACGTAGACTGTAACACATTGTTGTTCAGTTGCAATTTAATTTCATTGCGTGGCCGTACTGTAAATGAACTAATTTTCTTAGTGATCTCATTTTCTTTGAATAAATGAACATCCGTGCGAAGCCTGGGCGGACAGATAATACTTCATAATAACTAGGAGTATAAAAAACTGTATGTGAACAAAAACATGAGAAATAGGGACAGTTCCGTTTTTATTTAAAAAAGCATTTAATTTTATAACAAACTAGCGGGCCCGGCAGACGTTGTCCCACCTTGATTATAAAAAAAATCCTGGACAAATTATATACCAAAACGTTCCTCGTGAATCACTTTATCCACTGGTGAAAACCGCGTAAAGATCCGTTCAGTAGTTTTTGAGTTTATCGCGAACAGACAGACAGACAGACGCGGTAGGGGACTTTGTTTTATACTATGTAATGATACGTTTGAAATAGTACAATGACCATAATAAAATGTTTTGAAATTTTTGTCAAAACACTAATCCGAAAGAAGTGGCACGTGATATAGGGATTCTATTGTTAGACTGGAATTAGGACACGACGCGACGCGCCGGACTGCGCATGCGCACTCCGCTCCAGGTGTTCGCTTAGGAATGCACGAAACTACGAAATGTAGTGCACTAATGACGCTACACGTATAAATACTTCACACAAATGCAAAAAGAGAAATCTATAAATATTTAATACTACCTATTAATATTTTAAACCTAAATCTAATTGACAATATAAATGCGAATATGAGTTTGCTTTTTGTTACGGTTTCACGTCTAAACTACTGAACCCATAATCATAGAATTTTGCACACACGTTGTAAGGGGTACAGAAAAGGGCATAAGGTACCTTTTATCCTAAAAAATGTACTATTCTTGACGCATTGGCCTAACATACAAAGATACGAACAAAAGCTAGTAATATCAATAACAAGAAAATTTGTGAGGGTGGAAGAATATATGTAAGTAACTCTTTTACGCAAAAACTACTGAAAGAATTTTTATAAAACTTTACAGTAATATAGTATATATTGTTTAATTTATAACGATATTGTTTAAATTGGCCACAATATAACGATAAGTGTAAAGTAAGTGTTGTAAAAATTCTATCTAATCTAGCACCTAATTGCCATCTGCGAGCTACCTCGATAATCCATGAAAGTTACACGAAGGTAATGAATTGGTGTCATTATTTACAATATTATAATATACGAGAAAGCAAACGAAGTCACGGGTGACTACTAGTACTTGATATTAATAAACAATCAAAGCGGAACAAGCAAAAAGGCAAGTATTGTGTGCCGCTATACAATTTTCACTCGGCTACGGCGAATTAATGTTATTAATATGGAAGTTACATTGAATTTCAATAGAACTAAATTAATAGAAATATATAACATATCAAATGACTTTTTTCACTCAATAAGATGATATCAAACAGTACCTGCCTTGTTTCTTAACTTTTAATGTGTTTTTCCGTTGTCGGGTTACAATTTTTTAAACTTGTATTAAAAATCAAAGTAATACAACTGAATAAATTAAGATGAAATGATCCAAATAATATTAATCAATTACGAGTAATTACTACATTAACAAAGTATGACCTTAAATGAGACGATATTAAAAAGCGTAATGATTTTAAATATAATTTTTAAGACGCACTAAGCGTAAATCTATAGTAGTTTACGTTCTTTTTACAATTTAATCTCTTCGTTAAGTCACTAACATCAGCTTAGTTTATACACCGAACTTTATAACTTCCGTGCCTTTAAAACAAATAGCAGTTTGTTTACGTTCTAATTTCAATACATTAGTACCTTACGGTACCTATGACTATTATAATTACTAACAACATAAAGTAAACGCATTTGTTTTTGTTCTGGACACACTTCTTAGAACAGTAATGTTAATTTGTTGACGGTAAACAGAATCGTTAGTATTCTAATTTCATATTACATTGTTTTTTAATTATTTGCTAATGTTAAAAATAAAAACATCATTCTCGTGCCTTATTTCATGTTAACTTTAGATCTTTACGGTCTTATTACAACAACAAAAATGAACTCGTGTTTAACACGAGTTTTACTAAGCAGTGCCTAAAATTTTAGATCTAGTTGAACACATGCTTATAATACTTTATTACAAAAGCGTCTCCAAGCGGCCTTTAGCAAAACATCTGGTTTAAGTTTTTTATGCAAGCAACTCTGAATAGTATTCGTTCAATTCGATCTCACCATTCAAAAACGTTCCATTACAAACAGATATTTTGCAAACAATTTAAATTTATGAATAATATTTTTATTCCGATCTTTATTAAGAAAATTTACTTATTATAAGTTAAATTGGTATATGTAATTGTTAAAATAAGCTATTTATAAGATTTATATATTACGTCAAAGTGCATTACGTAAAACAACAGTATAAGCTCAGATTAAATACATTGCCACCAATACCAATACCAATAGTGTCATATGAGTAGTAACTTATGATTTACTTATGAATCTCTAAAATTGTTTAATTTATTAATTAATTATAACCACGAACTTCATAATTTATTACGAAATGTCTTTTGCCGGCAAATTGAAAAACAATAAATCACAACAATAACTAACATAAGAACTGTCAACTTAGACAAGGGTTAGAGTATATTTAGATTTAAATAATTTCCATCTCTAAACAAGTGTAAGACGTTCTTTTGTGATTAAACTTTTTTAAGTAAGAGTTCAATGCGTACTTAACTTTTTTGTAATAACACGGTTAATATTTAAAAAAATACTAGCGGACCGGGCGGACGTTGTCCTGCCTTGAAAACAAAAAAAATCCTAAAAGTCGATCGCAGCGCCACCTGCCGGGTCCAATTGTGAATCTAAACCATTCTCGAATCTCCACGAACACACACAAAAAATTTTATCAAAATCGGTCCAGTCGTTTAGGAGGAGTTCAGTCACATACACACGCACACAAGAAATATATATATTAAGATGTTTCCATTAGTAATACCCGTCAAAAAATACTATTTTTAATTAATAAATAACATCTAAGTTACTTCGATACTTTAATCGAATAGGTTATGTAATAATAAAAATACATCACGCAAGTGCTTCAAGTAGACTAACTTGAAAGCTGTTTAGAAAAACACCTGCTAAATGCCAAGCACGGAGCAATGCCCTCCGACCTTTGGTTTTGTATTAAACATTAATCATACATCCTAAATATAAATTCTGTCTTTGTTCAGCTACCACATTTATATTATACACTAAATGTGCCCGCGACTTCGTCCGCGTGGTACAATAACTTTTGATACAGTGAACCGATTTTAATAAAACAAAAACTAAATGTTACTCCAGGATATGCTTTATGATTTTCTCCGAAATGTTTTATCGTAAACGGAGTACATTAGCAGTAATGCGTGTTAATACAAACAGACAGACATTTTTACAAATAATTCAGATGTACTTTATTACTTATTTCAAGACACCTGCAACATTTTTTTTACAAAAATCTAAAAAGTACAGACACGTTAGATTTACGTTCTTATTATATGTATAGAAGAAGATACTCGTAATGCATACTTAAAAAGAACAATTTACGCAATAAACAATTTATAAAATATTAGAAGGAAAATCAATTATTTTCAAATTGTATACGATTACTAAGTAGACTATCACCATGTAAAACCACGATTTGTTACGAAATTAAAATCCAATTCATGCAAAAGTATTTTTCCTCTTCGTAGGAAACTCTTTGTTTTGCTCACGCTCGCGTCAATATTGCTCTTTTCGGCTCCTTTTGTAAATTCTCTCTGGAACAGTACATTTTTTGAAGATAAAAAATGTCTGCCCTATGTTCTTTATTGTACTCCTGACGACGTGTATGCAATTGATCGGTGGAGTAGTTAATATGTGAAAGCATAACAAACAAAACCATGTTCGCATTTATTAATACAAGTTAAGACTAGCTTTTGTTGGTAGTGTAACAAACAAACAAACTCACTTTGGCATTTATAATTAATGTTAGGGGTGTCCATTAATTACGTGTGGTATTTCGGGTGGTTGTCAAGCCGAATCTTACTAAATCTCACGTGGGAGAGAGAGGGGTCTATATATGGAGAAATATCACGATTTCTTTTTCAAGCAAAAAATAGTGTAAAAATGTGAGAAAATCGGGTTACTTCAAAGTAAAGCATGTTTCTAAACTAAAATATGCCAACATCTGACACAATTATTCTATATATTAAAATCCATGAACAGATGTAAAGTTATTTAGTACTGATATTACAAAATGTAATGTAATAATATTTGTAACTAAATGTAATACTAGCAAAAATGTAAAATAAAGATAATAAAGCAAATTGTGTTTTTTTAAATAAATCCAATACTCAAAATACTAATTTTGAAAGAACTCGCGTGAGATTACGGGAGGGGCAAGATGTGTTATGACATCTCATCGGGGGGCAGGGGGCTCTATAAATCCTTGAAAACGCATTACGTACTTAATGAACGACCTCTTAGACATAATATACAATTCATGACTCGTATATTCTGGTGTCCTCTTATTTATAGTTATTTCTCCAGTTACTAATTACCAATTGTCAATTACCAAAATATACAAAAATTTGGAGTTTATTTTAAGACCGAACTGCTGTCCTTAAGATGTTAGAGCGACATTCCAGCCACCTAAACATACAATTTTAACACCTATCATTACATAGTATAAAACAAAGTCCCCTACCGCGTCTGTCTGTCTGTCTGTTCGCGTTAAACTCAAAAACTACCGAACGGATTTTCATGCGGTTTTCACCAGTGGATAAAGTGATTCACGAGGAACGTTTTGGTATATAATATGTCCAGGATTTTTTTATAATCAGGGCGGGACAACGTCTGCCCGGCCCGCTAGCTAAATATAAGTACGTAATAATCAGTGTTATTTATGAATCTATCAAATACTTAAGAATATCAAATACTCATAAGAATTTCTTTTTTAATATTTTTCACAGCATGACCGCATCTAAGGTTTAATAAATCTTGAACGGATTTGAATTATTTCCTCGTATGATATGTCTAGCTTTGCCCAATTAATTATCATTAAAGTTCATGTCACATCCTAAAATACTAAGAAAAACATAATGGGGATCATTTTATACTTTTAACCAATTACTAACTAAAGTACACAAAAACTTCACGTATTATTTTTTTACAATCGCAAATCTCGGACATCACCGCGGCAATCAAACGGCATGGAGACAAATTTTTCGAAAGATCATCTCTGTAATCCGATTGTCTCATGTCCTTTAATATATCGGTTCAGTCATAATGACCAACAATAACAAATTATGTGTTGTTTACTACTTGGTATCCGTCGGAAAGGTTGCGCGAGCGCATCTAAACACGATCTTTGAGTCAGCCCCGCCTCCATTACTCACGAGCTTACGTGTTATAGTGTATGCGTAATAAGAAGTTATACTTATTACTGTATATATATATGGATTCGTGGACATTTATTTTTAGGTTTTTCTTCCACTACTGGCACTTGGAGAAGAGGATGAGATATAATTTGTAATACAGATCAAATTTCCACAAATATATTATGCCATAAGATAGCAAACAGGAAAAATGGCCCAACTGATAGTAAATGGCTTAATCTCTTATGGACAATTGCAACACCAGGGTATTAAAGTTATGATGCCGACATTATAGAAAACATTTCAGCCCTTTTTTTAAGCGCTCTGGGGAAAACCCTACTGAGTTCCAGGTTCAATTCAAGAGTTCTTGCGAATGCAGTAGTTTGGTTCTAAAAAGTTGTAGTCTTGTTGTGATTTAGTGATTTATGGTGTGGAAGTAAGCAACCGACCAGCAGTAGATGACCAAGTTTGAGACAAATATGAGGACTCGGTATCGAAAAGATCAACAGAACAATCGTCATTGCGCATGTATTAAATTAATACACATTGGAGTCCGATATCCAATTCCAAGAAATTATCTTCGTGTAAAAGATTGGAGTAACATAAACAAAAAAGCCATCTAGAGGCCTCATGTCGAGGAAGACAAGTCAGGCATGTTTCATAGAATATCTATTTTAACAATAATAATTCGTCTAATGTTTATGATAGACATTTCATTTATACTATGCACGTCAAATAAAAAGTAAGCATCGGTATAAATATTAATTTTATATTTGGACATAGGCACCGTGTATTCTGCGAAGCTCAAGAATCATCCTTTTTCTACCTTTAAATTTCTTATTTGAAGAACTCTTTATTATACTAACTACTGCTTCATCATCTCCTAGTCACTATCCCCTCGGACACTTCTTCGGCTTCGAAGATGAAAATCGCTAGTTGTAAAGACTAGTGAATGTGGACGATGATTGAGTATTCCAAAGCCCGAATCTCGGATTGCTGCGTTCGCAAAGGTAAAATTTTAAGCACGGCTGTTAGTTAGTGTCTTGAAGAAACAATTCCTTGTTTTCTTCTTTGAAATTTCATAATTGTTTACCCTTTTTTCATGGATTTCATTGCACTCAACTTTCAAGCATCTCATACATATCTAACCATAAAGAGTCTATGATCTAACCGAGGAGAATTCACCTTAAATTTCTTAGTAGTTGAAGAAAACTGTATTTTCCAATTCATAGACAGTAATTTCGTTCTGAGATCGTAATAATGAGTCAATAATCACTATCTTATTTTAACAGCTTTAAGAGGGGATCAGAAAATATTCGATCTGCTATTTTTGAGCATCGGTAAGCATTCTAGATAAACAACGAGTAGGCACTTGTTTCATCTCCAAATGCTCATGTAAAATATGTTTACTACTAATCAAAAATTTCGTTTCTTTATGAATAAAACGTACCGTGAAATGTTAATTTACTGGTGTATTTTTGTCGACTTTTATAAATATTTCTTCACTAACTGTTGTCACAAGGCGTCTCAAGCGAAGGTCGTCTTTGATGAATGTTGTTCGACGCTTAAATTAGGCGCATTGACGTGCAACTTTGAAATACAATGAGGCATTTGTCCCTAGGGTATTTTGGAAATCTTGACATATTTCATAGTAAAATTTTTCAAGCACAGATATTTGATCTAGACACATGATAAAATTTTGCACCGTATTCACCAACACACTACAAATACTCAACAGTCATACGAGTACTATTAAAAACAAAAGACAATCACTGTTTTATGATTCCATACTAATAATTTTTACCAGATTTTTTTTTACTTTAGACTTTCTTTTTAATATTACAGAAGACAATCAAACAGGCGGGTCACCTTATGGTAAGTGATAACCGAAGTCATAAGCACTAGCAACATCAGCGAAGAGACAAGTGCGTTGCCAGCCTTTAAAATTTGTAGCGCATTCTCACTTTTTACTAAACACTCTCCCCGAACGAGTATATGACAATAACTAACATCCATCTCATTTATGGGAAAAGACGAATAAATTACTTGAGACGAAAACCGTTTTCAACGGCCTCGTTGACAAATATCCAAGAACAAAACTTTTGAAGTGTTTAAACGTCGGTACAAATAATCTTGCAACATTGTCATGAGACCTTCGTTTTGTAGTTTCAGAAACAATTTTAAATCATATATATGACTCCTCACACTACGAATTATTTATAATTCCGAACGTACACTATATTTGTAATTCCGAAAAACTTAAATACCTATCCTTATTAAAAATTTAATAACAATAAATAGCTTCCCGATTAATTTTAATTCAAATAAAACCTGTCTTTTAGAAACAATTCATGTTTAGAACTTAGTACTTCTCGAGATATTGTTTCCTGTTTCAAAAGATTATAATACAGTGGAACTGCTTTGGAGCGTTTCTTCGTTCGGGACCGACCTCACTAAAATCACACAAATAACTTGTACAACTACTAATGAAATCTACTAATCTTTTCTTTCTTCCGTGATACTAACTGTAAACTATTAAAATTATTCCTCAAATAATAAATGTAATGACATATTATATTCCATTTACTTAATTGTTCCAAAATAAATCTGTTATTTCTTTTAAATCTAGCAATACTTAAGTGGTTCCATAGAAAGTGTGATAATAAAAGTTTTTATTTATATTCCCCTGATCAATTTATATAAGTAAAACGATAGAAATCTGCCATTGTGTGCGCATTACTTAAAGACTATTCCGAATTCTTTTGTTATTTTATTTAAAAAAATTAAGTCTATAAATTTCTTAATTCCTAATCTAGTAAAAGTATATCACGATAGTTTAATTAAATAGAATTTTTATGAAAAATACGCGCGTACCGCGATGCTTTTTTTGCCGCGAAGAAATGGGTTAGGCGGTGTGGAGTTTACTTATGTTCTCTCCTGTGTACATAAAATATAATACAAGTCGCTTGTATTGGCTAGTACTTATCACAACGAAAATAAAGTCTATAATTAAACAGATAAATATAGGCTCCAAAAAATAAATGCATTAAAATGTAACCCCGTATTACGTTTTTTTCTCTATTTCTACATGAACTTCGCAATGGAATTCCGCTTATCAGGTTATCTCCGTTCTTATCGATATATAATCGGTTTCTCTAAATAAATAAATGTAGCGATTTAACGATTTTATTTTTAGCAATAAATAGTTGCTGGTAAAAAAGTATTTACACATAGCATGACATCTAAATACAGAACAAACATATTGTCAATAACAGAACGACGCAAAAATCTTTTTCTGAAAATATCGACCACGCCATCTGTTACTTACACGTAGTACTGATTGAAATGTGTGTTGAATTTCGGAACTGTAGCTAATAAATCTATATAAAACTTTTATAGCCATTGTTAGTTTAAATGTTATAAATAACTACATTAGGTAATACAAAAAGGGGGTATTATGTTACTAGAATTTGAATATATTTGTCTGTAATTCGGCTTTTCTATAAACATAAAGTAATTGTCTACCATCACGCTAAATGCATACGAAAGTAGACGGAAAGAGTGGAGAATACTTTAACTTTCTAACTCTTTCGCTTCTATTAAATATACCCATTACTTCATGCGTCGTCGTAAAAATATCATAAAATTATTACGCAATTAAATTGGCATTTATTAGACATAGCGATAGTAACAATATACTTCAAAACTATAATGGATAATAAATAGTAACTGAACGATTAAAATTAAAAAAGCCAAAAATAATAAAAAAAAAAACACTAAATAACTTTTCAATCTAAAATTAGCCCGTAACCAAATGAAACTTGTCCTTGACTCACCTTCTAAAAAGATCTCAAGAAATATTCCAAGTGTAAAAAATACACAGCACTGAAGAACTCGCAAGTATGAATTTAATAAAGGTAATGATAAAGTTGCGTTCGTAAACACGGCCGCGTGATGTGAACAGTGCGGGTGTGGTAGCGTTTCGTTCGTTCGGATGCGCTGCCGGGCGCCCGGGCAGTCGGCGATGCGCTGGACGGCCCCGCGCGGGACGGGACCTACGGGATAATTAGAGATGTGCGTAGTCACCTGTTATCGATACTTTAATATCCAACAAAACACCATCATCATACAACCTAAGTTATTTATTGAACTTATAACTTTTCTAAAGACATTGAACAGAGAACGAAAATTCAATGACGCTCAATCAGGTTTACTCAGTTCCATTCGACGTCAAGCGCGCTAATGTCGACATCACTCGGAATCGTGTATACCCGGATCCAGTCGTTATCATGTATTTTCACTTCTATCATAGAATCAGAAGCATACATATTCTTTTTTCTGAATGTAAAAGGTGTTGAATAATACATTCAGACCAGGGATAATTAGAAACTACTCGTACTCAATACTTCTTTGCAATCATACACATAGTCTAAATTCATAATATTGTCTATGTTCGGGTTTTAACAATGTGTATTGTATCACATACAGATTAATAATTGAAGATTTAAGCACTATTTCTTTTTTTTAGCTTTAATTAAAGATTATGTTAAACAGTGGCGAGATCTCATCAATCCTCGATCGCTTCTGCTTATGAATTGCACCGCCTATGTCATCAAATACTGGCATTTTGTAAAGGAAAATAAAAGATATGTATTGAAATATGTATGTATTATAATTAGAAATTTCATTTTATTCTACAGAAAATACGGTAACAGCTTAGCAGAAACAAATATATGTATATTAGCTGTGACTGTTTCTCCAAACGCAATTATTATTATTTGATGTAATTGCTATTTCTTGTAATAAATAGTTGAATTAAGAAAATAAGAAAGTCAATATTTCATTAATGTTCTTTGGTTTTGAATATCTACACATACCAATTTTTATAGCAATCGATTGAACCTTCTAAAGGTTGTAAAATAGCACTGCCATCTAGTGAAAATGTCCAGTCAATTTGTTTGTATTATCAATAAGCACAACTACAATGAAAAGTATAATTGTCAATGAATTGAATTACAAATATTATCGATATGGGCATAGCGAGTAACTACATCACTAGCCGTCTAAAAGTTTTATTTTGTCTTGAATACAGACTTACGGGTTGCTCTATTGCCTCTCACACTACAGCTAACGTGTTCTGGAAACCATTACCCACTGTTCTCAGACATTTATATTTCTCTTTGTTTAATTGCAATATTATAGTATTATTATTTTATATTATCATATACCCGCGAATTCGTTTCGTTCTCTATATTTTAATAATACGTATTATGTACAGAAGAAAATAAAATAAAAATTAAGCAGTAATATAATTTACCTGCTAAATTTATTTAGTATCTTGTAAGCTCTTACGAAAATTGTAGTTTAAAACTTTATACCAAATGTAGATTTCATGATATTTTTTTAAATAAGAACCCAGTGTCTATGTAAAACTAAAAAATATCGAAATCTATTCCAGCAGTTTTTGATCGATGTGTGCACAACAGCCGACCTGATTTTATTTATATAACCATAAATAACAAATAACAACACAATATTATGTTCTTGCCAACGGCGCAAATGTAGAAATTATCACCCAAATGCTTCGAGGGTTTATTTCTCAATATATTAAATTATCTTGAGATAAAAGGATATTTTCCACATCTAGAAATATATACTAGTTTATGCCCACGGTTTCTCTTGCATTAAAATTGATTTGACCTATTCCTCGGGAACAATATCTTATTACTGAATTAAATATATAATAATACAAAAAAAACAGAATCTGTACCCATCACAATGTGTATGCAACATATAATGTCGATCGGCTGAATAATTAAAGTGCGTAAACATAACAAACTCACATTAGCATTTATAATATTAGTTAGGATTTTTTATAAAAAGCACGATATTCATGTAAACGTAACGAAACGTCGAATTATCGCATTATGCCGGTTAATTATCTTTATTGTAACACATCGAAGTGATGGTACTCTATCTTATAGTAAGCATTGTATATTTTAAAAAATAAATACGAATCTATCACTAATAGCCGCTATTATGCCGCTGAAAGCTTTTCAGCAATAGAAAGCCAAAAGACAAGTAAAAAAACAATCACTTTGGCGGATTTATTATTTTGCTCGTAATCTAAGAAATGAAGTTGGATAGACTCGGGTGTATAATGTAGACGTTTTTTTTATGTCATAGTAGGCAAATGAAAAGGTGAGTCACCTGATGTTAAGTGATCACCACCGTCCATAGACATTAACAACACCAGGGGAGTAGTAAGTGCGTTGCCAGTCTGTGTTTGGGGGGAATGGGAGGGAGGGGGAGAAGAGAGGATAGGGGAGGAGAGATGGGCCTCCGGCGCTTTCACTGAACGAACGAAACGCCACAATGCAAGCACTATTACTTCACATCGGTTTTCTATGAGAGGGCGGTAATACCCCGGGCGAGCTGACCCATTCATGCTGAATCCAGTAATAGCGTCAGCGTGGCTCTACCACCTAAAAAAACATTTTTACTAGTTTTATACCATTTGAGTTTGAGTCCATACTGCGTTTGAGACCATTTGAGTCCTAGATATATAACGACTTATCCCTGAATGCAATACGCATGCCTCTATGGTAAGTGTAACACCTTGCATGCAGTGGTCGCAGTCCATTTAGACAGAATCGCCATGACCGACTTTTTTTTTCGAACTGACTAACGCTATTGGCTTGACAGGCCTTCACAGTTTCACCAACTAAACCATGCCCTACAAACCTGCAAGTACTTATATAGTGTTTGTTCATAGTGAAACTCAATGAACTTTAATCTGGATGGGTATGAAAATTCTATAATTGAAATCCGTCCTAAAATTTTTATAATAAAAACTCCTTTTACTTAAGTAAATAAATTTATTTATCTGTCATCTTAGGAATTATCTAATAACTTCATTTGTTGGAGTTTTTGGCGGGATTTTGATCTGTCATGTAGTGGATTTTATATTTTATTCATAATCTTGTTACTTGACTCTATATTGTGTAAAATTGGTGGTGTTTTATGTAACTATGTTTATTGTGCATAAGTGAAGTGAATGGAAAATAATACCACGGACCATGAATTCTGAGATGTCACAAAAACTCCATGGAAAGTTCTAACAAGATGGCCACCATCTTGTTAGTTCATTGACATTATATCAAGAAACTTGTAATATCGATACTCACTTAACAATGGCAGTACTAGTCTACTAGAAGACTGGTTGCCAAAAATAAAGTTAAAAAATAAAAAATCATTTGTATCTATGATACTTTGTATCAAATACCAATCGATAAACAATACATCTAGAATTAAAATTATTACAATGACACATTTTTATTTCTACCTGGTCAGAACGTGTTTATTCACAAACCGCAATTCTTGACAACTTATTTACATTTCGCTTTTAATTACCTTAGCTTTTAGTTGGTTATTTTTATCGCTCGGAAATGTATTTATAACAATGCCAAAACAAAAGGTGAATCTTTTAGCAGCTTGTGAAAATTATTGTTAAAACCCGATAAATGGAACACTTGTTTAAGTGAGAAATATTTGCTTGTCTGTAGATATCTCACTTGTCTACTTTTCGATAGATTTATTTTTCAAAATAATATCATTTATTCAAAATAACATGGAAAGATTACTATGTCACTTAAGACATTAACGCTTGCATCATTTTTGAATACACTTAACAGCTCATTACAAGACCATCAATGTCACAGTAACTTATTGTCAAGAAAGTTCAACAATTTTAATGTATAGTAAATGTTAACCAAATGTGGTTCCATACATATATTGAGTCTTTAGAGATTAGAGAAATAAGTTAATCGTATGTGTTTCTTTTTATAGTAATAACTAGCGGGCCCGGCAGACGCTGTCCCGCCCTGACTATAAAAAAAACCTTGACAAATTATACAGTAAAACTTTCCCCATGAATTACTGTATCGACTGGTGAAAACCGCATGAAAATCCGTTTAGTAGTTTTTGAGTTTATCGCGAACAGACAGACAGGCAGACGCGGTGGGGGACTTTGTTTTATACTATGTAATGATATAGTTTAGATATATGAACTATATATAGATGTATGAATTCACTGTAAAACGAGAAACTGATAAAAGTTTTCTTTGGCCTAGCTGTTTTCAGAGGTTTTATTGAAAAATTTAGCAAGGTGTATACAGCAAGAGCGTCAATACTGGCAGATTTTACAATATATCAGTGAAGGTATTCTGATGACAAACATTAAGCTGTTGTTATCAGTAATTTAAAAGTCTTGAAGCAAAAGGAAATAAGGAATACTAACGTTTTTTATAGAGGTGAAAACCTACGTGAAGTAACAATGCACTTGCATTGTTGCGTTTCGTTCGGTCAGTGAGAGCGCTGGATACCCACCTCCCCTTCCCTTCCCCGCTCTCCCCCTCCCACTCTTCCCCACTCCCCTCTCCTCCAAACACAGGCTGGCAACGTATTTGCGACTCCCCTGGTGGTGCAAGTGTCTATGGACGGTGGTGATCAATTAACATCAGGTGACCCATCTGTTCGTTTACCTCCTATGAAATAAAAAAAAAGATATGATACCTATTTTTACTTTTTTCCAGTATGTACGAAAAATATACACGTAGTATATATATCATCATTACATAGTATAAAACAAAGTCCCCTACCGCGTCTGTCTGTCTGTCTGTTCGCGATAAACTCAAAAACTACCGAACGGATTTTCATGCGGTTTTCACCGGTGGATAGAGTGATTGATGAGGAACGTTTTAGTATATAATTTGTCAAGGATTTTTTCAGATTCAAGTAGGACAACGTCTGCTGGGCCCGCTAGTTATACTATATTTCTAAGGTATTTGAATAGAAGCTTCTTATACTCTCACACCTTCCACGTTATCTTTGGTCATTAGTACGTAACCATAAATACGAGATAAGAATCTGTAACTTAACACTAAAACAAAATTTATTTTACGAAAATGACTTTATCTTTTAAGCATTATCCTTTCTGATGTATAATAACTACCTGGACCTCACACCCTGCATAAGATCCTTACAGGAACACGCTTGAATGAACCTGTTGCTATATAAAAGACAAGTTCTGATCGTAAAGAAACCTACCAGTTTAAAACTTAATTTCAATAAATAATCATTATTTATTAATCCAATGGTATATGATTCACGCTTGAAGTAACTTATGTTTAATGACGCCAGGGAAATAGATATACCAAAAATATTCCACTGTTTTGGCAAACTAATTTATAAAGGAGCTAATGGTTTTCTTTTCTCAAACGATAGATTGTTTTATTGAAAAGAAACTTCTAGAAACAATAATGCAAACTTATCACAAACTTGTTGTTCGATTACATAATACTAGCTGACCCGGCCACGCGTTGCTGTGGCTCAGTTATTATATCATTACATATTGATAAGAATTCATAATTGTTGTTGATAATATGACCAATAAACTTTATGTTTTTAGCAAAAAAACTACTTTTTGCGACTTAAATATAAAAGTTAAACATATTCTGCTGTCGTTGACTTTTTTGTAGGCATTATCAAACTCTACAACTTTTCTCTAGAACTCAATCATATATATCTCGTCGTTAAGGCAGCGTTCATAAGAAATGTTTTCGTTCGACCGTTTTTTCTCCGACTTACTTTGCAAATCCTACTACCACAAAAAAAGTCTTTTCATTTTTCGGATTAATATATAGCCTATGACACTCAATAATAACGTAACTTTCTGTTGGTTAGAGAATTTTCAAAATCCGTTTAGTAGATCCAGATATTATCCCCTACAACGTCACAAACTCACAAACTTTACCGCTTTATAATATTAATATAGATTTTTTATACTCTTCGCTTTAGGATTTGACCACACTCTCACTTGAGTTATTTTTTTAAACGACGATGGTAGCAAGCAAGCATTCGGGCCGACTGTTTTTAAGCAGTCACCGGCGGTGTCACATGCGCGTTGTCTTCTAGAAAAACCTCAACAGCAGGGAGCTCATTCCACAATCACATATTTAGTTAATTCAAATTGAGTTTTTATTTATTACATATGTTTAAGTCACTGTTTGTTTTAGTTCTCATTATATGAAATTGTGATATCTGCGATACGGTTTGTAACCAGTGCAGATACCAATATTACTGTTAATTATGTATACATTGACTTGGAACATTAAAATATTATTATTATTAATCGAAGCGTTTGTGGGAGGAAATCTCTATAGAACCAGACCGTTCGAGATCAGTTTTGTTCCAATGTGTGAAGATAAATTCCCTGCCAATGGCGAGCGGTACGATGGTGGAAAGTAGACACAGGTATGATGTTGAACAATCCTTGGGAACACAACCTATTATACAAACGGTAGAATATACATAAAGAGGCAACGTCTCTCCTTAGACTTAATGGTTCGACACCGTTTGTGAGCTTGGGATCGCCAACAATTCTCATTCATTCTCTAAATGACGATGTGATCTAAGGCGGTAGGTACGTTAAATCTAGAGTGACACTGGCTATCAAATGCAGCTGACGGAACACGATTATAGGCGCTTGACGACAGATTTTCAGCTTGCGTACGGTAACTAGCCAATTAGACTTAGAAAAAGCCCCCATGCTCTGGTCTGATCACGATGTTTTCTTTCACAGAACGATGCTCATCGGCTATACTATAATCATCATTAAAAGCGCTTTCAAAAATGTGTGCACATTGTCACAAAACCAATTACAATTTTAAACGCCGAAATATTTTTAGCCTGTATTTAAATTAAAAACGTTTAAAAAAATTTGAGGGAAAAAAATGTTTGATAACTGTATCACTCGAATCCACAGCTGTTAGATTTTCAGCCAAACAGCATTGGCTACGTAGACGGTTGGTACAAAGAAATGAGATATACTGATATACAAATAAACTCGTCCAATGACATTGGATTAATATCTTGGTAATAAAATTAACAACGGAAATGCCCGTCGTTTCTTAAGCCAATTGTCGTGTACCTGCGGCGTGACTCATCTTTAAAACCAGTATTTGTTGACCATTTCCTACAACTATTATATGTAATGTTATTAAATTCTTCGAAGACGTAAAAACTAGGTATGCTTGTCGTCCTTGAGATAATTCTTATAACAAAAATAAGTTTATGTATATGTAGTGATACAAAATATATCTAAATTTTTATAACCATTACAATAAGAACTATTTCAAGTCATATGTACTTAAAAAATATCTATGGGTATTCACATTTTGCAGTTTATTTATTCACGTCTATTTCATATTACTATTACCACGAATTAATTAATATTTTTCAAATATTACGTAACCAAAAAATATCAAGCAAAGACATGATAGAACCAAAGCAAGATGTCCTGTCTGTTTTGATTATTCTTTATTTTTATCGGGCAGACCTAAGCAATATATTAATTAGGTCTTTACCTATTGCCGTTTTGTATGAAAAAATTTAAACGAATTTTTTTCATGTATTTTTTATTTGTATTAATCGAAGTAATCACCCATGCAATCAATGCATCTTTGCCAACGCAGTGGCAGTTTATTGATGTCCTTCTTAAAGAAATCAGCTGGACGGGAGGCAACAAATTCTTCAAAGGCATTTTGTACTGCCTCTCGGGTATTGAATTTTTTTCCCGCCAAGGAGTTATCCAAATTCTGGAAAAAGTAGTAGCCTGTAGGCGTAAAGTCTGGTGAGTAGGGCGGATGACGGAGAACTTCCAACCCCAGTTCTTGCAACTTGGAGACTGTCTGCTTTGCAGTATAAGGTCGCGCATCGTCGTGCAGGAGCAGCTTCTCCATCATTGTGTTCAGTTCTTCACAGTACACATCTGCAGTAATTCTCACCCCGTTTGGTAAGAAGCTGTGATGAATCACACCGCTGCTAGACCACCAAACAATGACCATCACTTTTCTAGGAGTAAGTTTTCGTTTAGGGCATTGTTTAGGTGCTGAACCAGGATCCAACCAACTTGCTGAGCGCTTGCGGTTATCAAACAGAATCCATTTTTCATCGCAGGTAACATTGTGGTTCAAAATTCCTTCATTTGTGTGTCTGTTGAGCAGTGCAAGGCACGTCTCGACGCGTATTTCGCGCTGGCGATCATTGAATTCGTGGGGAACCCATTTGTCAAGCTTTTTTACCTTGCCAATTGGCGCAAATGGACCAATATTATTTTGACGCTAACGTCGAAAGCTGCTGCTAATTCAGCCGTAGATTGTGTATCATCAGCTTCCACAATCGCCTTTAATTCGTCATTGTCGACTAAAGTCTTCGGACGACCACGAGGTTCATTTTTCAGGTCGAAATTCCCAGAAGGGAAGCGAGCAAACCAGTAACAGGTGGTGCGTTGGTTTGTAGTGTTAGCTCCGTAAACGTCGTTGATGTTGCGTGCCATGACGGTACTCATATTCCATAATTACCTACTCGAATTTTTAACGTATCCATGATGACAAAAAAGATGAAATGCGATGAAAATGTAACACTAATCAATAAACAAATGACTACTGTTGGAAAAAGAATTCCATGTTTTTAAAATAAAATTAATTTGAAATTAGAATTCTTGAAATTATTTTGATTTGAAATGGCCAGTACTGCAGAACGGCAATTTCATACGTAAAGACCTATTATAACTAATTCTTTTTCCTTACCAATACTAGAATACGCTATCTTACTTCCACATTTTATCTAAGATAGTGTGGCATTACAATATCAATTTACGTATGTGTGCGTTATCGTGTCAATATGTTTTGTATGATATTTTATATTATAATATCATTGATTTGGACACATTGGTTGTAAGATGATTTATGGATACAAATACAAAAGGTAGACAGCATTTTTGAATATTAAGCTCTTTGTAATTAGGTACATTATAATAGAATAAAATAGAATGAAATTAAATGATGACTAGAGTTAAAGAAAAAGAGTTTTCGATTAATTATTAAATGTATGTAATAAAATATTGGTTAAAATAAGAAAATTTTACACTTAAAAATTTGGTAGAAGGAAATCGTTCGTGTTGTAAAATAGCACGCTCGTAAAGTGAAAAACATGTAAACAGGGTCGGCCTCGGTCGCTAAAAATATCTCTTAATATTTCGGAATATTCCCACACAGTACTCCGTTCCTCTGACGGGCATATATTATTATATATTTAAACGCTCGAGGCAATCGGCAAACATTCGCTGAAATTCACGGCTGTATAATTTTTCATAATTATTAGTAAACGCATAAACTTAATTTTCATGACATGACACATACTAATATCATCATGTCACCCGATGCGTCATTTATGTTCTTTTTTCTAATTAATTTGTATGAATTTTTATTTTAAAACCGTTACAAGGTTTAAACATATACATAAAATGATAAGGTCTACCATTGTGCATTACACAAAACGACTTGTGGGGTTGGGGGGGGGGGGTGGTTGTGCCCCACTGGACGCGACCCCCCACCCCAGGGGAAAAACCCCCCCTAGGCAGTTTGGGGTGTCGCGTTCCGGGACCAGCCGGGTATATCCAGCCGGGGGGGCTGTCCCTGACTGGGTCGCCGCTTTCAGGCCGGCATGACAACGGCGACCGGCGATGGATAGATTCTGATCAATTGTTTTTTTTGTTCTCCCCCCCCCCCACCCCACCCCCTTCCCCCCCCCCCCCAAAAAAAAAAAAAAAACTTTATAGATTCTGATCAATTGTTTTAACTTATTAGATACTTGGTCCTTATTTAAAAAATATATTATCACGATAGCTTCATTAAATAAAACGTTATTAAAGTTTCAAGAAGCTTCGATTTTAATAAGAACTACGCGTTCAGAGATGTTTTCTTAACGTAGAAAAGTGAAGCAAGCAGTGTTGTGCATATGTTTTTCCTCTACACATAAAATGTATTCTCCAGATAATAAACGACACAGACAAAGTTGCGGGCGGGTATCAGCTGATAGAAATATGTTTCCATACAGTTTATTACAAATCTTTTATAAGCCCTTTTCAATTGTAAAGTATCATTATTGCTGAATCTACAACCAAAGCAACATAAGCGGGAGGTAGAATACGAAATTGGGGCTGATTATATCGCAATTACAAGTCTAACACCCGGCATTTTAATGTTAAGATATGTTGCGTTCTGGGTCTAATCTGAGAATATACAGTATCAACCAAGGTGGTACCTGTCACCTCTATAGTACACAGTAAAAAATCAGTCAATAATTCTCTTTCGGTTTATGATGTCATGGGGTACAAATAATGGCTTACCGGCCGCCAAGATTGTGGCGACTGGTGATCAATTTTAGATCTCACGGATAATGGTTTCGAATTGTACTGTGGCCCGAAATTTCTTCCCCGGATTATATAAAACTGTCAAAAAGTAAGCAATTTTGTAAAGAAACATGACGATGGTCATTGAAATGAAATGCGAGGGCCACTGTCGAACACAGGCCGTTCACTAAAATAAATCGAGTGCCGACATTGTGTTGCATTTGTCGACACAGATAATTGTGTTACAGTCAAAAGCGAAATTTACCATCGACAAAATAAATTAGAAGGGCACACAGTGTAAAGTATACGTGTAGTTGAAAAGCCACTGGTCATATGCTCTCGTTCGATTGGAATGGTGCCGATCTGCGAGTGAGTCGCGAGGTATTTATAGTGAGGTGACCAACGATGCGGTATGGTCTAAATGAAATATGGCAGCAATTCATTATGAAAATCATAAAATACTGTATTAATTTCTCCATTCTTTATCGCTTTAAATACATATAAAGATGCTGATTGTACTCAACTGGTATTCGCACTTTGATTTAAGATTGTGTTGCTACGTAGGTATTACGCATACACTAAGCCTTTAATGATATTCATAGTCCCTCTTACATTTTTCGTAATTCCAGTATCCTGTAAATATCATGTTTTTAAGATAAAGTCATCAATTTCGACGATATATGAATATAAAGCATTGTTATTGGTTGGGTAAGCAGATTTATAAACTTACTAGCGTGCCCAGCGGACGTTATCCCACCCTGATCATAGAAAAAATCTTGACCTAATATATGTATGTATACATTCCTTATGAATCACTTTATCTAATGGTGAAAAATACATGAAAATACGTTTAGTAGTGAGTTTATCGCGAACAGACAGACGTGACAGACGACTTTGTTGTATAAAATCTAGTGATTTTCGTTACAAAAGAGTATTTATTCGTTAATATAATTCGTTGGTTTGATCACGTAGATCATCTATCAAAGTATAATTAGCATATTTGGTATTCTATTAATGCCTCAATGTAACTCTTACAAACTCTTAAATCACCGAATGAGGCGTCAACAAAACAGTCACCATAACTCAATAAAAAAAAAGTAGCGAAAAACTGCCGAAAAGGTCATACGAAGAAAACCCACAACACTCTTATATATCCAACTTTCAAGATAAACTCTGATATCCGTAATTAAGTAGATAATAATATCGTTAGATATTTAGGTGTTAGACATAAGCTTCACTACATATTATAAAACAAATTCCTCTGCCACGTCCGTCTGTCTGTTCGCGATAAACTCTAAAACTAAGGAAACGGATCATGCGGTTTTTACCTGTAGATAAAGTGATTCGTGAAGAATGTAGGTCTACAATTTGTCAGGCTTTTTTTATTGTCTGACCGGGATAAACCGCTAGTGCCTTATAAAAATGATGAAACCGGACTAGGTTCAGAAATAGGATTGAATGGGGATTAAAAAATGGCTATTTAAAATAAACAAAACAATGTAGAGGAATAACCTTTATATTCATTTCTTTTATAATTTCACTCTTAACTATGCACTTAAGGCTACTTTACACCGTGTGTAATACTCTAAATCCCTTCAACGTTGTTATAATAATTAAGACAATGTATTCGCTTAAAATACGTATAAAAAAAACAACAGAATACAATAAACATGGCCTGTTTCGTTCACGAAACCAATGCGAGGGCTTTGTTTAACTTATACAAACATAAGTGGATACTTATAATTACTTTAATACGGAACTGTGACTCGACCGTGAATGGCAATCCTTTGAAAACAATTATTTCTAATCAACATTTTGTTTTATACTCCTAAATTAGGATAGTCTTAAATCATGTTATATTCTCTAGATATGTTTTAGAGAAAATTGTAAAAAAAACCATCTATCGGTACCCTTTTGAATCTGAGTAGTTTAATAAGTAATGATTATCGACAATTAATGCCAGTCACGTGAATTCACATAACATTTTTAACAGTTAGCTTTTTTGCCCGAACACAACAAAGTGAAAGCAACTATTGACGATTCTAGAACCGATCACCTGTTGTCGTAGTCATGCCGACCTGCAAGCCTCCCTCCTGATGATACACGCAGGGAACGCAAAAATGTAAAGCCTCAGTCGGGTACAAATAGCGTGCCACGCGCAAAACAGTTTTAAAAAAAACGCGAATATATAATGTGACAATTATAACACCAGGATGCATCTATAAAACAGTACACTTAACCTACTACTGTGATATAAAAATTATATATTCTCATGTCATAGTTTTTTTTGGTGCTTTGTAATTTCTATGTCCCTTGACATATTCAATTAATAGTGAAGTTACAAAATATCGACAAAGAGATTAAACTTGTTTTTTAAACAAGTATCTGTTGCGAATTTACAAAAGCGTATCGATAATTATTTGAATTGTTTCAGAATGTCAACAACAAACGATTTTCATCAACTTTGGACAACTTCGGTACTTATAACGCCCAATAATAAATAATAACTGTCGACGAATACTGCGGCTGGATCAGGTAATATCGCTTTATACTGGAAAATAACTGTTACATCCATTTTATTCACTCGGCAAGTTACTAGTAATTTGAAGGAGAAAGTTTAATAGTGGATTAAAGAGAATATATATCCGTTAAAAACAATTAAGTTTGCTAAATGCGCGTCGTTAGTCGATCTTAAGATAATCGATAGTGTGATTTTTATTTTTGGGAAAAATGCCTATAACCAATGATATTATAACTAAAAAACTGCTGATACGTCATAAGCGCTTCGACAGAGTTTGTTAAAACTTCTAACTAGCAAACACGATCTAGCCCCGTTAATCCGCTCGCATCTAAGCAACATACAACTATTTCTCTTTCACCACCGATATTGCCATCTATATTGCGAATATGCCATCTTACTTCCACATTTTATCTAAGACAAAGAAAACTGAACTAAATTTCTGAGGTCCCAACATTTTAGAAGCAAAAAATCTCACTTATTAGTTTATCGGGACCTCCCTAAGACCTGCGACCTATTCCGACTTCTTTTGTCCAAGATAAACTTCTTAGAATTAATGTTCCGATTAAAGAAACAAATGTAAATATATAATCTAAGAGTTGAACTGTATTTGACATAGAAAAACGATTTAAAAACATGTTATAGAAGAGAAATGGGTATGACCGAACGTCTAACTTAAAATTTTGATTGAATACAATATATTTCTTCTGTTTTATTAATAGAATTCAGAGCTCAAACAACAATATAAATGTAACAATTATTTTTGTATATAGATGTATCATAAAAATAGTTAAATAGTAATATTAATTAGGATATTACTCATAGTATTCTTCGATAGTTAAGTTTAAAATGTTGTATGAAAGAATAAAATGGTAAGTAAGCACTCGAATAACGGTAATATGTAGAATTTAACAAATATTTCTATTCATTTCAAAACTTGAACATTTATTTTTTAACTTACCTCATATTTATGTTTATAATATCACCTAAAACCCTTTGAATCCTTATGATCACCAGAAAGAGGTATTTTTGATATAGTTTTGTATCTCATTTTTGTAAGCTTCCCTAACGATTTTAGTGAATATAATTTCTAAGTACCAACTTCCGATTACTCTAACAAGACTAATTCAATTCACAGTAATAAAAAAATATCCATCAACTGTTGTACTATATACAAACATGCTTAATATATCGATTTTTAAAGAACCATTGTTAACGACTAACGAATCAACTATAATGTGAAAATCGAATAGCATTTACTAAAATTATTAAAATTAACAAGAAATTAACATTTTGTGATGTCCGCTACATAATTAATACAATCAAACACAGTTATGTAGAATTAGTTTACGGTTGTAAAAATTAAACAAATACTGCCTTGTTATAGAAATAAGACAGTTTTCACAACAACAAAAAATCTCCGTCGTTTTGACACGCGGTTGTCACTCTGACATTAACAAATGTCATTAGCGTCAGTCACTCTGACGTGAGCAAACGTCATAGCGATCTGTCACTCTGATATTAACAAACATCATCAACATGGCACAATTTATTGCATGTAGCCTGAAATACCATGAATCATTAGAATATTATTTTCCATGTCTCAACCAATTCTCATTATATTAAAAGTAATAAGACAAGCGTACAATCAAATCAGACAACATATATCCTTAATAATAAACATTAAAAATATTGTATATATATATATATCTAAAACACTAACTATCACTCACTAAAATCCGTATAAAATGAAATCAACACAAGGTAATTATAAAATTACCAGGTAATAATAATAATTAAAGCGAAGAAGAAAAAAAAAAACCTTAAGCAAACGACAAGAAAACAAATCTCAATTAAAGTTTCGAAAACACCGTCATTGATCAACTTTTTTTTTATATCTTATAACTAATATTCCGTACACAAAATATGTCATTTAATTCTTAGATTATTTTTTATATCTACGTTCGTGTTTATCGAAGAAATCATAATATTAAACTCTCTCATAGAATTAAAAAAAAAAAAACTACGTTACGTAATCGAAATTGCGTATACGCGCTCACATTACAAGATAAACACGTTTTGTTAGCACATCACAGATCATCTATTAATTAATTTAGTGAAATTGTATGAACTTTTAGAACAATATTATCTTCTATATAAATATAAAAAAATAGGTGGCACGGAACACATGAAGAACACACGATAGATTTCGACCCATGTTTTTAGTTACATTTTATCTTACAATATGTTTTGTAATATAAAGTTATTAAAGTTTTAATAAACCACAATTTTTGTAACTATTACGCATTCGCCAATGTGTATTTTCTTGCCGCGGAAAAGCGGGTCAAGCGGTTTGGTGCGCATGCGTAGGACAACGCAGACGAAAACGAGGATATCAGTTATTAATAATAAAAAAAAAACAATTGTAAAAACAATGAAATTTTTTTCAGTAATTTGCTCAGTTGAGTATTGAAAACCAAAAAAAACGTATTTCTTTTATTTATTTAATTTTTGACTCGCAAACGTCAAACTCAGTTACATAGCTTATGTCACTCCCACCAATGAGGTCGAATCTCACGCGTCATATGTTAAAATCCATCAAGCCGTTCAGTTAAGTTGAACTAAACTGAAATACATTACAAGTACTGTAGAACATATTTAAAAATTAATGTTTCAGTTCAATAAAATTTAGTTAGTACTTCCTGGGGCCGATTAAAAGTTGAGAGACCCCGGGAGTATTTCAAAACTGGGAACTCTGAATAAATGCAAGCATTACCTAAGAATATATTAGATTTTAAAAGTGCTCTTTGAATATCGACATTTTTAACACAAACTATATTTTCTTTATTTAAAGAGATTACAATATCATATTGTCTCTCAAGTTGGAGTCTGGGAGTTGAATCCGCTTGTAGCTGGCTCCCTCTAACTTCATCTCTGAACTATTATATCAATTAAGCGATGTTTTGCATCAGCTCATACAATTTCACTAATTAGGCACGTCTCTAACAAAACTATAGCCTTGCCTAATCACGCACCTCGATATCCCTATCAATCTTTCTTTTTTCTCGAAAACTTATAGCCTACATTATAAATTATACACTTAAGATAACTTACGCCTACGTCAAAAGCTATTTCCCATTTGGCTTCTTTCAAGTTGAACCATAATTATGTCTTGTCATATTTATACATTTATAACTCTACGTAAATATAGAAATGCCTTATTTTGGTATTATAGCTTTTATTAGAAAATTCGTATATTAAAGTTTTAAGATACAAAGACATCGACAAACTTTATTCAAATGTATTGAGCAAATACTACATCTCCCAATTCACCTCATATTCGCTTAAATCAGCTAGAAAACGATTAGAACCGTTGTCTTAAAAATTTAGAATATATTCTTGCTTGTTTTTTTATTTGTACTTGAATAAATAAAAACTACTACATTCTTACAAAATCTGATCAATTTTAATAATTACTTTTTTTGGTCATTTATATAAATGAAATATGTAGAAGAGAACTAACTTCCTCCATTATGAGATTTCCTTTAATAAATGTAATATAAAATGTAATATTCTTTGGATATAACAATTTATCGGAAACAGCTATCAAATTCTTAGTACCAAAATATTCGTTTTTACTAATAGGAATCGATTGAGTATGTTAAATTAGTTCGTCAATAATCCTAACTTTATTATATATTCTATAATATCTTAAATAATTATCAAAATTCAATTCACTTTGTAGTTGTGAACAGTATTTAAATGAGATCTCTTTATTGAAGCTTTACTTTTGTTTCATTTCAATACTGATAGATAATATACATATTATTTATATTCAGAACACAGGAACCAATATCGAAGACAGTATGATAATATAAAGTCAAATAATAACAGAACTCTATAGGAAACATGAATTGAAAGAACTGAAAAAATGTCCGTCTTTCATACTATTCACTGAATTAATTTATTATCGTAATAAAGACGAAAGAGAGAGAGAGAGAGAAAGAGAGAGAAGAATATTCTCATAATAAAAACTTAAGAACCTTAAAACTTAACCGCAATTTCCATTTGAGCAATCAAGTTTGTTTTGTCCTTATAATTATCTCAATAAATTGTTTATTTTGGTTCCAAAAAACAAAATAAATGATATATTTACTATATTAAAAAATAACGTTAAATATCATTTATTACTATATTTAAGTAATAAACAGAATTAAGACAGTGTTAAGGGATCCACAGATGACAAAAAAAATATGACCAGATTATTTATCTCCTTTTCCAAGAAGAAAAGAACAGTTCGTACGCTCAGTTTGAATTAAACAGAATTTACTAAAAGTCGAAGATTTCTATTATATGTCTTCAAAATCGGTCCCGTGTGCACTACCTATATCACCATAAATAAGCACAAGACATAAATTATAGGTTCACCTTTTACTTATAACGCGAGCGATGCAATTCTCACAATAATGTGCAATGTTTGTTCCATACAAATATAATTCACAACACACACCGGAGCATCTGAGCCAGTTGTCGATAAACGATACAATTCTTATAGCGTAACATTGCATTGAAAATATAATTTATTTAACGGTAAAATGTTTACAACTTTAAACTAAAACAGCTTTACACTTTAGACAACATTTTCCTCGATAGAATGTTCTTTATAAAACTTCTGTAATACCAAGTTTTTATCGATCTGTCATACATATTGACCTGTTCTATCTGTAGTACTAAAACCTACATCGCTACCTGTTCTATCTAAAGTACGAAAACCTATATCGACCTGTTCTACCTGTAGTACCAAAACGTATATCGACCTGCCCTACCTGAAGTACCAAAACTCATATCGACCTATTTTACCCATAATATTAAAACTTTTATCGACCTGTTCTACCAGTAGTACCAAAACCTATATCGACCTGTTCTACCTGAAGTACCAAAACTCATATCGACCTATTTTACCCATAATATTAAAACTTTTATCGACCTGTTCTACCAGTAGTACCAAAACCTATATCGACCTGTTCTACCTGAAGTACCAAAACTCATATCGACCTATTTTACCCGTAATATCAAAACACATATCGACCTGTTCTACATGTAGTAACAAAACTTTTATCGACCTGTTCTACCAGCAGTAACAAAACTTTTATCGACCTGTTCTACCAGTAGTGCCAAAACCTATATCGACCTATTTATTCTACCTGTAGTACCAATACCTATATCGAACTGTTCTACATGGAGTACCAAAACCTACATGGACCTGTTCTACTTGAAGTGCCAAAACTTGTATCTGTCTGTTCTACCTGGAATACGAAAACCTATATCGACCTGTTCTACCTGTGGTAGCAAAAGGTTTATTGACCTGCTTTACCTGTAGTGCCAAAAGTTGTATTAACTAGTTCTATCTGTAATACCGAAAGTTTTATTGAACTATTCTAAGTGTAGTACCAAATTTCTATTGAACTATTCTAGATGTAGTAACAAAAGTGTTCTTAACCTGTTCTGCCTGTACTATCAAGTTGTATCGACCTACTCTACCAGAAGTCCTAAAATCTTTAATGACCTGTTCTATCTGTAATACCAAAAGTTATATCGATCTATACTACCGTTAGTACCAAAATATCATCAGCCTGGTCTACCTATAGTATTATAAGTTTTGTCGACTTGTAGCAACAAATTTTTGTAAACCAATAGTAGCGGTAACACAAAAACTATATCGACCTGTAAGAACTCTGCAGTGTCGATTTTCATTCAAATCAAAGTGTACATTTTCAGCTAATATTAGAAGAACGGATTTAACTATCTATTTTAGTTTAAAGTTACAATCATTTTAACAAAAGTAAAACAAAAGCAAACTCAGTAGTTTCAGAATTAATCCAATAATAATTAGATAAATAAAAAAAGTAAATATGTTGCAACATATCTGAAATTATATTATATACTTAAATTAATATGTACTGTCAACAAAAAAAAAATGCAATTTTTTGACTATCAAACATATAACATATTTTGGAAGACTGAGGCCAAATAGACAATATGAAATAATATAAATGCTCATTTTATGGCAACTAACAACACATCAGTACAAAAATAAAAAAAAATAGTATATTACCCACAAATAGTATGTTCTCTTCGAGTTCCAAAAAACCAATAAACACAACAAATACTTTTAAACATAAAATTACTATTTAAAACAATTCAAGATAGGAAAATTATTTCATAACTGGCAATACTCACATTAAATCAGATGTGTGAGACGGAAGACATTTATTATTTTTATTCATAAACAAAATTTATTGCTTTTAACAGAGATAGTTTGTCTAAATAATAAAATTATATTTATCCTGACAACTTCTTATTTTATGATATGCAAATAAGAAATTAGTACATAGGCATAGATTATTAATGTATTAATAAAAAACCAACATAAAGTAATTTCCCAGGGCGCTCTAAAGTGTCATATACATAACAGGTCTATTGGAACGATTAAAAATTAAATTAGCAATGCTCGCTAATCTAACGTAGCAAAATGGGAAATAATTATATCGGGTACACACAATTACATTACTATCAAAAATATCGATAATTATTGCTTAGTATGTGAGAGAATTAGCTGTGAGTAATATACTATAATCAGTGTACCTTAATGTCCCAGCGGAAACACACAACACAACACAACACACACAGAGACAGACACGACTGAACGCGACACAGGTCGTCCGGTAACAAACTTGCACATGGAGTCGCTCGAAGGCCTCAAAAGAAGCCGATCAATTCCTACTCGATGGTGGTCCGGGGACCATCGATAGGCATAGTGTGCAGCACCTCGTCCAGCAGCTGCAGCGCTCTATAAACGAATCATATACGCTTTATTTTACACTTTCAACTTAACTCTCCAGACTTTCTTTAATATCTCTCTTCTCTACGACTGACTTGACATTCAAATCAATGGTCGTTTTGAAATTAATAAGAGCCTTCTCAGAGCCGTAATTGAATAAGATATTTTTTATTTTATTTATAAAAACATTATTAATCTCAACAACAAATCTGATAAAAACTATGGGGTTGATTGCAGAAAAAGGATTTTTTTTTATCAAAAAGGGAAGGACCCTACTATAACGTTGACCTTGGATGACTCTGTTTAACAGACACCATTTTTTTTTCTAAACATGAAATGTACGATTAATAACCATTATAATAACCACCTAGTATAAGGATTTTTTTTTGTCTACAGTCCCGTTATGTTATACAGTTTATGTTTATGCCTTGTAATAACGTCGCGTCGTTGTTAAACTACGATCTACTAGATTTACGCCATCAATACATCATATTGTCATATGTGTTCAATGGTTTAGGTAATAGTTCAACGCGATTACTCAAATGTTTTTTGTTTGTTTCGAAAGATGCTAAGTTCAAATCAAATCAGATGAGGGGATCATCCATAAACTATGTCACATGTTAAGGAGGACCGTAAGAGCGTGAAATTATGTGGCAAAGGAAGGACAGACAGAAAATTTCGCTAAATCATCTATACCAGGTGTTAGGTTCGCTTACAGTATTCTAAAAGACGATAGTTCATAGTCACATTTAATATATAAAATAATAATATCAAAACAAATATTAATAAACAACAAAGACAACCTTAGTTAAAGTTTGTTCTAAGACTTGCAAAAGTATAAACACAAACGTAATAAACCTAGGTGCAAAGACCGGTGCCGAAAGCTACAAGGGGCGACCCGGAGTTAATAATATTCGATAATTAATCGGCCAATAAACCCCTTTGTTCTGTTCATACTTTTCCCACGTTCACTTTCGAGTGAAAGTGAAGTCACCCGACGGTAATTGGCACTGTGCTTGTATCCTCATACACACGTAGAGGATTGCGTATAATTTTTGTATTTTTCTAGATAATGAGGTCACATATTAAGCACCTATGTTTTTAATTGATTTAGAACAAGAATCGTGTGCAGAGTATCCTCCATAAATATTGCTACTGTCTAGACTTTCAGCCTGTATATAAATAGGCAGAGACAAAACAGTTAATTAACACTGTGATTTTAAAGTAATATATTAAATTCTAAACTCGTACGCATGTTATAATATATAATCGAATACTGGGCATATTCAATACATAAACTAGGAAGTTGCGTATAGAAAATATATAACGGAACATGTTGATGGGATGACAAGAGTTGATGGGAATTATGTATTGCTGTAATACCTGTGTAAATGTACTTCGACCCAGCATGGGGTCTCTTTAATAGATGTCCGTGGATAGTCTGGCCCCCAGCCCTTTACGAATGAGAGTCGTACTATGCAGAGACGTCGTAGGTCGTCCACACCGATACCAGCGGCTGCTGTCAAACCTGTAATCATTTGAATATATTAATTTTTATACTTCATGGGTATAGAGTTGAAAATCGGTCGCCAAACATCTGTTGGCGTGTCCCGTCAGCTACACTTGAGACCCAGTCCTCCTCTAAGTTTAGCGTAGATCACATTTAGCATCCGACGCTAAAATCTATAAGTAACTATATATTATAAAACAAAGTCTTCTCTGCCACGTCTGTCTGTCTGTCTGTTCGCGATAAACTCAAAAATTACTGAAAGAATTTTAAAGCGATTTTTACCAGTAGATAAAGTGATTCATGAGGAAGGTTTAGGTATATAATTTTTAAATATTTTTTTTTTATTATCAGGACGGGAAAACGTCCACCGGGCCCGCTAGTTATATATAAAAAAATCTTTTTAACACAGTATGCATTTTTTTTATACATTCTAGACCATTTGTTATTTAACTTTATTTTTGTAATACTGTGAATGTATATATATAAAAATGAGATTCAAGTGCCTGTTTCCTATCCAGATTAAATAAGTAATAAATAATAATAAAGTTTGGCTAATTAGGTTGTAGGGATTAAGTAGTAATGAAAAAATTAGAATTAAAATAAAATAAGTGGGTATGTGCTTATAAACACACGATAGAAGTAGAAAATAATGAATACATACACAATAAATTTTACACAGATTTATCAATGTTCATATGAAGATATATTGGTTATTTTGAAATACCTACAATACCACACTCATTATATCCAAGACATAGAGAATGTTATAACATTATTATAGTGTATAATAATAAAAAAGTAATTATTACAAAGATACAGTTTTTGTCAAATAGTAAACGTGATCAATGACGACTCGAATCGAACAGTCACGATTCAGCTTCATCGACCTGAGCGTGACAGTCCACTTTCGTTCAATATTCAACACGTTTTAAAATCATTTTTGCTTCAAAACGAGCCTCTTTTATACTTTATGGGTTTGAGAACAATCTCATGTGATATTAAATAATATTTGATATAAGATAGTAAACACGCTAAACCTAGAGGTGGCGGGCTCTCAAGTGGTGCTTGGCAAAAGACTTTCAACATGAGGGTAGTAGTTAGCCAGGTGGGCTTAGAAAACGCCGTACCACCATGAAGAAAAAAATCCAGATAAAACACATAGTTTCTATGGAACAACAAGATAAAACTTAGGGGAACGAAGACGCGGGTAACGACTAGTATAGTTTTTTTTTTAACTTTATTTTTGGCAACCAATCTTTTAGATTATTACTGCCATTGTCGCGTAGTTAATCGTATTACAAGTTCTTCTTCCATTCCATTTTTGGCAACCAGTCTTCTAGTAGATTATTACTGCCCTTGTCAACTGAGTATCGATATTACAAAGTTTCTTGATATAATTTCAATAAACTGACAAGATGGTGGCCATCTTGTTACAACTTTCCATGGAGTTTTTGTGGCAAGCCAGAATTCATGGTCCGTGGTATTATTTACCATTCACTTCACTTATGCACAATAAACAAACTATATTACATAAAACACCACCAATTTTACACAATATAGAGTCAAGTAACAGAAGATTATGAATAAAATATAAAATTCACTACATGACAGACCAAAATCCCGCTAAAAACTCGACTAGTATAGTTATCAAGCGGAATAGGTTGTTACATTTGTTTAGAGACGGATGTTGTGGTTGGATGTGTCCTGCAACGGCGGCGGCTTGAGCTGCTGCGGCGGCCTGTGCGGTCGCCGCCTGCGACTGCATCTGCCTGTGGCACTGCCGCAGGTCAAACACCTAAAACGACAAGTTAAACAAATATATATATACTAGCGGGCCCGGCGGACGTTGTCCTGCCATGATAATAAAAAAAAATCCTAAAAGTCAACCGCAGCGCCACCTACCGGGTCCAATTGTGAATCTAAACCATTCTCGGATCCACTGGCAAATGCACACAAAGTTTCATCAAAATCGGTCCAACTGTTTAGGAGTTCAGTGGCATACACACGTACAGATGAAATTTATATATAAAGATAAGTCGTTACATTTCAAAATAAGCTAAATCCAATTTTAGACGTTCCTTATATTTTTTTTCTAAACAAACGTGTACGACGTAAAATATGAAGATCATAAAGACAGAAACTAAAAACCTTATGAACAGCAAAATTTCGTACTTGGTGTATAAAAAAAATTGAACATGTTACATGAATGACTAAATTTGGATTTAACTTATTTTGAAATGTAATGACTCATATAGTCTTATTACAAAAAAGTTAAACAGGCGTTGAACACCTGTTTATAATGGATGATCGCAAAATAAGGTCTTGTTCAGAGATAAGCGCGTTTTAATTTTAAACACCGTCGCACGCTTGTTTAAGTTGACAGTTCTTATTTTCTATTTGTGATTTATATTTGCCGACAAAAAGGTTTAGTAGTAAAATTATGGATTTCGTGGATATCATTGATTTGAAGGTTGTGGATGAGTTACACAATTTTTGGGGTTCAGGAGTAAGCTTTTACTAATTGACATTTCATGATGTATTTGACCTATGATAATTTTTTTGTTTTTGTTTTTTTACATTCTAAGGAAAAGGCAATGGTATCTAAGATCATGCAGCCAAGTCGGACATTATTCTAAAATTGCTAATTCTGGAATAAGTTGTCTTGTGATAATTTCAGTGTTGTAACAAGATGGTGGCTCCCTTGTTAGACTTTGCATGAAGTATTTGTGCCATCTCAGAATTCATGCTGCGTAATATTATTTGCCATCCACTTCATTTGTGCACAATAACCGAACTATATTAAGTGAAACCCCATCAATATTTTAAATTATATGGTCAAAGAACACAAGATTGTGAATAAAATATAAAATCCACTACATGACATTCCAAGATTCGGCCAAAAAATCACTTCACGCACTTTAAAATAGTATATTAACTTTATATAAAACTTATTTTAACAATTACATCAATTTCTTTTAATCTTAAGTGTCACAATGATAATAACCAATTTTACTTAAAATACCTAAATTTCCATATTTTAGATCCGAATAAATATATTAAGCATAAATTCAAAGTGTTTACAAAATATCTGCATGTAATGGAACGTTTTTGTATTACGAGATTGAGTTGAATGAATGCTGTTCAGAACAATGGCATAAAAATTTGAACCAAGTGTTTAGCTAGACACTGCTTGATTGTCTTGTAATAAAATATTTCAAATATGTGTTAAACGAGGATTTAAATACGCACTATTTAGTATAACTCCTTTTAAACATATGTCTTTTTTGTACAAATATGACCGAATATACTGATTTTATTTACACGGGAAATTTAAACTAACAACAGCATGGATATCAGACTGTTGGTAGCATACGTTTAAAAAAAAACTGTATTTATTACGGAATTTGAAAAACTTGAAGAACAACACAATATGTAATATAAAAAATCAGCCGAGAGGTAATAATTAGCGAAATGTAAATGTGTTGACAACGAAGTGTGCTGTATGCTACGATAAAAAAGGATTGCCGACAGAAATGAAAACTCAAAACAATTAAAAAACTGTTTTCTCTTTTCAAATTTGAAATGAATCATAGTGTGAATGACAGTATTTCAATTTTAACCCTTTGCACTGGAGGGCTCCAGAATGGAACCATTTAAAATGTAGGTGACTGATGACGGTCGCGGCTCGCGGATTGTTATGCTCTCGATAACAGCCAACAATCGCGATTTCGAGTTACTGGTAATACGAATTAAAAAAAAAAACTCCTAGTGTAAAGGGTTAATAATTTGTTTAATGAAATTATAAACATTAGTGTGGTTTTCACATCCATTGGCACTCGGAGAAATAATTATATATGTAGTTTTTATAAACACAGGCAGCTATACTACGTGTTTGACGCAAGCCGACAAGCGCAATACGGTCGGTCATGCTTACTAGCATGTCATGACGCGAAATTATAAATTCATCTCCTACCAAAAAATTACCACTCAACGCGCCTAAAGATGTTTTCACTTCAATTAATATTAATAAAGAGGCCTTGATACAAGCTGAGGGATTCAATAATAATAAGAAATAGACCTTGATACAGGTTGAGGGGTTCAGTAATAAAATAGCAAAACGACCTTGATACAGGTTGAGGGGTTCAATAATAATAACAAAGAGACCTTGATACAGGTTGAGGGGTTCAGTAATAATAATAATAATAACAAAGAGACCTTGATAGAGGTTGAGGGGTTCAGTAATAATAACAAAGAGACCTTGATACAGGCTGAGGTGTTCAAGAATAATAATAAAGAGACCTTGATACAGGTTGAGGGGTTCAATAATAATAACAAAGAGACCTTGATACAGGTTGAGGGGTTCAATAATAATAACAAAGAGACCTTGATACAGGCTGAGGGGTTCAATAATAATAATAACAAAGAGACCTTGATAGGTTGAGGGGTTCAATAATAATAACAAAGTGACCTTGATACAGGTTGAGGGGTTCAATAATAATAACAAAGAGACCTTGATACAGGTTGAGGGGTTCAATAATAATAACAAAGAGACCTTGATACAGGTTGAGGGGTTCAATAATAATAATAACAAAGAGACCTTGATAGGTTGAGGGGTTCAATAATAATAACAAAGTGACCTTGATACAGGTTGAGGGGTTCAATAATAATAACAAAGAGACCTTGATACAGGTTGAGGGGTTCAATAATAATAATAACAAACAGACCTTGATACAGGTTGAGGGGTTCAATAATAATAATAACAAACAGACCTTGATACAGGTTGAGGGGTTCAATAATAATAATAATAACAAAGAGACCTTGATACAGGTTGAGGGGTTCAATAATAATAATAACAAACAGACCTTGATACAGGTTGAGGGGTTCAATAATAATAATAACAAACAGACCTTGATACAGGTTGAGGGGTTCAATAATAATAATAATAACAAAGAGACCTTGATACAGGTTGAGGGGTTCAATAATAATAACAAAGTGACCTTGATACAGGTTGAGGGGTTCAATAATAATAACAAAGAGACCTTGATACAGGTTGAGGGGTTCAATAATAATAATAACAAAGAGACCTTGATACAGGTTGAGGGGTTCAGTAATAATAATAATAACAAAGAGACCTTGATACAGGTTGAGGGGTTCAATAATAATAACAAAGAGACCTTGATACAGGCTGAGGGGTATATCTTGTGCACGGCGTCGCCGGGAGCTCGTCCCGCCTCCCGGTCCAAGTAATAGGACTGCACGAACACCGAGTGATCCGAGAGGCACCGCAGCCACACGTCGCCTTCACCTCGCAAGTCCAGCTGCACGCCTTTACCGATATGCAACCTGGGTGCAACAACACTTTATTATTACTAATAATACGAAAGAAAGAAAGAAGGAAAGAAAGGAAGGAAGATAATAACAGTGCATATCAGTGTGTACATGCCGAAAAACTGAAACTTCTTTGGATTATATGTATTATTATTTGGATTATATAGTGTACATATGAAAATGCTAATAAACTATATACTACACGAAGTATATTAATAGACCCAGACAGACAACCTTACGTTTAACGTGAACACATATTTTTTCTTACAGTGCCATAACAAGTTTCATTTCAAAAAAAGAAAAAAAAAATATTCCGGTTTTGGCGGGATATTGGTCTGTCATGTAGTGGATTTTATTTTTTATTCATAATCTTGTGTTACTCGACTCTATATTGTGTAAAATTGGTGGTGTTTTATGTAATATAGTGTGTTTATTGTGCATAACTGAAGTGAATGGAGAATAATACCACGGACCATGAATTCCGAGATGCCACAAAAACTCCATGGAAAGTTGTAACAAGATGGCCACCATCTTGTTACTTCATTGAAATTATATCAAGAAACTTGTAATATCGATACTCACTTGACAATGGCAGTAATAGTCTACTAGAAGACTGATTGCCAAAAATGGAATGGAAGAAGAACTTGTAGTACTATCAACTACTCGACAATGGCAGTAATAATCTAAAAGATTGGTTGCCAAAAATAAAGTAAATATATATATATATTGTAAAAACACAAATGATATACAAATAGACTAAAGTATATAGAGATAGAAATGTCCAACAACTGACAACTCCATTGATCAACATGCTGTAGTATAATAAGGCAATGCTACAGTGCTGTTTTTAATGACGGTACAAACCAACACACGGAGATATGTTTACCCTCTTCGAACACATCACCATTTAACATCAAGTGGTACTGTGGTATAATGCTAAAATTAATAGGTTACAAGAAAAAATGTTTTCCAAGACAAGGAAAAGGGATGTGTAATAGATACTTGGCTAGAAAGAAAATAATACAAAATAAACGACATCACAAATCGAGGGATATATAAGTCTTGGACTTTGATATTTTATAACCTTAAAATGAGACATGACCGCGCTAACCAAATCAAACAACAGTAAGCACTACAAACAGGCAAATACTATAGCACTTATTAAAAATAATTATTTAAAAGTAATAATTCGTTATTAAAGCTTCTAAATATATTCAAAAATATCTCTACTGTCTTATTTCACTCAAACACGTTTTATATTGAATTTTTTTAACCTATATTTATTTTTTCTTTTCCATACGATTTTTTTAATAATTTTCTTTAAAGTGATGTGCTCACATAAATTCGGTAATTAATTTTTATTTATATAGATACATTAGTACTATGCAATTTTAATTTGTTTACCTTGCACGTTCACTCTGCTCCGTTCTGTGGACATTACTGAGTGCTCCGAGACAGAATCTATTCCCTCCGGATGGATCTACATAACCATCCACCTAGGACAGACATGTTTTTTAACTTTATATATGCCAACCATTATGAAAATAAATTTGAAGAAAACTCTGGTATGGAAAATTAACTTCTTATACAAGGAAATGATAATTACTTTGTTGTGTAGGACACTGCATCAATAGATGTCACTTTAATTCCCTTACAATATACAGGAAAACATCGCGATGGTAGTAAAAAAAATTCTAACCTATCTAATTAGTAACCACATTCGAGTAGAAAATCTGTTGCCAAAACACATATATATTTATTCTGATAGGTGCCTTTAAGAGGCAATACCACTAAAATGTTACTAATTTTGTTGTAAAATGTTACATGACATGACAATAAGCCAATTGAGATTCTTTTTCTGTTCATCACAGTTCAAGATCACTCAATGTATATCTAATTACATGATACTACATGTGTCACAGAGATTCTTTTTCCCTTCGAGACCAATCAGTGTATATCTAATGATATGGTACTAAGTGCGCTACGGTGACACTTTTTGAGTTTGTCACGGCTCGAGATCAATCAGTATATATATAATTACATGGTACTACACATGCCAGTGACTTTTTTTCAGTTCATCGCTATTTAAGATCACTTAGTGTATATCTAACGACATGTTACTAAACGCGTCAAAGCAATTCTTTCTCAGTTCACCACAGTTAGACATGAATCAGTGTATATGTAATGATATGGTACTAAACGCGTCAAAGCGATTCTTTTTCATTTCATCATAGTTCGAGATCAATTAGTGTATATCTAATGATATGGTACTAAGCGTGCCATGGTGACTCTTTTTCAGTTCATTACGGGTCATGATCAATCACCATATACTTTACTGCCGAGAGTCATATTTTGAAAAGTGATATATATCTTCATACATGGAAGTATAAACCGGACAATAGTAAACTAAAAAAAATACAAGTCATAAGGTATCTTACTGTAACATTTGGTCGACTGGAAGGAACCTTAAACGTTTCTCCAACTTGCGTGTCCAATTCGAAGTACGCCACAGAACACCAATACTCTGGAGCTGGTTGACTAGACAGAAGACCACTAGGGTTTCCATTATCTATAAAAAAGATATGAATTTCAAAATGTTGTTACAGAATAAACCTGTATTTGTAAACAGAACTAGAATTGAGCTGACGAATTTCTTATCAGTCATTCTAGATGATAAGAACAAGATAATGAAAAGAAAGAACTTTTAAGAATTTAGATATAGAAAGTGATTTCCAAGTAGAAATCAGATACTAATACATTTCAATTTACAAAATAACCTGACAATAAATTTTAATATTGATGTAGGAAATTGCTATTTTATACTTTAGACAGGTTTAAGAACTGTGATATATTAAGGTTAATTTTTTTGTTTCAATAATTATTTTCCCGTTTTTACTTTTGTTGATATATTAACATATATTTTTTATTTAAATAATTATTTGTTGGTTTTTAATATTTTGTGTATGTATAACAAATTCTAATCTAGTTTAAAGATGATGAAATTGTGACAAAATTGACAAGAACATGGGGTAGGATAAATTAAAATAAAGTTCAAAATTTGTACCATAAAAACAAACAATGACAAGAAATTAACTTAATAAAAATATTTTAAGAATATTGTTTCCGAATATTAATTATATTAAAACCACGCTTTATCCTTGTAACTGTATGATGCCTTACATTTCACAAGTAATGAAGTATTATTTATTAATATTTTTGATTATTAAAAAAAATCTCATGACTGGCTAAAATTGGAGTCGTTTCATTATGACTGATATTAAGCAAAAAAACTTACAGTAATGATGATGGTGCGCAGGCGCATCGAGTGGTACCGGTGGAGCGGCCGGCGGTGGAGCTAGACTCTGTGTGTATGTCAATGTATTGTTTCCTGTCCATGTACCTATTCAAATAATTGGTCCATTCAATATCTTGAAGCGATGCTGACTCAGTAGTTAGTGTTTAAAATGGAGAGTTTGTTGAAAGAAGACATGGTGAGGAAACTTTAACATGAGGACCTTTTCTAAGCCCACTCAATTAGTTACCACCCTCAAGTTGAAAAGGTGTCACCAACCACCTATTGGTGTGTTTCAAGCAGCTGTACTTTTTTTTTTCAACAAATCACTGGCAGCAGCCATACTGCAAACACTGGAACATCGGCGTAGTAGTATTTTATCAGCTACACTTTGGAGACTGTGCACAAGATCTGCACCAACTAATGCCAGTCTCCGTTTCATCTTAGGACTACCAGACGCAGTACGAGCCTCCATTCGTTCGCGGTTGACATACCATTCATCCGGACGAAGCGCTTTGCATCGTCATTTATTATGAGAACCGCGAAAGAGTGGAATGCGCTGCCTGCGTCTGCTTTTCCTGAAGTGTATGATGAAGTGAATATATAATTAATATGTAGCTTTAATGATATTATTGGGGTATGTCATATCCCACCTCGTATACGCAGGGTTACCATAGATGGTCAAATAATAATACCTAGAGAGTATTAAAAAAAATATAAGCAAATTGCTCCGCTTTCAAATTAAAAACGAAAGTACACATGGTAGCTTTTCAATACACATAATATTTTTAAAATAACATTCACTCTTATTATTATTAAAAGAATTTAATGTAAAGGGCTCATAATTAATAGATTAATCCTTCGATCAACAATAACTAGATAAACAGTCGGCGCGAAAAATACGTCTTGGTAACTAACAGCTCACTTGAAATGTGAGCTTTTATTTTGTTTGAAACACAGCCAATGTATAAGCCCGTTTCACATGCCGCAGTGTATTCAAAGGATGCAAAAATAATACCCGAAAAAGCAATTTAACGGCCGGAGTATCTTACTTTCGCTAAATACATGTTGAACAAGTTATATTTTAAGCTTTAAACTAACAAATAATATCTAATTTTGAATAAAATTACCGATTATTAACCTGTGGTACAAATTTTTGGCCTAGGCTCTCCAACCACGCATAATAACGGGAAAACGTACTTTATTCATTACGTGTTAAGGTTGAATTTACACTAAATGTTGTTTATGTTGTCTTTTCATTTGTGAGGGGAGTAATTTATTGCTTTGCTCGTTTTATCGTAAGTATTAGATAATATTTTGAACATTTGTAACTTTATTACTAGGTGTCATGGTTGTAATTAGGTTGAACTTAAAACTGTTTTAAAACTTTTTTTCTCCCTTTCTTAGTAAACAAATAGCTACACATAAGTATATATTTACGCGGACAGCTTTTAGCTTCAATTTTGTACGTGACCCTTTATCTAGTTATTGTTGATCGAAGGATTAATCAAATGGCTTGTAGAATACCTTGAGCTGTAATAACCTAGCTTGAGGACATAATTAGAAAGTATGTTATTGTAATGTTGTTAACTCTTAAGCATATGAGAGAATTACCTTGCTGTTGTTGTTGTTGCTGTTGTTGTTGTGGGTTTTGATGCTGGTGCTGCAATGGACTAGGTTGTGGGGCCGGACTTGTAGTGGCAAATCCGTTTTGCTGTGATCCGTCACCAGATATCGGAGACACAGCACCCACTGTTAAGACACACATATAATGTGTTATATTAATAAATATTATATTATGAGAAACTAGTATGGTGATACTGTCAACACCTCAGCGTGTGTGACAGATTGATTCCCTGTAATTAGTGGCTCCAAATAAAGATATTTGAACAATAAATATAGACTCATTTATAATATATTGATTGGATAGAACCAACATATTTATTTGTTTGCAGTAAGAGTTGACTAATAAAGACCGTCACATAAGAAACAAGCGTTATGCCCCTATATGTGATTTTCTCTCTCTCTGCGGTTCTATCAGACGAGTGTATATGTGAGTGTGAGTGTCGAAATTCGAGCAGACGAACATCTTACGCTTTCTGTGATATTAAATACTAAGCGAGTGGAAATTTACTTAAAAACTGATTTTTATTTAACATTCTTTTTATATAATTTATAACTCGCAATTTTATGTCTAATTCTCAATAAAAGAATATTTTTCCTGAAATATTAAATTAATTTTTTGTTTATATTCCTAATTTTATATTAACGAACTTCGTTTCTGTCCAGGGTCACGTTATCGGACACGTTTTATATAGTACCTCAGCAAAATAACTCTATCTGTTGGTAAAAGTACGTTAAGCATGCAATTTTTTAATTGCCCTAGAAACAGAGTCTCTCTCTATGATGTTCTACCTCCTTCTATTCCCCGTCCTACTAACATTATGTGTCTCTTAACTCTTGTTACGGATAATCATTTAATTCTAGAATGCTTGTCGAAATTTATTAATACTAACAAAATTAAACTTTAGATTTTAGTGTAATGCTCCTGTGTATGTCTGTATTCTAACAATATGTCGTATGTTTAGTTTACATGTGCTTTCTTTGTGGTATCTGTTTGTAGATAGCCCGGTCTGGATATAAAGATAATTGCTTAATTGTCTGGCGCAATCTCCATTGTTTATGGCTCCATTCACTTGACATTGGCAAAATTGTGTGCGCACACATGTTGCCATTTTAAAAAAGAAGAAGAAGAAGAAGACTTTAAAATAACAGTTTTACAAAGACTATAAAACAGAGCCTCATTGAAAGAAATACACAAATTACTCCTAGCGCACACCAACACAGAAAATGGAATTATATATCACAGATCTATTACATTATTATTAATCAACATTAAAAACAAATTATCATGCAGGATAATTTAAATACTAAATTAACCAGGTTATTAATGCTATATTTATTTCGTAAATGCCAAGCTTGCAGTGAAATTAGATGCGGCATTGATCCGTGATTAGAGCCCTAGAAAAAAACTTTGAAGTAGAAATGTCAAGAATTAAGTGACATGTCTTCATATCCGAATTTAGAATAATCTATGTAGATGTGACAAATCAATTACCAGGCAAAGTTTGTGTCAGCTGAGTATCAGTAGTGGTTTGCTCCGCTGTAAAGAATGTTGTAGTTGTAGCGTCAATTAAGGGTGTTGTACCTCCAGGAGACATAGTAACTGGCATAGCAGCTGTAAACCACAAACAATACATTATACAATTATAAACCATCATCTACTTGTACAATGACATTAGACAAACAATTAGCACAAAAAAAAATGTGATGACAAAAGATCGTGCAAAATAAATTATAAAAGCTTACAATGGTTCATTCGTTTCGGCAGCCACATCGCCCGAGCATCCATTGTATCAGGAGGTTCCAACTTGGGAGCGATCGCCCTTTGTTGCACCATTGCCATTTGCTGAGGACTCGGTATGGGCATTCCTTGACTTATAGACGGCATCTGAGGAGTTCCAGGTGACATCTGTGTTGGCGCTGAAGCCATTCTTGGTGAGGCCATTTGAGGGACATTCGTTCCCATCTGCGGTGTCCCTGGTCCCATTTGTGGGGTTCCAGGGCCCAATTGAGGAGTGCCCGATCCCAGTTGAGGAGTACCTGGACCCATTTGTGGTGTACCCGAACGTAACTGTGTGCCTGTGACCATCTGCGGTGTAGGCATTTGACCGGTGTGGTTTTGCATCATTTGCTGAGCACCAGGCGAGTGTCCCATTTGAGGCGGAGGCGCCAATTGGGGCGGTGCACCGGGCGGTCGGATCTGAGGTCGAGGGCCGTGTGTCGGAGAGAATAAGTTTGATACGCCATCTGGCGCTAGCGAAACAGAAAAAAAGGCAAAATAAAAAATTAACATGCTTTGCAAAGGAAACTCAACTTCACTCTTATTTTTTTCATCATGAAACATAAGATGTCTGAAAATATGTACTGCACATTTTAATAGTTACATAAAATTCAAGCAATTGCTTTTTATATTAGTATTTCATTAAACATTATTTATGTGCAGAGTACTTTGTAATAAAAAAAAAATAGCTTTCTTCTAAAGTTTATATTTTCAGACATCAGGCTAATAATGTAATGAGACAATTTCCAGACATAATTTTATAAAAACTTACTTTGCCCCTGATTAATAATTATGTTAGTGGTTTGAAATTGCTGATGGTGATGTGGTATTGTGGTATGATGGTGCCTCGGACTTGTGGCATGATGTTGGATGGTCACTAATTCTCCTGTATCCATGTCCATACCATTTCCACCTAGACCAGCCGTGTATTCATCTTTCACTAATCTACTAGGACCTGATTGAAGGGAAAGGCCGGACAGATCTGAAAATTGTAATGAAATCGTCTAATCGAAATCGATAGTAATGTAGCTAAATCCAAATCGTTTCGTGGTATAATTTATTTGGAGTTTCAACCTCAAAAAAGAAATTATAAGAGAAAAAGAAGCTTCTTCAGCCTTTCCACAGAATATATCTTCAGTTCCATGACAATTCCTTATGTCTTGCCATAAACTTTAATAAGCTAATAAAAAAGAAAAAAGCAATATTAAGTAGAGCTGGGAAACTGAAAATTCAGTCATTTGTTTTTTTTTATGTGAGAAAACAAAAAAGATTGTTAAAATATCAAAACTAAAGAAAATACAGAGAATTTTGTACAAGTTACTGTAGCAAAGGAGTAATGGTAGTATATTCACAATATTGCAAGCACTGTAATGTAGCTGTGCTCATAATGTGACGTGTGTAGCAAGAACTAGTTTATATATGTCTAGACTAAACTGCAAACCCGTTTTACATATAATTACACTACCCATAAAGGTTGACTCATTTAAGCAAGCACCAAACAATACGTCTATTCCATATAAGGAACCAAATTGGCACTAATCAACTAATGCATTCTTAATGGTCCAATAAAAAGACTAAACATAGAACTCTTTGTATGAGAAAGTGTGTCAATAATTCAAATGATAATAATGGGAGTGACAAATCTCTATGATTATTGTTAATAAAGATTTGTTTTTATCTTCTTTTTTTGAAATTTTCGACTATATGTAATAAAAAGTGTTTGTATTTTTATCTGTTATTTTATGAGATTTAACTCATAATCATATCATTATGACTCTATTTCTTATCAGTTGGTATTGATCAAATGTTGTACATAGAAAGCTTATATCATTCTTAAATTAATAATGAAAATGAAGAAACAAAATAAATAATTTAAAGGTATAACCATTTTTTGTTACAAAGATTTGATGTAATTTTGTACAGAAAAAGTACTGTAGTATGTAACTTTGTAAAGAGAAAGACTACATATAATTTCAAAATTAATAGGCCATATATAATTACCAATAATATTATAGTTTCGCAAAAAAAAATGTAATAAACTGTAGTGCATTGAGATTATTAAATTCCAATTTGATAGCATATTATAATTTTTTTTTTTATATCATAGGAGGCAAACGAACAGGTGGGTTACCAGATGTAAGTGATCACCACCGTCCACAGACACTTGCAACACCAGGGGAGTAGCAAGTGCGTTGCCAGCCTGTGTTGGGGGGAGGAAGGGAAGGAGAAGGGGAAAGTGGAAGGGGAGGTGAGATGGGTCTCTGGCGCTCTCACTGACCGAATGAAACGCAACAATGCAAGCACTGTTACTTCACGTTGGTTTTCTGTGAGAGGGTGGTACTACCCCGGGCGAGCCGACCCATTCATACTGAAATCAGTAATAGCTTCAGCATGGCTCTACCACCTACAACATGGGATTTCTATGTCACTTAGCAATTGATAGTGTATAAGATTTCACTATAATGCAATTGGAACACTTTTATTGCCAACTGATTTCAATTTCAATTTCAAGGTCCATAGAGGAAGCTCTTTACCATTAAGACAATGATATAGAGCAATCTCTACTGACCTTTCTCATGTGCATAAGATCTTCATATAGAATTTAGTGGATATCAACTTCCAATAAGACCTGGCTCCTTCTAACAATGTACATTTGAAATAATAAAACGAAGGATGAAACATGAAAGGAGATATGATAAAATACTTACCAATACCTGGAGAAACAACTCTTTCATAATGGTATGGATTTACACAGACTGAATCACATTTTAAATCAAATGCAAACTGACAAAACTTAACATGTTTCAGCTCATTCTTATGTAGATCTGGCCAACGCCAAATACGCGCGTAAATTACATGAGGAAATCCTTTGCGACCAGCGACCTGAAAATAATAGACACAACATATATCATACATAGATAGTAAGTTCAAGTGTCATGTCAAGGCAGTCTTAATACATAAAGGCTATTCTAGGATGGATCAATATGTGAATTATGGTGACCTCTGGAAATTAGCCTCTATCTGTGCGTTCACGAAAAACGAATGTAACTGTATGTCTAAAATATGTTGAGCTATGTTATCTATACATATAATAAAAATGAAATGTCTGTATGTAATATCAAAATATAAAAAAATAACTGATTGGGTATGAAAGTATACACGCTACTGATAACAAAAATGCAATTTTTAAAATTTTTGTCGGCCTGTCTGTCTGTCTGTTTGTTCCGGGTAATCTCCGAAACGGCTGGACCGATTTTAACAGCAATTTCACTGCCCGATAGCTGAAATTACAGCGGCTTACTTAGGCTACTTTAAATTAGACTAGCTATTAACCGCGGCTTTGACCGCAATGCCAACTCCGAAACGGTGGGACCGATTTTCACGGAATTTTCACCGGCAGAAAGAAGACACTAAAACAAGTAATTTAGTTTTTTTTAATTTAGACTAGCTGTTAACCGTGGCTTTGCACGCAGTTCTATTTACGAAACGGTTCGACCGATTTTTACGGGACTTTCACCGACAGATAGCGGACATTATAAGAAGTAATTTAGTCTATTTTAATTTAGACTAGCTAATAACCGCGACTTCGTCCGCAATGCTAACTCCGAAACGGTGGGACCGCTTTTCACGGAATTTTCACCGGCAGATAGAAGACCTTATAAAAAGTAATTCATGCAATTTTAGTTTATACTAGCTGTTACCCGTGGCTTTGCCCGCAGTGCTATCTCTAAAGCGGTTTGACCGATCTTCACGAAACTTTCACTGTCAGATAGCTGACCTTATAAAAAGTAATTTAGGCAATTTTAACTTATACTAACTGTTAACCGTGGCTTGGCCCGCAGTGCTATCTCCAAAACCATTCGACCGATTTTTACGGGATTTTCACCGGCAGATAGCGGACAGTATAAAAAGTAATTTAGAGTAGCTGTCTACCGTAGCTACGCCCACAATGTTATCTCCAAAACGATTGGACCGACTTTCACGGGAATTTCACTGGCAGATAGCTGACCGTATAAGAAGTAATTTAGGTTATTCTATTTTAGATTAGCCGTTACCCGCGACTTCGTCCGCATGAAATTTAGCAAAAATATGTTGGTTACATGTGTAACATGTGCGTAAGACGTGCGTTGAACTGGACTCCAAGAATAATTATAATTTAAATTCATATATCTGTATGTATGTATGCAATTTCAATTATATTGTCTTTTTAGACATTTTGGCGGCCATTTTTTTTATTACCGCGCTTTCGTCTACATAACTCAATAACCATAGTAACGTAGTCAATGAGCACTATTTAAATTGTCGAATATTAAAAACTGCTTAAGCAGATATAAAGTTTCATATCTTAATTTATATTTATGCAAGATTTCAAAACGTTAGCTCATTAATTGTTTTCAATTCAACATTATAATCATTAATAGTAATTCTGAAGATAGAAGGGGTATTTCTAATGAGACATTAGATCATAAACGTACTTATTGATAATATGGACATATTACATCATTATCTATCTTTAAATCATTTTTTCATTAGTTCCTTATACAGTGTAAGTGAGCACTGATATAGTTATATGGTGGCTTAAGGTTCTAAATATGTTCCTGATGGTAAACCTCATTCGACACACTGTTAGTGTGTTATATATCTAACTAGAGAGCCCGGCAGACGTTGTCCCACCCTGATTATAAAAAAATCCTTGACAAATTATATACTAAAACGTCCCTCATGAATCACTTTATCCACTGGTGAATCCCACAGGGAGATCTGTCCAATAGTTTTTGAGTTTATCGCGAACAGACAGACAGATAGACGCGGTGGGGGACTTTATTTTATACTATGTAATATATCTAATGTATACGTTACATGTTACTGTAAGTGGTGTGCGTGTCATACTTACAATTGTTTTTAAAGAGCATTTCTATAATTGTACATGGTCTCACAATTTTATAATTCTTTAATACAATTTTAAAAAACGCGTGCGGAGCAGCGTGTACAGCTAGTGTATAATAAAAAGGTAAACCAGATCGAGTTTTTGCCGATTCTTCTTGATGACTGGGTTATTTTCCGAACTGGTGGTAGGATTGACGTTCATAAGTGCCTTCTCATGGCCTAAATTACATGAAGAATTTTCGATTTTGATTATATCTTATATTTATCATATGTATATATGATAAGAATATTACATATTCTAAAAAAGGGTGAAAGTTTTCAAATATAGAAAAGAATATTTACCACATACAAAACAAACACAAACTAACAACTTTATTATTTTATCTTCAAAGTAACAGAAAAGTAAACCAAATTTGTAATAAAAATGTGTACATATAATAAGAACGTAAATCTAAGGTGGTAGTCCAGTAAAGCTGTAAAGACTTTGCCAGGTCAATAGCATAGTCAGTTCGAAAAAAAAAAAAATTCTAAGTTTTTCTGAAAAAATATTGTTGCTGATGTCTAGGAATAAGTAATAAAATATATTTCAATCCATTTTAAGAATGTCTGTCTATTTGTTTGAACATGTATCACCACTAAAATATTGTGTTCATGATAAAACCTCTTCAACGACAAGAAAATCAGATTGTCGACTAACATTATGTCTTTGTTTCATGAAAATCGGTTCAGTCTATCAAAACTTATGATACTTTTACATCTAATGATGATGTGACTTACGTGCAAGAGAAAAGTAGATAAGTAAATGGACTTAATACATTCAGATGACTTTATTAATTGCTGTTTTTTTACATAAGGTTTCATGTGGGCTCAGTTATATTATCTATGTTTATATAGTAAAGATGTAAAGTTTTATTATTTATATAGGGCAACCTCTGAAATTACTGAAATCTAAAAACTCTTTCAAGAATTTGAATATGAATTCTTTCAAGAGACAACATTGTCATACATTTGATCTATTTTGATTGTAATGTGTCACAATCACTTTGAATGTATAAATAGCAAGTTAAAAGGTAAATAATAAAAATATGGAATAAACAACATAGGAGATATAATTTTTGAAAATAATTATTTATATGGCAAAAGATAGTGCACTCATTATTTAATACTTGATTCAAAAGTCTGATGCCAATGGGGTCACTTATAAGGCTTATAATAAATGGAAACATGACAATTTATCCATGCCCAAAGAATTTGGTTGTCTGTAAGTCATTTATGGCTGATATTTTTATGTGATAAAAACTCAGACAATGGAGTGGAAGCAAGTCGGAAGAGATAGATGTGTCACAAGTCAAACCCTTAAGCTGATCACGTCTCTCTATCGCTTGGCTCAGGAGGAATGTGACAATGAATCATGCTTTTTTGTGCGTGCTGCCAGCTTTAATTGATTTATAAGACGTTTATCACTATAAAAAATTGGTGTACCATTCCCACAGACAGATTTACCTGCAATCTACCATCCAGAGTTCTTTGTATTGTGACACATTTGCTTGGATGTGCGCCATTCGTAGTAATAGCTGTGATCAATGAGTCCAGCTCATCTCTTTTCTCTTTCAATTTTTTTACAAGTGATTCAATGGCCCTTTTGGAAAATCCCTCACTCTCTCCACCCTGCCTGTGGCACATCAGTGAGTGGACAATACTGAGGCAAGCATCTGCTGATGTTGGTGCTGTAGTATTCATTGCTAAAATAAAGTAACATAATATCATATGACATCAATTAAAATTGTATAAACATAAATAATAAAGGAGCCTCAAATGTTCAATTAAACATTATATATTCATATATAAATATTTCTATGATCATTGTTGAAATATCTCAAACAAATTGGATTTCAATCTATACCAATATTATAAAGCTGGAGAGTTTGTTGTTTATTTGGTCGAATGTACTAATCTCAGTAACTAAAGGTCCGATTTGAAAAATTCTTTCCGTGTTAGATAGTCCATTTATCAAGAAAGACTATAGGCTATATATCACCACGCAAAGACCAATAGGAGCAGAGCACCAACGAAGAATGTTTCAAAATTGTTTCTTTTTTCCTTTTGACAGCTTCCGCTGCATGTTAGTTAGCCCAAAGCTAGCTTTTATATAATGGATTCATAAAATTAACTGGTAAAAGGTTAAAACATCTCAAATGACATTTCTTTTAACATACCACAGTTAAAAGCATTTTTCCATACTAAAATAGTCTATCTTTTTCTATGTTAATAATATTCTTTGAAACTGTAACTCAAACCAATTTGTCATGTTGTGTAATTATAGAAAACAAAAATGAAAAATAAAAAATTCAAGTTATAAAATACATAATATATTAGGTACATATTTTGCTTCTCAAAGCCACTTAAAGACATTAAAAATAATGAAATTTTATTTTCAGCTAATATTATTTTAACCTTTAATGGAAACCTTTGGAAATAGTAATATTTATAACCAATGTAGAACATACTATTTAATCATATTAATTAATCAATCTAAAACGGTTAACAGATATAATATGAAATTCAGTATAGCAGAATTATCACGGTATATTATAAACTGTACAAATATAACAAATGAATGAAACATCAAATGGAATTCCAAGAATTTGGGTTTTTGCAAGTTGTACGATATCAACTATAATCTGTGTTATAAAGCAAAATTGTTTAAACAGACCAATTTTAAAAGAAATAAATATAGAGACGTATGATACGATGATACACAACAAAAAAATGCCTATAAAATATAAAAATCAAATTTACTCAATAAAATGATGTTAGTCTCAAAATCTAGTGAATAAACATATTACCTATCAATTGTGTAGAACTAAACTTCAAATTTTATTCTCGAATATCTTCACATGTGACAACAAAATCATCGATAAATTGTGAAATTACAAATTTCTTTTATTACGAGGTGATACCAAAACAGAAAGCGACATTTTGGCTGGCGAGTCTACCATAGACACTTTTTTTTGTTATACCATAGACAACAAATAGGGTATTTGCAAGCACAGAGTACGTATGTATAAAATTCTAATAATAAGGATTTCCAAGAAATATATTTAGCAACTAGCGGCCCGTCCCGGCTTCGCATGGGTGAACAATTGTTTTAAACATTTAGGTTAAACATATGTGGATTGGCTAAAACTGATCATAGTCTTGAAAATCTTGTACCCATGATCAAACCCAGAATCGAAAATCTTACAGAAAGAAATGTCTTTTGTTCGAGGGTAGATGTTTGTGCTAACCTAACAAAATGATAAGATAAAAAAACTACCCGGTGAATTCATCTATTTTGGTGTGTGATAGCTTAGCGGAAACTACTCTTTACTGTATCTGCCAAATTAAGTCATATTGCGAATAAGCCGCGCGGTTACCTACGCTATAGATGTGCGCGCCCCTCTCCCGTGACCCCTTCTTCGCCGCATAGCCCGCACGTACGTACCACTCACTACCAACGACGCGAGTGGCATATTTTGTTTAGATTGGCAATTTTAAAATCGTAATGTCTTTTGAATGCAATGACCGATTTTAATAATTCAAAAAGTTATCTACAGGTACTGAAACAGTCTTTAATTGAAAATAATTCATTTGGATAAGGATTAATATAACGACATAGAGAACATGGTCTTTTAGGCATGGTCTGGTTGTTGTTAAGATTTCTTTCTAAAATGTAGTTATAGTGACAATAGTTGGACATATGTTACTGCTAGGATTTTTATTGATATTAATATCTTCTTTAATATTGTAGAACATATTTTTGTTCTGAAATTGATTGAGACTTATTTTTATCATAGGACATTGCAGTGAATTTCAAGAATATTCGTATTACAATTTAATGAACTCTTTGATGATCCTGACAACGAGGACAATGACAGTTATGAACGCTTTGATGAGATATATGATATTATAGGGTGATGATATAATATGTGATGGTGGTATATGGTATATGGTGATGATATATGATGAAAGTTAATTGATTAAATCTCTCGAAAACCTGTCTTAGATTAACATCCGTTCGGCCAAAATTGAACTTCCTATCTTTAATATTGATATCAAATAATGATCGGCTTATTTTAATACTTCCAATGCTCAATCATACAACACAACATTCTTAACATCGATGAATGAATTATTCAATAAGAGGGCTTATTGCAGTAAATGATTGTGGGTATCTGTAAAACTTTGATACAATTTATATAGATTTTAAAATATAAAGCAATATAAATTAATAAATTTGTATTTTCGTTTGTATATTTGTATTTTTTTTTTGTTTTATTTGGTATCTGTGTGTTTGTACATTTAATTATTACCAAATTTTCAAAAAAGATGTCAATTATAAAGGCCGCTAATAACAAATAAATTCTTAAAAAAATGTTGCCTGTCTACCTATCTATTATTATGGTATTGTATTGTATATGTTCGAAGACAACTTATGAAATTTTGTACACGGCCAAGTTTGTATATTCTAAACCAATACTTTACCAGAACTGTCAAAAATACTATTAGAAAACGAAAAAATAAATATTTTTAAGCGATTTCAATGAAATTTTTATACCCGAAGTTTACATATCTGTAAAATCAGTAGTCTCTGAAAATTATTAAAATACTTTTATAAAATATCATAAAATAGTGTTTCGAAGAAAATTTTAATCTCGCAACTAAATCTGAACCGACTTTAATAAAATTTTGATAGCTAATTAAAACTACAAAATTAATATTATGTCCACAATCAATTATCTTTAACTAATTCTATTAACAAGAAGTTATTAAATCCTTATATAAATAGCGTCTTGTTTATTTTCGTCTTGCTAATGACAGCCGTAAAGCTAACGAAACTCGATCTACAATGTTTTGGATGTTTTAACCCTTGCGACTAGTAGCAGACCTTGTTGCGTATATAAAACTGTTCAAGCCTTCAATAAAATCATCTTACACAAATTTTAAACAAAATAAAATTAAGCTTTATATCTAAATAAGAGGCTTTAATTTAGATACGAATAGCGGTTAACTTAATTTGTTTTAGGTTAATATTACTTTTGAAACAAGATTGGTATTTACTTAATATTTTTCATTTTATCTGTGTGTAGGAACCCAGATTGGTTCAGGGAGTGCTATATTATAATTCAGAGGTCATTATAAAGATGGAATTATATTTTAAGAAATAAAAGGATTATACAGTGGCAAAAAGATTTTTTAATTCTTTGATTGACATCTCCGCTACGAAGTAGACTTACGCGTTTCGGCTAATCTCTGTAAAAGATGACAAACAAGAGTCATAGAACTAAATATGTGGTTTTGGCGACAACAATCCCGTATGTTAAATGGACAATATAACACTTAACTCTTTGTTGCGTGCCGGTCCTGTACATTGATCATTTCGTCTACTTATATCTTTGTTCCGTTATATACATTCTTCAAAAACTTAAATGACTATTTCATTCAAGTTACCCTAAATTCATATGAGCTATTTTTAATTAATTTATATTCTCTGAAAATATATATAAAACCGTTTATTAAAACCAAAAAATCAAATAGTGAAATATGAATAAGAATAAATAATAAAAATTAGTATGCACAGACTACTAAGAGGATAATTCGTATTTAGTAAGTATTAATGCTGTTTTAGGCACATTAATAGGTATACTATGACAATGGTATTAGCGTCCTTTTATAATGTCCGTCAACTGTCACTGTTTAATAAATCGATTTTTAAATTTTTATTACTCAGTATTAAATTCATCAGTCAATCAATTACTCAGTGCTTATCAAACTATTACTATTATTACAAATAATTTTGTAATAATTTCATTGTTCCAACAAGATGGTGACCACTTTTTAATATTAAAAGTTTTTGTGAGATTTTAGAATTCATAATATTTTTTATTTCTCATTTATTTCAGCGTTTACAATTACCGAACATAATAGAAGAGTCGATTAACCCACGTTTATGTATAAAAAATTAAAGCCACAAGATAGGCATTTCCTCCCAATTAATAAGTGGTATGTGAAGAAAAATTGTCTAATAGGTAGTGTAAATATTAAAAAAAAGATAAAAAATGAATAAAATAAAAATTATGATAAAAATGAGATATGAGAATGAGAATGAGAAATAAAAAATGAGAGAGAATGAGAAATATACTCAATATACAGGTACATAAATAGTATATTGAATGAATACACTTCTTCTGTTTTTTTTATACATAATAGGTATTTACCTATGAAATTGCCGTTCTGCAGTATTGGCCATTTCAAATCAAAATAATTTTTGTTTAGCTAAGAATTCTAATTTCAAATTAATTTTATTTTAAAAACATGGAATTCTTTTTCCAAAAGTAGTCATTTGTTTATTGATTAGTGTTACATTTTCATCGCATTTCAATCTTTTTTGTCATCATGAATACGTTAAATATTCGAGTAATTACGGAATATGAGTACTGTCGTGGCAGCAACGCGGCACAAGCGGCACGCAACATCAACGACGGTTACGGAGCTAACACTACAAACCAACGCACCACCTGTTATTGGTTTGCTTGCTTCCGTTCTGGGAATTTCGACCTGAAAAATGAACCTCGCGGTCGTCCGAAGACTTTAGTCGACAATGACGAATTAAAGGCGATTGTGGAAGCTGATGATACACAATCTACGGCTGAATTAGCAGTAGCTTTCGACGTTAGCGTCAAAACAATATTGGTCCATTTGCGTCAAATTGGCAAGGTAAAAAAGCTTGACAAATGGGTACCCCACGAACTCAATGATCGCCAGCGCGAAGTACGCGTCGAGACGTGCTTTGCAATGCTCAACAGACACACAAATGAAGGAATTTTGAACCGCATTGTTACCTGCGATGAAAAATGGATTCTGTTTGATAACCGCAAGCGCTCAGCAAGTTGGTTGGATCCTGGTTCAGCACCTAAACAATGCCCTAAACGAAAACTTACCTCTAGAAAAGTGATGGTCACTGTTTGGTGGTCTAGCGCCGGTGTGATTCATCACAGCTTCTTACCAAACGGGGTGAGCATTACTGCAGATGTGTACTGTGAAGAACTGAGAATCTGGCACATCTCCAACCAGCATTGGTCAATCGCTCGTCTCCGCTGCTCCTGCACGACAACGCGCGGCCTCATATTGCACAGCAGACGGTCTCCAAGTTGCAAGAACTGGGGTTGGAAGTTCTCCGTCATCCGCCCTACTCACCAGACCTTGCGCCTACAGACTACTACTTTTTCCAGAATTTGGATAACTCCTTGGCGGGAAAAAAATTCAATACCCGAGAGGCAGTACAAAATGCCTTTGAAGAATTTGTTGCCTCCCGTCCAGCTGATTTCTTTAAGAAGGGCATCAATAAACTGTCACTGCGTTGGCAAAGATGCATTGATTGCATTGGTGATTACTTCGATTAATACAAACAAAAAATACATGAAAAAATTCGTTTAAATTTTTTCATACAAAACGGCAATTTCATAGGTAAAGACCTAATATAATAATGTAAATCTAAAGTGTCTATACGTTTTCGATTTTCGTAAAAAAAAAATGTTTCAATCAGTTTTAGAAATGTCTGTATGTCTGTTTTAGCTTATGTCAATATCGGTGAAGTCGGATTAGTTTAGCAATATAACGATAAACGATACCATAATTATAATCCATTATTATAGTTACTTTATTTTATCTGGCATCTCTAAATTAGGGCTAATTATATTTTTTAAATATTGGATTTTTATATATCGATATCTTTACTAATATCAATATTGGCATTCGATATATTGAACAAAAAATATCGACATTTAGATATATATTTTCTTTCTTAAAAAACAATTGTAATTCAGCTTAACAATAATGATTTACAGTTTTTAATCCAGTATATGTGTTAGACAATTTATACCATAAATGTTTTAAAATGTTACATTACAGTTCTGAAGGGCACGTGCACATATGTTATTTAATCATATTGGTTTTTATTCGCATCATTATTCTTTTATTTAAATAAGATAATTTTGTGTACCAATATTTTTCAGTAAGAGTTTAAAAAGTTACTCGTTACTTTATATGCTCAGCTGTTTGATTACTAAGATTACCATTACCAGTCTGCTCCAAATTTCGGTATCTCGGTTCATTGAACCAAAACGACAGCGGCTTAGACAAGAACGTGAGGAATAGGATAAATGCAGGAAATGGCAAAAGATCTCTGGGGTATCTTGCGATCTACGAATGTCCTGGAAACTCAAGGGAAAGGTGTATATAATCATTATAAGATCAATCACGCTGTATGCATCTAAATGCTGAGCTACGAAGGAAACGGATGAGAGAAAACTACATGTGGCAGAAGTGCAATTTTTAAGATGTACGTAGAGTAGCTAGAATCGATAAGAATAAAAATGATTATATCAGTTGAAGTTTGAAAATATCACCAATGACAGAGAAGTTGAGGAGTAATAGGTTAGTATGATACGGTGATGTCATAAAGAGAGATGAAATACATATAACTAGAATAATTTTAAGTATGAAGGTGGACAGATATAGGAGTCTATTCTAGGAAGGGAATAAGCGAATAAGAGAGAAGAGCGAATAAGGTATGAATAAAGTGTGTGACAAATAACATGTGTATGAAAGGTGAATTCTGTGATGACATCTGATAGATGAGAGTGGAAAAGGAAAACATGTTGTATCGACTCTACCTAGGTGGCATAAGGGTAAAATGATGATGTATAGAATAAAAAATATGTACCGCCGATATCCATATTTTAATATCGTCCAAAAAAATATTACTTATAAATATCGATATTTTACAACTGAAATATCGTTATTTCGGTTTATCGATAGTTTATCAACAATCCTTACTCTAAATGTTGTAACGTATATAAATTGTAATTCAGCTGTCGAGTTGGGTGCTGACAGCGAAATTTGTCAAATCTCGTTTTTAGTTTCTTCAAAAAATAAAACGAGCTAAAAATAATACAAGAATCATATACATTTTAGATATGTATCAACAATTACAGTAAAAATAGTATAGAACAATAAAATGTAATTAGTGCCTACGTACAAAGTGGGTGGTTTCCGTACGCAATAATTGGAATGTTATTTGTGTCATGCCCGCAAAATTGTCGAAATTTACTGATGATGCTAAAAATTGTTTAAAAAATGAAAGGTGTCGATAATTCTGCAGTGAATAGAGAAGGGATGACAAATAAACCTATTATAACATGTAAGTAGATATTTTACATATGCTAAGGAATGAATTGTTCATTTAAATTAATACAAATGTTTTCTAAATAAGGCGCAGGAGATTGGAATTTATTCTGTACTTTGGAAGCGCCCCTTGTGGCGGCAATCCCGCAGGACTCTTGCGAATGGAGACGTTCATATGGGCGCGCCACAAAATCTGTTTATTTAGAAGCATCATTTAACAAATACAATAAAGACAAGTTGCAATCAGAATTTAATTTGTTAAAACGACCTATACTTCATATTTATTGGACAGATTGTGTGGTATGTATATGTGTTATAATTGTGATAATATCTATTTTTTTCTAAATACTACCATCACACTGAGTATGGCATTTAAGGGTGTGAGTTGTTAAAAATTAGGAGACAATGAAACTGTGCGCCACTGCTATACATATTTCTGTTGCAAAAACATCAGTGCACAAATAGCAGTACAAGCCCATTACTGTGTTCTAATCTGAAGGGTGAGGGTGAAACGACAAAGTGTTATCATGTCCACCACTTTAGTAGGATGTGGTAGTGTGACCACTATGTTGCTATTATCAGAAGGTTGGAGGTAAATAAATGACCTGACTCTGATTGTGTAGACAAGTAAACACTTTGACACCTACTTTATGAATTCACCTTATTGAGCTAAGTAGCAATATATATAATGGATAAAAACTAAACATGTGCAAATAATTATAGATGGTGAAAATACAAGTAATATTAAAGTAGTAGATCCTAGGAATAGACACAATTTCTTAGCAATAAAATAAAAGTGGAAACAATAATGAGCAGCGATTGGCAGTAATTGTTTCTTGTGCATCCTTGTTTGCGCATCACAGGTGCGTTCTTAGCCTGACTAATCCGTGTACATTTTGACTTCTCAGAAGGGCATTTCATAGAGCCGTTTTTCATATCTCATTTAAATTGTTGTAATACACATGCCATGGTTGGTGTACATATATGGTTCACTACAACATTCCATACAAGTTGCTCTCACTCAAGTTCTCAAGACTAACAACCTTGACTGATATCAGTTAAGAATCTGTTCTATCTAAGTTTCTTTATCAGTAGGTGTAGGCTAATTACCATTACGTAAACTTCCAGTCTGTTTGCTACTTCAAAGCAAAATAAACAGTTTCCCATACATACTTCATAATGTTAAATTCCTTCCTTTTTTTAAGCATGTATTATTTAGATTATGTAATAGCATCATAAATAATAAGTAACTTTTTAATAATGTTTAAAAGATAAAAATGATTACTGTGTGATATCCATAGGAAATTGCACAAGTCATTGAAAACTTTTTTGTAGACATTTTTCAGATGTGCAGTTCTGTAGTTCACTGTATTTATGTATCTCATAAGGCTTAGCCAGTGTTATCAATGAAAGACCCCAAATATTTTTTCTCAATACTTTATTACAATATATTGATTCTTCTCTGCTTTAAATAAATGTATGTCTGTAAATATACATGTCTCATACGTATAAACTCTCCAGAAGAAAATCTCAATACGGTAGTGAAAACTCTATCAAAATTCATTGTGTAATTTATAAGAACGAAGGTAATACACAGAAAAAACACAAAAAGTGACTTTCTTTTACTAATACTTATTCTATAATAACATATCTAGGTAATATAATAACATATGTAGTTAATAATGTTAACAGAGTGTGTGATAGTCGGTGTATATAGATGTTATTCATTTCCCCTTATTAGTTGGTACTGGGTCTCATCAACTTCTGTACATTCCAAAAAATTACCATGAAAATCGGTTTATGTTATAGATTTTGAATTGTAGAATTTAAAAAAAAATCTTCTCTATAACTCAACCATTTAGTACTTACCATAAATCACGAGAGCAATAAATAATAAATAACAATTAAATCTCTAAACACAGTTACTAAAACATTAAATACTTTTTTGTTAGGATGTGGAATATTATAAGACAACTCTTAGAGAAGATATTGAAATATGGCTCAAGCAATTAGAGAAAGCCGGTATCACAGATTGGATGATTGTTCAAGTAGAAACTTATGACATAAGGAAAACCAATAAGCTCCTCCCAAGAACCACTGTTTTGGACAAAATTAAAGGTGACTTTGCAATCAAACAAACTGAAGATAGATTCCTTTCTGTAATAAATCCAATTAAGTCAGAAGCGAGGAGTGCAGAATCATGGCGTGCTTTAGTAGCTAAAATCAGGCATTTTATTCTGGTAGCATATAATAAAGCTTTAATAAAGTTTGAAGAGCACATGAGAGAACAGAGGGAGAAAAGAAATGATCCAGAATGGGATTTTTGTAAATATTTTATCTTGCAAGTATGTATATACCTATTTTAAATTAAATATAATTAAATATTTTAGTCCAAAAAAAAAGACAATTTAATGTTTTTGTATTCAGAAGTATCTATATAAATTTAATAGTTTAAAATCCAGATCTAGTATCATTACATAGTATAAAACAAAGTCCCCAAAGTCCCCTACCGCGTCTGTCTGTCTGTCTTTTCGCGATAAACTCAAAAACTACTGAACGGATTTACATGTAGTTTTCACCAGTAGATAAAGTGATTCATGAGGAAGGTTTTGGTATGTAAATTATCAAGGATTTTTTTTATAATCAGGGCGGGACAACGTCTGCGGGGCCCGCTAGTTTTGTTATATTTGTTAATTTACTAACAGTCACTATTAATTGAAAATTGAAAAACAAACATTACATTATATCGGAAACATACTAAAATTCATAATTACTGGAATGTTCTTGAGTTGTAATATAAAAATTGTTTATTATAGGTTTATATTTATTTGTACATGCATGATGATAATGGAGTCCTACATTTAATTTATTTTAATCAATATTATTTACTTTTAGGAACAACTAGCATTTGTGTTAGAAATGTTAGGTTTGTATGATGAAGCACTAGTCCAATATGATGAATTAGATGCACTTTTTTCTCAATTTGTACTCAATTCCAACATCGCTGAAAGTCCAAGGTGGCTGGACACATTCAGACAACCGGTGACATCATGGCAGGCTGTTAGACTAACAGCATTGGTGCCTCAGCACTTGAGAGAACTAATCGTAAAGAAAAAAGCATCACTGTTGGATTTCAGAAGCTACCTATTTCAAAGACAAAGTGCCATGTTATTACTTACTTTTAAGCCTTGGGAGGTATGTTGTATTGTTTTTTTTAAATATAATAATCATTATCTCTAGAGATTTTTTTGATAAACTTTTTCAAATATATAGGGGTTGTGGAGTTCAAAATGAAAATAGAGGGTAATTTTGATTATGGGTAAATTGACATTTGAAAATAATATCAAGCATGTGAAATTTATTACATCTCATATATATCTATACTAGGTGTTAAAGCTGGAGGGTGTGTTTGTTTGTTTGGTTGGAGGCGCTAATCTCCGGAACTACTGGTCCGATTTAAAAAATTATTTCAGTGTTATATCATCACACTAAGGCCAGTAGAAGCGGAGCAACGAAGAAGAATATTCCAAAATGGGGGGTTCTTTTTTCATATTGACATTTTTCGTTGCATGTAAGTGTTAGCCCAAAGCAACTATTCCACACAGACTAAGTCATAGGAACAGCTAGTACTAAAAAATTACATCATTACCATGTGTGTTACATAATTATTGTATCATACTGAGAGCATATTTTTTTGTATTCTTGTTAAATTAAATTATTGTAAATTTATTATTACTCAAGTTACTACGAAATCACTTTTAGAAACAATAACATAATCATAGACCATTGAATTGAACAACAAAATAATTATAATTAACTCGCACAGGCAAGGTTCTTCTACTAATAGGATCCGCATTTTTATTCAATGCTACAATTAATACCTTTTATATGTTCATGTTACGTATTTGATTTACAATGAAGTCTAGATTACAGACCAATATTTTCTCTACAGTCAGCCAACTGTGAAGTGTAATACTTGCTATTTGTAACATGCAGTTACAAGTAGTACAATTGACTTTATACTGCATTTGCACACTACATATAACAGTTTAGTTTCAATTTCAACTTTAATATTATATATTCACTAGCGGGCCCGGCAGACGCTGGCCCGCCCTTACTATAAAAAAATCCTTGACAAATTATATACTAAAACCTTCCTCATGAATCACTTTATCTACTGGTGAAAACCGCAAGAAAATAAGTTCAGTAGTTTTTGAGTTTATCGCGAACAGACAGACGCGGTAGAGAACTTTGTTTTATACTATGTAATGATACCAAGCAATTGTTAATTACGTTTTATTATTTTTAGTAATAAATTACGCTTTATTATTTTTTATATTATACTAGCGAGCCCGGCAGACGTTGTCCCGCCCTATTATAAAAAAACCTACAAATTATAACCAAAACCTCCTCATAAACCTCTATATACGTGAAACCGAAAACCGCGTGATTACCTGAACAAACTTTGTTTTATACTATGTAATGATTTATAACACATTATTCTGTTTCATTTTTCTCTCTATACATTTTTCTTTTTATTGATTAATATATATTATCTTTTATAATTTAACCTGATGTTTAAGGATGATATGGCTTAACATTATAACCCCTTAAGCCTAGAGAGAACTGGCTTTCAAATGCAGCTATTGGATCACAAAATAATTTTTGTCAAGTAATTTAAAAAAGTAATTTGGTAGATATAAATAAAGACTAATATAAAGCTTATAAAATTTAAAGTGTTAAAATTGGCCTAAACTACAATTTGTCAAGTAAATAAAAATGTAATTTTATATAATCCTGGGGAATATTTTTTAACCACTTGTGTGAAGTAAACATTAAAGTAGACAAGAGTAAGGAAGAATTTTCGTGTTTTAATTTCAAATATCGTATAAATCTTAATTGTTTCCATATATAATGTTGGAGTGAGTGAGTGAGTTTAAATCAAACAAAATTAATAAGATTATTAAAAAAATAGATTAGAGAGAGAAAAGAAATAATCCCCAGTAAAATATCCCATATATTTGTAAATATTTTATTTTACAAGTGGGATTTTTCGTAGGTGGTTGACCCACGCTGAAGCTTTTACTGGTTTCAGCTTAAATGGGTCGGCTCGTCCGGGGCACTACCACCCGACCCATAGAAACACCAATGTGAAGTAACAGTGCTTGCATTGATGCGTTTCGTTCAGTCAGTGAGAGCGCCCACCTCCCATCCCCCCTCCCCCCCAAACACAGGCTGGCAACGCACTTGCGACTCCCCTGGTGTTGCTAGCTGATCCGACTGTTAGTTTGCCTCCTAAGATAAACAAAAGAAAGTATTTTCACATATTTCTGTAATTTTAAGCATCTCCTCTCCTTTATTGCCCTTGATTTTATAAGACTCATATTTCCTTTTAGATAGCATCACGCTGCCTCTCTACAGTTCACAACACTATAGTCGAGTTATCGTTGCTCGGTGCAAGCTCAGTGGAGGGTGCGAGTGCGTGCTGGGCGCATTTAGCGTGCGCGGAGACGTTACGCGCCTGTGAAAGACTTGCCGCCACCAATAGTACGTTAGACATGTGTACGGCCGCACAAGCACCACTGCTACACCATGCTAAGGACAAAGTAAGCAAATCCTAATACCAACTTTCTAACTAATATTATAAAGGAAAAAGTTCTTTGTTATACGCTTTGAGATCTAAATTATTTAATACGGTCATCGTGAAATTCTGAAATGTTTTCTTTTCTAAGCCATTTCCAAAATCCAATGTGTTTCCTGCAAGTACATATATTCGTCTACGTACCTTGTTTTACATTTTTATGTTATAAAGTAATACTCTTAGATTTTTTTTAATTTTGAAGTCCCTTTAACTTTTTTGGGTTTGAAGTAAAACGAAAAATAAAAGCGGTACAAATGTCTTATAATTTTTTTTCTTTATTATATCCCTTAATTATAATGTCTTTATAATTCAAAGTGGGATGCGGATTACATTTTGAAAATGCTATAACTTTATCATTTTGAAGTGTAAACACAAATAAAAAGGTACAAAGGAGGCACTATCGAATGGTATCTTCATAAAATATATATATTTTTTTTATTGGGATGCCAACTTCACATAACTCGCTTTCAACGTAGTGAGTTTTCTTGCAGTAGAGAAGTGGGACAAGCGATGTGATACGCATGCGCAGAAGTGAAGTAAAATAACAACTTTTTTTCAAAGATATTTTGGAAGCAAAGTATGTTTGCTTTCAATCTGTTTGTGTCTTTGCCTGTGTACATATTGTCAAAATAATAAACAGCACAGATGAAGTTTAATATATTGTAATCTTTTTTTCACAGCTTCATGAGCTTGGAAAATTATGTGGTCTACTGCCAGGATCAAGTCCACCAAGCTCGGAACAGCTACACTTAGTGGTAATGTTATCAGCTGGTATGGGTGACAGTGAGTTAAGTAATCAAAGGCCCACTCCGACTGACCGTCTTAAAGAAGCACTCTGCAGTGCGAATACTTTCCAGCAATATTATCTTGAGCTTGCAGAACTTGCAATGGGAACGTACAAGCATATTGGACGACTAAGGTCAGTGTTAACTATACTAATAGTTATAAAGCTGGAGGGTTTGTTTGTTTGGTTGAACATTGTAATCTCTGAAACTACTGATCCGATTTGAAAAATTCTTTTAGTGTTAGATAACTCATTTATCGAGGAAGGCTATAGGCTACATATCATCACGCTAAGACCAATAGGAGCGGAGCACCGATGAAGAATGTTTCAAAATCGTTTTTTTTTTGTCCTTTTGAGAGCTTTTGCTTTATTGGTGTTAACCCAAAGTGACTATTCTACGTAGACGAAGTCGTGGGAACAGCTAGAGACGGTATATAAAGAACCAAGTCAAATAAGAAGCTATATTTAGTACTCAGTAATTTAGCACAACAATTGCATTTTTTTCATTTGAAGCTGTATTGTACATTTTATTTGAGTACAGGACATTTTTTGTGACAAAAAATCTACTAGTAGAATAGGTTTCTAGATCGCACCACTTGCCCCATTTCTCCACGGTTAGAAAACGTACATCGCTGAACGCGTAGTACTAATGAAAGTCGTAGTTTCTTATATCTTTATATGGAATGTAAATACAGTGATGTTTTTTATACAAAGACGAAAATTTTATAGTTTTTTGTGTGGTGCGTATACAGTAGCAGTTATACTATAGACCGTCTAATGATCGAAATTCGAGTATAATGAATATTTTTTTTTAATTTGATGATAATTTTCTTGATAACACTATAGCTCTTCAATAAGTACTAAACAAAAGAGATAAAAAGAAAATCGGCTGGGATATGAAGGAGGATGATGTACTCAGCTAATTTGTCTGTGCATACAGAGAGATAAATAATAATGGAATAGATATAACAAACATGTAGCTTCAATTAAAAAGAGCCCATATCCATATTAATCTAACTATTATTTTAGGTTCGCTCGGTTAATAGGACGTGATCTAGCAGCATTCTATTCAGAACTTGGTGAGACAAGCAAAGCAGTGGTATTTCTAACAGATGCCCTACGTTCATACGAAGAACAGGGTTGGAAACAACTTGCTGCACAGACCAGGCTCGAACTAGTTGCTGCGGCTAAGAAAATGGGAGATATGGATAGGTATGAAGAAAAAAATATTATCAGAGTACTTTTCTCTAGTTATTACTTGATGGCCCAACACTATGTACTAATAACTGCATTTAATTTTTCTTATATTTCAGATATACAAAGCTCTCTGCAACAATAGCGTGTACATTCGAATTAGAAATACTAGTCAGAAATTTTTATTATGAAGAAATGATGAACACAATAAAAAATGAACTGTGTAAAAAACCGGAAACGGTTTTGACCGAGTTGAATGAGTGTTTTAAAATAATTTCCGTAGAGTTATTGCCTTCTGAAAGAAGTATTTATATAACAGACAATAAAGTACAGTGTCGAATGATGGTTGAATGCTATCTACCCAAAGATGTTTCATGTACTAAGGCTGCAATAAGTATAGAGACTGTTAAAGATGACAAAAATACAGAGTCACGGACTCCAGTTAAACACAAGACTGATATAAATAATGTAGGTACACAAACTAATTCGCCGAGGAAAGCAGTTGGAGCTGTTGTTGATAATGAAACGAATAGTTTAGTTACTAGGTAAGTAGGAAATTTTAATATCTTCAATTAATTTTGAAATATATTTTGGACTTGTGATAAATTATTTACCGTCAAAAAATATTTGTGTCCAGCTTCCAACGCGTACCGAAAGCATATATAAAAGGCGTAGCACAAAAGACACAACTTAGTCCTTAAGAAAGTCAGTTGGTGCTCCCATATCACGTTCGGACGGACAATATTTATAAGCATTTGGAATCTCTCTCGATCTTAGCGTAAATGAAGTCCCTCGTGTTTAATTATTCCGATAGAACCGCAAACCATCGCAGTCTGTTAGAGGTATCCACCGTGAATTATACCCCCACTAAGTCACCCCAAAGAATGCCAAAAACATTTACGCCGATTCCCCCAATGATACAATGGCATCAAACCATCTGTACTCCTCTGAGTCTTAAAGAGAATGAGCTCGCACCCAAACTCACAACACCATCGATCACAAGGCCGTGGTCGGGCGGTCAACTTCTCTTCCTCACACTCGTTGCGGCCCCTCCTCACCAACGTCTCAACTCTCAGTTCGAACCCCTAGCATGGTGTGGAGCCCTCGATCACGCTGCTAGCGTGATACTATTGTATTTTAATTAACGCATACAAATTTGTGTTCAGTTGTTATTTCCTCTATACAAATAAATGAAATTCAAGTGCTTCTAATGTCGAAAAATAATGTTTAATCGAACAGTAGCTTATCTAAAATGAAAATACTGTCAAGGTGATGTTATTTTACAGTATAAAATTCGAAGAAAAAATAAAAAATACAACACTAAACCCTTTGCAAATAACCTCTCAACTACATTACAAAGAAGACAAGACGTTACAAAAAGCCACTGTTGAGTGTCACAACCCGAAAGTTACGTTAAGACGATCTGACAGTGCTAAATATAGAAAACCCTCGGTGACAACTAGAAGTAACTATCAGGACTGCTTTGCAAAAGAATGTTTTACATTAAACCCAGGAATGAACGAGATATTATTGGAGTTTGTCAGTAAAACGTGTGGTACATTAAAAATGGGTCAAGTGTCCTTGCTTATTGAAGAGAAGTTGGAATTTTTATCAAACGTTTTGATCGCTGGGAATGTTGGCTTTAATGTTGTGACTCAGGGTGTGAATGTTTATTTGAATAAAATAGAACCAAAGAAAGATTTGGTAGCCGGCTTGGAGCACGCAATGGAGTTAGTTGTCACTAGTGGAAGCTCTGCTATTGAAAAAGTAAGTTTTTTAGAAATAACTAAAGACAAAAAATTACATTTCAAAATGAACCATGTCCAATTTTCATGGTTCATAAGATTTTAAGTTTTTTGTTTTCTAAAGATCATAAAATTTTATACATGTTATGTTAGTTATTTATTATTGACTAGCTGTGCGTGCGACTTCGTCTACGTGGAACCTGATGTACAAAACAGTGACTAATAAAGTCATCTGAATGTAGTAAGTCCAATTAGTATCTACTTTTCTCGCGTACTTAAATCGCTCTCATTAAAATTACAATAACTTTTGATAGACCAAACCGTAATTTTAATTAAACGAAGACTGAATGTAACTCGAAGATATCCTTAAAGATTTTCTTGGATCAAATCCATACACGTTGTTATTTCAAAGTGATTCAAGTAGCATATTTACTAAATGTTTTCATTTTAACTTCAGAATGCCGTGATCCATTTGAAAACATCCTCTGGTCTCCTGATCCGTTTAGCAGAGGATCCGTCAGTGTTGTCTAGAGAGGTGTCCATCCGAGTGCCAGCTTGTGAACCATTCGAAACGACACGAGTGCCTTTGACTCTGTTCGCTAGTCTCCTGCCTAGAAGAGAGAAGACTGTAGAGCATACTGTGAGTATTCTTCTACTAATATTAAAGTTCACCCATAAATTATGCCACATAAAATCTACAACTTATACTTCATCCATCACTATATATGTGTCAAATAAACATATAAATAAACTAGCTAACCCAGCTACACATTGCTGTAGAATGTAGAACATGTAGAATTAAAATTATGATAAACTATTTTCAAAATTAATATGTGGCGCCATCTATGAGATATCTATAACAGTCGGTCCTACAGTTTTCTGTCAACAAACTAATTTGAAGCGCCATCTGTTCGCGACTGATGGAACTTACAATTAATAACAATGATCAACATTAAATTTAAAAAGATTGAGGCCATTAATCGAAATATAAATTGTCCTATCTCTCAATTTGGACCAAAGTATACATAAATGTGAACTTTCATGAACATCCGTAGAATAGTTTCGAGTTCATTGTGGATATATACAGGATTTTTATAAAATATATTAACATTAGAATAGTTTAAAAGTTATCGGAGGATATTTCTAAAAATCTGTACAGTGATATAAGTTTTAATAAACTTTCAAGAATTTGTATATATTACAATAGAACGGTTGTTAACTTGCCATATTGTCACTATCAAGTCAATATCGTAATGAAACCATAGCATTTTCTAAGACCGCTGTCTGCTGGCTACCACCTTCATGTTGAAAATCTATCGCCAAGCAGGTAAAGGTGTGTTCCAGCTGCATTTGACAGCCAGTCTCACTGGGTTTAGCGTGTTTACCATATTGAACCTCATCGTCATTATGGTCAAACACTATAACATTAGGAAATAAATGTAATCTATGGTCAGTAGTAGGTTTAATAGTGGGGATTTTTTAGGTATGGCTCACTTGCCCATGGTGGGAGACTGTGACCGAAGTGCCTCTTCATTTCTCCCCTCCGATGATAGCGACGTGGCGGCTGTTAACGTCGAACGCACGTAAATTCATACACGTCACGTTAAAGTCAACGGTCGCGCACTTGGTACAGTTCGTCATGTCTGACCCTAAGTTAGAATGCGACGGGAATAACACCGTAGCTGATTTAAATCCGAAGAAGGGTGATAGAACGGTGAGTTTTTTTTTAGGATCCCTGACAGCCATTACTTCGTCTCATTGTGTTATAATTTGTGTTAAAACTAACATTTGATCCTATATTTTTTTTGCGTTTCATCAGCACTCTAATTTGACAAAACGACAGATTCAGAATATACATCAGTTATAATGTAAAATAAAATGTGCTCTGTTGTCTATAGAGTTACTCGAAGGAAGATTTCGGTATTTCTTATACATAGATAGCAGTGCCCTTTCTTTCCCAAAGCCTTGATCATGACTGGTACTGAACTTAATTTGCCATTTTTAAAACAGATATTTAACGATTCCTTCTACCGTTTTGCACCATTTTACCGATATAAACCGACATTAACTATAGCTGGTACTGCACGCACAACACAATCAACATTAAAAATCGCGCTGTCTCTTTCAAACATGATCATGCTTGTAAGTGTGACAAAGACATATTGTTTTGTGTTTGCAAAATGCTTGGTATATAGTGTTACAAACGAGTATAGTGTTGCAAAGGAGGCAGCCAGTCAACCGACACATGTACTTTAATAACGGCTTAAAATAAAACTAGGCTTTGCAATATGTTGTATCCTTAAAGTGCATCAGTGTTATTATAAACGTGTCAGTTTTAGTTAAGTCAGTTAGTTAATTATTCAATTCAATTTCTTATTTTGTCACATCTTTCAGACATCAACAATGAGTTATTGTAGATTTTTTCTTATTTCATCTTCAGGTAGTTGCATCAGATGGCACTACAGCATCCTTTATGTGGGAGCTACTAAAAGATCCATTAGTGAAGGCCGGGCCCATGAAAGCGATATTCTCAGTGCAATATCAAACGACACACAGCCGGGAGCCACCTCGGTCATTTGTCTGTCCGTTTGACATACAAGACTATACAACTTTGTTTGTGATAAGGACTCGTTTGGAACCTAGTAAAGGATCTGACTTCTGCAGGGCGACGCAAGTTTGCTGTTTGCAGCTCAGTGTATTAAGAGTAAGTGTTAATTTGATATTTTTACAGTATAATACAACAAGTTGTCTAGAGATTTCGGTTTTAGCTGAGGATCAAATAAGAGGTGATCCAATTAAATTCATATTTTTATTTTATTTATATCTATTACTATTAGCTTCTGCCCGCGACTTCGTCCGCGTGGAATAATTACTTTGGGCTAACGTCAACATGCAGCGGAAGCTCTCAAAAGTAAAAAAAAGTTTTTAAAACATTCTTCATTTATGCTCCGTTCTTATTCGTCTTAGCTTTATGATATATAGCCTATAGCCCTCATCGATAAATGAGTTATCTAACACTGAAAGAATTTTTCAAATCGAACCAGTAGTTCGTGAGATTAGCGCGTTCAACCAAACAAACAAACAGACCCTCCAGCTTTATAATATTAGTATAGATTTAAAGATATCGTGTGATATTAATTGACTTTTTGGTTTAAAATGGTGACATGATAAGCCTAATCTTGTTGACTTAGAAGTTGATGTAAATTAGACGACTATTACAAAATGTTCTACCAGCACGCTATAGTGTCATAACTATATTTTTGTACAACGAAGGTCGAGTTTATTGTAAATTTTGAACGTACATCGATTATAATACGATATCCGTGTATTTACCACGGAGACATAATTGTTTTCAAAGTTTATAAATTCATTTCTAGGGGGCGCCCATTACTTACGTGAGGTGTTCAAGGGCATAAAACCGAATCTCACTAAATCTCACGTGATGGAGAGAGGGGTTTCGACAAATTTCACGTAATTTTTTTCGGTTAAAAAATAGTGTAAAAATTAAAAAAAAATAGATTAATTTAAACTAAAACATATTTCTAGACAAAATAAAAAAATAAATGAAAATCGTACGGCAATGATAAATGGCTACGTCCTCCATGTCAATTTCTTTCTCTCTATCTCCCTTTCTCTGTTTGTCTCTGTCTCTTGTATACATGTGTGAGTGTGCGTGCGAATATCAAAATATAGACTCAATACTGAATGCGTGAAAATACCATTGAAAGTGTATTTTTGTTTTAAATCATACATGAGTATTATCTCATTTTTGCATTTAAAATTTGAGAAAGGAAAATTAAAGCAAATATGTGCAATACATACTCGAAAAGATTAAAGTAGGTGGTAGAGGTAGAGCCACACTGAAGCTATTACTGGTTTCGGCATGAATGGGCCGGCTCGTCCGGGGTAGTACCACCCTCTCACAGAAAACCGACGTGAAGTAACAGTGCTCACATTGTTGCGTTTCGTTCGGTCAGTGAGATCGCCGGAGGCCCAACTCCCCCCCCCAAACATGAAAGCGGCTTTAAAGGTAAATATACCCCAGGGGGGTACCAGCACGTCCCGTGATGGAGAATCCCCCCCTGAGCGTTCTCGCTCAGGCTGCCCCTCGTACTCTGGGGAGGGCAAAAAACCGCTTGTCATGGCGAAGGGCAAAAGCAAACGTAAGTCTACGGCACCCCCTCCCACGTTTCGCGTGGACTTTTGCAACATAAGGGGAATCCATTCAAATATCAACTCCATCCACCACCACCTTGAAACGGAGAGGCCGGCCTTGCTTTTTCTAACGGAGACTCAAATATATTCCCCTGCAGACGTCGCCTACCTGACGTATCCTGTCTACAAAATTGAGCATGCTTTCGTGCCTCGGGCTGGGGTCTGCGCGTTTGTCAGGGAGGATATATGTTTCCGTCGCCTTGCCAATCTTGAAGGAAAAGAGCTTTCACTACTCATACTCCGTGTGGACTGCGTCGACCATCCACGCGTCTATGCATGTCTCTACCGGTCACATAGCGGTAATGCCGAGACGGAACGCCTCATGGAACACGTTCAAATGGCGACTGACATAGCTCTTCAACAAGTCCCATCCGCTGAGATCGTGGTTCTTGGCGACTTTAACGCCCACCATGCTGAATGGCTAGGCTCACGTACCACAGATCACGCGGGGAGATCTGTTTTCGACTTTGCTCTGGCGTCCTCCCTAACGCAACTGGTTACCTCGCCTACGCGGATCCCAGATGTGGAGGAACATACACCTTCCCTGTTAGACCTTCTGCTGACCTCTCATCCGGACAGTTATCGGGTTACCGTTGATGCCCCTTTAGGCTCTTCGGACCATTGTTTGATCCGGAGTAACGTGTCTCTCTCGCGCCCATTGCGCCCGCAATCAGTGGGCAGCCGCCGAGTTTGGCATTATAGGTCGGCTGATTGGGATAGCATGCGAGCTTTCTTCGCATCTTTCCCCTGGGGGCAAGTTTGCTTCTCATTGGATGATCCTGACGCTGTCGCCAAAGCCGTAACCGACGCCATTCTACAAGGGATGGACTTATTTATCCCTAATTCCGTAGTGCCCGTCGGTGGCAAAACTCAACCTTGGTTTGGTCATTCCTGCAGAATGGCTAAACGCCGGAAGCAAAAATGTTACCAGGCTTGGGTTGACGCGTTGGTTTCAAAGGATGTAAATACCAGTTCTCTCAAAAAGGAGTATAACGTTGCCTGCAGGTCTTTCAAAAGAGCGATTGCCTTAGCAAAGTCCACCTTCATTGGCAGAATTGGTGAGAGACTGGTTCGTCTTCCCTCTGGAACTCGGGCATTCTGGTCTCTCGCCAAAGCCGCCCTAGGGAACTTCAGTCTGCCATCTTTCCCACCATTGCGGAAGGAAGGCATCTCGTTGGCCTACGACGCAAAAGACAAAGCCGAACTTCTTGGTTGCCTTTTTGCGTCGAACTCGACTCTAGATGACAAGGGGAAGTCTCCACCGAACATAGCGCGTTGCAAAAGCTGCATGCCCAATGTGCAGTTTTTGCAGAAACATATACGCAAAAAGCTCTTCTCCTTAGACATCAGGAAGTCAAGTGGACCCGACGGAATTCCCGCAATTGTGCTAAGGACATGTGCTCCGGAACTGGCTCCAGTTCTTACGCGTCTTTTTCGGTACTCCTATTGTACAGGCGTAGTGCCAGTATCTTGGAAGTCTGCTACTGTGCACCCGATCCCAAAAAAAGGTGACCGCTCAGAGCCGTCGAACTATCGGCCAATCGCCATCACTTCCTTGCTTTCCAAAATAATGGAGTCCATTATTAACTGCCAGCTCTTGAAGTACCTAGAGGAGAACCAGCTTATTAGCGACCGTCAATATGGCTTTCGCCAACGTCGCTCAGCTGGTGACCTTCTAGCCTTCCTGACACATCGATGGGCGGAGGCAGTCGAAAGCAAGGGTGAGGCTATAGCCATAAGTTTAGACGTAGCGAAGGCTTTTGATCGAGTTTGGCACAAAGCGCTTCTCTCGAAGCTTACTTCCTTTGGACTTCCCGGGAATTTATGCAATTGGGTATCTAGCTTCCTCACGGGCCGAAGCATAAAAGTCGTAGTCGACGGTGCATGCTCCGATTTGAAGCCTGTGAATGCTGGTGTCCCACAAGGCTGTGTACTATCCCCTACTCTCTTTCTTCTGTATATCAACGATATGTTGCAAGTAAGCAACATTCATTGCTATGCAGACGATAGCACAGGGGATGCTCTATACACTGGCCATGCTAATATTTCCCGGGAACGCGTTGTTGAGTGCCGGAATCAACTTGTGTCTCAAATGGAGACGTCACTTGAACACGTCTCGCATTGGGGTAGACAAAACTTGGTCCTTTTTAACCCCACAAAGACACAAGTTTGCGCCTTTACCGCGAAAAAGGCAAAGTTTGACGTAGTGCCTAGCTTTCAGGGAGTCCCCTTAGTCGCCAAGCCCAGTATTGGTATCCTCGGCGTTGACATATCGAGCGACGTTCAGTTTGGCGGTCATTTGGAAAGCAAAGCATTGTTGGCCTCCAAAAAACTAGGTGTCCTTAATAGGGCAAGACAGTATTTCACACCAGAACATCGTTCACTACTTTATAAAGCGCAAGTCCGCCCACACATGGAATACTGTTCTCACCTTTGGGCTGGAGCGCCTCAATATCAGCTGCTTCCGTTTGACCGCATCCAGCGTAGAGCGGCTCGAATCGTCGGCGACGAGGTAATATCCGATCGGCTCGACTCATTGGCACTGCGTCGGGACATCGCGTCTCTTTGCGTTCTTTATCGCATTTACCACGGGGAGTGTTCAGAGGAGTTGTTTGGACTTATACCTGCCGCTAATTTCCACCATCGTACTACCCGCCAAAAACTAAAATTTCATCCACACCACCTGGATGAGTGGAGGTCTTCCACGGTGAGGTTTTCAAGGTCGTTTCTACCTCGTACTTCAACCTTGTGGAATCGACTCCCAGCGGCGGTATTTCCAAACAATTATGAAATGCAAACCTTCAAGAAACGAGCGTATACTTCTATAAAAGGCTGGCAACGCACTTGTGACTCCCCTGGTGTTGCTAGTGTCTATGGACGGCGGTGATCACTTACCATCGGGTGACCCGTCT